>JAXCLR010000105.1:35354262-35389342 GCA_035584095.1 Annona squamosa | reverse complement strand
ATATAAAGGTTAATCTTCTAAGTTGTATAAAAAAAGAGTTCTATAAAAACATAATCGATATATAATATATATAAAATATCATATATATTTACAAGTACCATAATTATGACATATCTGGCATAAAATGGGCATCCAATGATTATAAGATTACAATTTATTCTACCCATTTTATTTTAAATTATTTATTTTATTAGTACACTAATTTTAGTTTAAATTAAATATGTTTATGGACTCCATCTAAAATAGTACAAAATTAATATCTAAAATAGTACAAAATTAATATAATAAAATAATTTGATGTAAATAAAAATTTTAAAATTATTTTTTAATTTTAAAAGTATTTGAAATATAATTTATACATGGATAAATAATTGTATAGAGTATCAATGCATTTAAGTATCAACTCAATTATAGCAAATTGCAAATCAATGATAGTTTCGATAATTAATAACTCAATTGAAATAAAATAAAACTACTAATAAGGTATTTGTTATGTTTGTATAAGATAAAAATATTTATAGTTATATATATATATATATATATATATATATATATATTGCTGCAATTGAAGTTGTATATTAAGTCGACTTTATCATGAACTTGGGTAAAGTCGCAAACCACATCCATTCCGAGAGTAATTTTAGATGGCGTTTTGAAGGCAATACTAGAAAACTAAAAATATTCAAAGTTAAATATATACACATGCAACAACTGAACCCACATACAAAGTGAACTTTACCATGCGACTTGGATAAAGTAACAAGCCAAGTCCATTCCAAGAGTGATTTTAGATAAGATTTTGAAAGCACTATCAAAAAGACCAATTTAATTGGAGTAAGGTTGCACCTTAAGTTAATTTCACTATAGGACTTGAGTGAAGTCACTATCCATGCTCATGATGACGGCTAGCATTAAGATAACCTGTTAAGTAATTTTTTCTTCCGAAAATGCCCTTCAATTAACACTGCAAATGAAGACAGGTGCTCCCGGATTTACTGAATGCGCATAATGTGCATCCACATCCGGGAACCAGAACACTAGTGCTCCATCTTCAAAACATCGCTCTCAGATCTGGACTTGGTGAATGTCAATCAAACGATCGAAGTCGACAGATCTGTCCATGAAGAAATCCTTCCATACCAGCTGCCAGCAGAACTACAGGAGACCACCATTACAGCGATTGCATTCGAAGCCCTGTAATATATTATGTCAAAAAAATGGGCATCCATGATTCCATACCAATTTAATCTAGCCAACAGATTTGGTCTTTTACAATAAAAAATTTCAGGTGATTCCCAAATTAAATCACCCCTTTTCTATTAAATCAAATTTGTCATTGACCTCACATGTCAAAAAATTTTTTGAGCCTCTACTCTAGTCGTTGCCCCATTTTCTTCTTCTTTGCCGATCACTATCAAATTTTCTATTAACAACCATCTACCCTTGTCTACAATGAAAAATCCATCAATCATAGCAATATTAACATCACCGATCATTTACCCAACTACTACTTCTGTTTTCGTCTTCCTCGTTGTCCAACGAAGGCTTACTGCAAGCATCTGGGCTTTTCTATTCATTTCTTGTTCATGTGATGCTACCTGGCGGTAGCGTTATTTTGGTCGTTAATGAAATACCCATAAGGTAGATTAATAGAAGTTACTACGCTATCACGGAAAAAGGAGCTCCACATTCCTGAAACCATGTGGATATATCTGTAAATATAGATAAACCATATAGATACATCTGTAAATTACTCGATGTTTTATATGTCTTAGATGTTGAAAATATTACTTAAAAATTGATATTTAATATTAAATTATTTAATTATATTAATTTTACATGTTTGTAAATAAGATCCATATACTATGGTACTAAACAAATAAAGGAGTCTCCATGATAATGTAAACAATAGCAAATATAAGAGAAATGACCTTGCTATCATGGACTAAGAAATGACTTAGCCAATCTCAAAAAACTTATAATTTCTTTTGCTTTTTCTTCATATGTTTGTATATCAAAGTATATTTAACATATAAACTAAGTTTTACTATTTTTGGATATATGTATATATTTTTTAAAGATTTTTAAATATAAGGGCATTTTAGCCCTTTAAATGGAGTTTATATGTGAAATACATCTATATTAACAAGTTTATGGAGAAAAAGTAAAAAAAAAAATTAAATAAATTTTTTGAAATGGACAAAGTAAGACATTATTTAGCCAAGACTAATAGAATCATTTCTTTAAATATAATAGATAGAGTAAATGTTTTATCAACCATTTAGATGTTAAAAATGAAGGGGGTTTCATAGAAGCATCATTGTGTATATACACACACACACACACACAAATGTTAATCTTCTAAGCCGTATAAAAAAAAGAGTTTTATAGAAACATAATAGATATTAATATATATAAAATATCATGTATATTTATGTGTACCATAAATTATGGCATATTTGGCACGAAATAGGCCTCGCATGATCATAAAATTATAATTTATTTTATAATTGTTTATTTTATAAGCACACTAATTTTCATTTAAATTAATATGCTTATGGACTCTATCTAAAATGGTACAAATTTAATATAATAAAATAATTTGATATAAATAATAATTTTAAAATTATTTTTAAAATATAAAAGTATTTGAAATATAATTTATACATGGATAAATAATTATATAGAGTATCAATGCATTTAAGTATGAACTCAATTATAGCAAATTGCAAATCAACGATAATTTCAATAATTAACAACTCAATTGAAATAAAATAAAACTACTAATAAGGTATTTCTTATGTTTGTATAAGATAAATATATTCAAAGTTATATATATTGTTGTAACTGAAGTCTTATATTAAGTCAACTTTACCATACAACTTGGGTAAAGTTACAAGCCACATCCACTCCAAGAGTAACGGTAGACGGGGTTTTGAAGGCAGTGTTAGAGAACTAAAAATATTCATAGTTAAATTTATGCACGTGCAACAACTAAACCCACATACAAAGTGGACTTCACCATGCGATTTAGATAAAGTAGCAAGCCAAATCAATTCCAAGAGTGACTTTAGACAAGATTTCGAAGGCAATAATAACAAGAAGAATTTAAGTGGAGTAAGGTCGCACCTTATGTTGATTTCATTATATGACTTTAGTGAAGTCACTATCCAAGTCAACTTCAGAAGCGACTTCAAAAATGATTTCAGAGATAAAAACAAAAGCAAGAAACCAAGTGTAGATAAAGTCACATCCAAAGTCAATCCCATCTGCGATTTTGGTGAAGTCACAAACAAAGTTTACTTGACCTGCAACTTAGGAAGGATCTCTTATGGAAAGAAAATTCTAGAAAGAAAAATCAATTTGAAGTTAATTCCAATGCTGACCTCAACTGTGACTTGAGTGAATTCGCACCTAAAGTCAATTGCACCTATGATTTGGAAGGCATGTAAGAAAGAAGACCTTGTTGGAAGGAAAAATCAATTTAAAGTCGACAACCAGGTCGACCTCAGCTACAACTTGGGTGAAGTCTCATGCTAATTCGACCTCACTAGTGACTTCAATCGTAATGATTATAAAAAATTGAATGTTAGTGCATTAAATGCACCACTTACCTCTAAACCACCATATCTCAAACCAAGACTTTAAATACTAGAATATGAATACTAGAATATGAATGGTTTGAATGGTTAGCTAGAGAATTAATTATGGTGCTACCTTCTCATCTCATAGCATAAAGGCTCATACACTAAACAACTCAAGACAAGCTCTCAAGAGCATTATTCAAGATTCATCAAACACATCTTTTGTTGTACTTTAAGAGTTTGTTGTGCAACAAAGTTCCATATAAATTTATGGAAAGTGAAGATTTTCTTTTGTCGAGTCTTAATTGTAGTTATTGGATTTGTATTGTTGACTAAAGTCAACTAATTTACACAAATCAAGGATTGGTTGGAGTGGTGTTCATTAATAGTTTGTATGCAGTGTATAAAGCCCTTCAAATTGAAATATAAAAGAGAGTACTACCCAAAATTGTAATATAAATTTATAGTAGGACCCAAGATAAAAAATATATGTTCTTATAATAGTGGAGTAGGGAGTTGCCCCAATTACTATAAAAGTCAACATGTTTCTTTATGTGTTTATTGTGCATCGTTTTAGCTTTCAATTTTTACTAAATACATTTCATTCAAGGGGAATCAAATTAATACTTAAACTAAAGAAATTTTATAAGGCCAATTCACCCATCCCAACATTAAGTAGATGCATAACCTAATTTGAGCAAAATGTACCATAGGTTATAGTTCATGTAGGTATATATAGAATTTATATTCAAGTGTTGGTATATATATAAGTTATATTCAAGTGCAGCGTAACTGCATCATACACGCCTAATTATGATGCAGTTGCATCAAAATAGGCTTCACATCATCATAAAATTATAATTTACTCTACCAATTATATTTAGAATGATGTATTCTATTACCATAACAATTTTCATCCCAATTAAATATGTGTATGGATCCCATTTGAAAATTATACAAATTTAACATAATAAAAGAGGCTGTTATAAATAACAACTTCAAAGTGATTTTTTCAACATATAAACCATCTGCCATAAAATTTATATATGGATAAATAATTGTATAAAATTTTATTATATTTTAATATGTGTGGGGCCCTAAATGTACTGCTATTTCTATATAGTTGTGCTGCTGTAGCACCCCATTTTAGAGCTATTTTAACTATATTAATTAAATATTGGTCTATTTATTAAATGACATTATTATACATATTTTTTAATTTAAAGAAGCATCCCAATGCCAGATTTATTTTTATAAAATTATTACAAAGTCATTGGACCAACAAAATATAAAAAGCAAGGGCTAAGATTGCCTTCAAATGGCCCGCATGTGTATGGAACAGTTGTGCTGGCGGAGTACCAAAAGACCAAAGATCCCCAAAAATCGCACGGCTTCCTCCAAGACGGAAATCCCATGGCTGCCATTTGTGATCTCCCTCCACAACCATCGGATGACCGATCGGAGTCGCTCATCGAGCTAACGGCGTGCTCATCATTACTCATCTTCTCTGGTGTAGCCCCATCTTCACTTCTCCGACAGATCTACTAGCCTTGATTTCGGCTAGCGTTCAAGCTCCATGGCGGCAGCCCACTGTCGACATGGCTTCATACCAACGACTCCCGCGATCTCTCCTTTGGACTCAACATTCAGGTAGCAATCCACATCCTCGCAAAACAGGCCTAGCATCTCCGATTCATGGCAACCCAAAGCTAGCGTCCCCCATCTCCGGCAGTCCCTCCATTCCTCTCCACCGGTTCAGGCAGCGACAATCCGATGACTCTAGCGTTTCTTCTCTAGATCCAGCCGTTGCAGCCTGTCACTCGTTGAACGATCTTCGCCGTCTAGCTCATTGCTTGGGCAGGAAGCAACGTTCTTGGAGACGAAGCAAATGAGGAGACCCCAACATGCAAGAACTGACGGGCAAATAGAAAAACCAGATTACAACACATATTAACCAATGGAAGGTTGACACGTGGATAGCCAGCTTGCCCAAAAAATGCCTATAAATGGAGGCATCCTCCAAGCGTTCATGACAGAATAAGCTCCTCGAGCAGTGAGGGAGATAAATGCCGCCCACTGGATCGTTGTGCCCGCACATTATTTCTCTTCTCCTTTCCCTTGTTCATTCATCCCCGTCTCCTTCATCCTTCCTCAAAAAATCCACCGTCTCAACTGCCTATCTAGAAAAATACATAAAAGCCTCAATCCTATTGTCAGTGTTCATGCTAACCCCCTAAAACTGCCCACTTTATTTTATTATGCCATAACCTATGATTTGCCCGTAATCTAGTCTCTATTTATGTAAATCGGTACTTTATCCATCAATGCAATATTTGGTTTCTAATCTTCCTAAAAAGATTAGTGGTGACTCCCCTCTTTTATATTTTTCTATTATTTTTACTTTAATGCTTCTATTTTTATTTATTACAATAACATCTATTGTAGCGCCGACCGCTTGCGAAAGGAGCGCTATAGCTGTAGACACTCCTCCCTTAAGCTCAAAAATAAAGGAAACATGTGTATGAGCTAAGATCTAAGCCCAACAACAACAAAGAAAAAGCAACTCAAAAATAATTGCCAATAGAATCTATAACCAACAGCCCATCCAGACAAAACCAACCACCAAACAGACCTAATTCAACTTGGCCCACGGAAGCAAAACTCCAACAACCCCACCAAAATGAACTCTGCAACAATAGCCCACTAAATCCAGCTGCAGTCCATAGAAGCGGGTTCTACAGCAATAACCCATCAGGCTTCAACAATAGGCCCATTTGGAGCAAAAGGCTCCAACAAGATCCAAGACCTGTCACAACAGGCTCCCATTCATGGCCCAAAGCTCACACGACCCACTCTCCCTCTATAAATAGGAGGCCAAGCTCCTATTTCTAACACACTTGAGGAGGCATCCCAAAGGGGGAGGACAGGAGTCTGCAGCAGATCCTTGGCGCTCTGACTTTCCCACTCCTCAAGCTCTAGTTCCGCTAGCTCTCCCTCTTTGTCTCTCCCCTTTCTTCAGATTTTTTATTTTTCCCTTTTCATGATCGTGTAAACCGCTTCCGGTTAACAGATTTACGTCATATCTATTTTAATCCGAAGACTTAAATCCAAGCTCCGTATGATTGGTGTCCTTATTCAATGAAAACAGGAATTGATCTCCCCTTTAAGATCAGTGATGACTCCATTAAAGGTTCAAATCTGTCGAAGCTATTTTCTATGTCGTGTTTTACTACTAACACATTTATTTGAGTTGACGCTGCAGCAAGATGGGCGCGTGTGCGGTCCTACGGTTTCCAGCAACGTATGTTGCTGTTATGTCACCGAATCCATGACTCAATCCATACGTGAATAGCCCTATTCCAATAGACACGCTGACGAATCCATGGGTAAATACCTATACATCGATACTATTGAAGGATCATCCATACTAACATCTTTCATTTCGTGAGGATACAGGAAAATCAAGCCCATGTTGCTGTTCCAGAGGTATTGAAGAATAAATCTGAACCCATTCAATACAATCCAGATTTTCCAAGGCTAGGAAAGACAGCTTAACCCATCATAGTGCTCTCGACAGGTGCTACAGCTTGGCGACTCGGCTGGGGACGACACTACTAGTTTGCATGGGGCACAAAGGGGCAAAAATCCAAAGATCGGAGTGTTTCCTCCGCTGAATAGTGAGTTTCTAAGGCGTTTTCCATCTCCTGACAGCGATGTTTCATCATTTCTGAAATGAAAATGCTCAAAAGATGGCCCAACCTACGAAGTTTTTAAGTCCAGAGACGTTCAGCTCATGAACTGGAGAGGGCTCGTAAAGGGGGTAAACTATTGAATATGGTATCGTAATTATTCATGCATATAAAATGAGTCTAAAGGAAGGATTTCCAATAGTTAAAATTAATTATCACTAAGTAAAAACTTGACATAAAAAATCATGCCTTTTTCGTAGACTTAAAAAGTTTTCTGGTCCAGAGGTTTTTTCAGAAACACCCCAGACAGATTGGGCCAAAAAGTCCCGAACATCTTCGTGGGAGGAACTTGAATTAGGCAGAATCTGCACAGGCATTGGAAGGACCTCGGTTTGCAACATCCATCCAAAGGCTGATCTTCTCATTATCTATTTACGGTTATTAACCATCTTTATTGGTTGCTCAGGTTTTTCACCATAGCTCCAAGGCAGAACAAGTCAATCACTGATTGAAATCCTATGGTTATTAGATCAAGAGCAGCTAGAATGGAGTTCGAGCAATCTTCATATCATGAAGATTGGGATCACCAGTTCAAATAGTCCATTGAAACCTATGTGACAGTAATGGATACAAGGATACAAAAATTAGAAGAGACCCTGTCAAACATGGGGCAACCTCTAATAGGCGGCCGGAATACTGTTACACCACCATTCTGTTTCCAGAATCCGAATATAGGGCTAGACGGAGGACCTCAACAATCCTCCCATAAATCAAGAGATGATTATTACAAAGAAGAAGAGGTGGCCTTAGAGCAAAGCTGCAATGAAATCGAAGATATCAAGAGGTAACTCCAAAACTAGCTTAGAGAAATGGAGAAACGAATCAAACAACATCAACGAGATGGCCTACCCTCGGCCAAAATAGAAGATCTATGTCCCTTCCCTGATACTAAGTTGCCTAAGAAGTTTTAGATCCTAGCTTTGCCAATATATGAAGGAGACTCATGCCCAAGGGCTCATCTCAAAGCCTTTTGTGGCATCTTATACCCTTTCGTGAAAAGCGAAAAAGTCTTAATAAGGTTATTCCAATATAGCTTGAAGAAAGACGCACCGGAGTGGTATATGTAGCTCAATTACCGGCCGATTAAGACATGGGAGCAACTCTCACTAGCCTTCATAGATCGCTTTTCATATAAGCTAAACACAACCCCTAAAAGGGCCGATTTAGAAGCATTAAAGTAAAAAGGTAATGAAATATTCTCAAAATACGTGGTTAGATGGTGAGCATTGACGACAAAGATGAAGAGCCCCTTTGCCTTTGAACGAGCAGATCTCTATCATCATCAACTCGGCTCACCCAAGCATCTCGAGTTATCTCATCTCACATCCCTATGTCAACTTCACTCAACTCCTCCAAGCAGGAGACCAAGTGTAAGTGGGAATCAGGTACAGGACCATCTCTCCATGGTCGTATGAAGGAAATACTACTCGAAAGAAGTAAGAACCTAAAAATGGTAATTCTTCAAAAACTCTGGATGTAAATACAATAAACACCACAACTAAGCCCTTTCAAAGGAAAACTTTAAGAGATTTTACACCCCTAGTCCAATTGTACACCGATATACTCAACATACTCATCTAAAAGAACACGCTAGCACCTTTGGCTCTAAAACCTCCGCCAAACCCCCTATCAAAAAACTACCGAGAAAATGAATTCGATGCTTATCACCAAGGGAGAGGCCACTCAACTAAGAGATGCTACACCCTTAAGCATGATATTCAAGACCTCATAAATGAGGAAAAAATCAAAATCTCACAAAACTCCTATGAGGATGTGATCCAAAATCCTCTCCCTATGCATGAAGTGGCGAGGAATCCCAATACAATAACTATAAACTTCATTGAAGTTGCAAAATGACCCGTCAAAATGGGTCATGAGGTACACATGATCACTTTGCAACGGGCCAAGCAAGAGACGATTATATTACAAGGAGCAACTCTGCAAGGCCTCTATAAGCCCGAAGAAGGGTACGACTAAGATCGCCTTTCATTACTGGCTGTGAACAATCTAAGGATCACTCCTACTTAGTAAGAGTAAATTGTGTTAGCGGCCAAACTAAGCCCAACATATGACTCACATAGGGTCTCGTGGGAATATCCTCAATGCTCAGAGATAGGCAATATTTATCTCAATAGGCGAGTTTATCGAAAAGAAGCGGCTTGCAACATAATCACCAATTCGGAAAAAGAACCACCATATGACATTGCTTCACAACTTAAAATCTCTGCCAACTCAAATATTCATATGGGAGCTACTATGCATTTCAATAAAGCATAGGGAGGCTTTCACCAAGGTGTTAAGCGAGACTCACATAACCACGAAAGTAACTCTCGAGACTCATACGTCGTGGCTCATATGATTGGGCAAATAATGACCCCTAACGCCATCACATTCACGAATGAAGAACTGCCAACAGAAGGACGTAACCATGGACACTCGTTAAGCATTATGGTTAGATACAAGGATTTGAAGATCCCTTTAGTAACTATCGACAATGGCGCAAGTCTTAACGTCTACCCACTACGAACAATCAAAAAACTTAGAATTCCTACTGTTCAAATGCAACCCAGTGATTTTAGTGTAAGAGCTATTGATAATTCTCAAAAGACAATACTGGGTCAATTGGACATAGAAATCCAAGTAGGGTTCGACACGATAGTTGTTCTTTTTCAAGTCTTGGATATTCTGACATCTTTCAACCTATTATTAGGAAGGCATTGGCTACACTAGACAGGAGCCATTCCATCTTCCTTGCATCAAAAGCTGAAGCATATATCGGCAGGAAAGCTAGTGATCGTAGAAGCCGATCCCGAGATCGTCTTTCCAGCAGATGTTGAAAACTGCCATGAAATTTCACTTATTAAAGTGTATGAATCTTTGGATCCTCTCCCTTTCAAACTAGATGATATACATGAAGTTCATCATATCCCTGCAGAATGAAGATGACCACTCCATTATGTCATACCCCTGGTTGAGAGGCAAGCTTCAAAATTCAACATCAAATATAGAGGAAAGACAGTACCACTCAATCCCCAACAAAAGAACAACAAATGGGGTCTCAGATATAAACTAGAGGAAGACAAATTCAAGAAAATAAATAAAGAGACTCAGTTCATAAGCACAACGTATGTACCACCCAAAGCATTGAAGGCTCAAGAGATCTTAATGATAGGGCATAATTACCAACATGGAAAAAAGCCATTATGCAAGGACAAGCCAAAAAATGGTATGTTATACCAACTTGTTCAAGACCCGATTCAAGTAATCACACCACGCATACGACATCCATTCAAAAGAAAAGAAACAGACACGCCACCAAATCCATGGGTAAATACCTATACATCGATACTATCTAAGGATTGTCCATACTAACATTGTTCATTTCGTGAGGACGCAGGAAAATCCAGCCCATGTCGCTGTTCCAGAGGTATTGAAGAACAGATCCGAACCCATTCAACACAACCCAGATTTCCTAAGGATACGAAAGACAACCTAGCCCATTGTAGCACTCGCGATTGGTGCTACAACTTGGCGACTCCACTTGGGTCATTAGGGGCTATTTTTTGCCTGTAATGCTTAATGAGTGTCCATGGTTTTTTCCTTCTGTTGGCAAGCAAGATGAGTAATGATGAGCACGTCGTTAGCACGATGAGCTGACTCCAATCGGTCATCCAATGGTTGTGGAGGGAAATCGCAAATGGCAGCCATGGAATTTCCGTCTCGGAGGAAGCCGTGCGATTTTTAGGGAGGATGAGCTTTGGTCTTTTGGTACTCTGCTAGGACAATTATTACAATTATTCCATACACGTGTGGCCCATGTGAAGGCAATCTTAGCCCTTAATTTTTATATTTTGTTGATCCAATGACTTTGTAATAATTTTATAAAAATAAATCTGGCATTGGGATGCTTCTTTAAGTAAAAAAATATGTATAATAATACCATGTAATAAATGGACCAATATTTAATTCATATGGTAAAAATAGCTCTAAAATGGGGTGTCTGCACCGGAAGAAGTCTCTCTCTTTCTTTCTCTTTCTCTTTCTATATATATATGAGAGTTGTTCCTGTGCTGCACCTGAACAACGGTACATTTGATCAAAAGTGGGTCTCACACATATTAGAATGTAAAGAAACTTTACAATTAAATTCGTTTGAAATATATGATTTATTTATTTAAAAAATTGATTCGATTTTCTAGAAAAATTATTTAATTTCGAGTAAGAATATAAAATCTGATTTTTTGACTAGTTTTAAATAGTTTTCAAACGTATAAAATTTAGTTTTGATGTAAACATATAAAATTTGTATCTTTCATATTTTGACAAGTCTTCTTATCTTCCGTTGTATATACACCAAGCTGTGACTTCCGGCCGATTTCATTGAAACTATATAAATACGAATGCAAAGCTTGTTTTCTACCAAACATAATACAATATGTGTGTTAGTTGGTCCAGATTTCATAAAATTATATTGGTGTGCATTAAACTAAGAATTTATACTTTTATGAAAAGCGAATAATGCTTTCATTGCACATGACCGATATTATATGGTCCCGATATGAGAATTTTTTTATTTTTTAGAGTTTTTAAAAATATATGTAAGCTCCACTTAGATTTTCTACTCTTTAAAATTTCATATGCTTTTAATGAAATCTCATTCCATGTGGTTAATTGAACGGAAGCAGCCGTGAGATTAAACTTCTATTTCCATGTGGTTAATTGAACGGAAGCAGCCATGGGATTAAACTCATGAGGGCCTCCCACAGAAGTGATTCCATGTAACCAAGGTTTTGATGCTAGATAGAAAATCTAATCAATTCATTGTATTTAACATTAATAGTTTAGTTATGAGACCAAGTTTTATCCAAATTTAATATATGCACAGGAGACATTTGTTCAAAAATAGGTACACTCATGGGTAAATTAGGAAAAATGCTTAGATCCATTTACATATATATTAGAATGTGTTGATACTTTATAAAATCAATTATCCATATAATAATGATATTTTAGATGGTTAGATATTAAAAATATTATTTAAAAATTGATATTTAGTATTAAATATTTTTATTATGTTGATTTTGCTTGTTTATAGATAGGTTACACATACTGGATGTTAGATAAATGAAAGGATTATCATAATAATATAAGTAATGTTAAACACAATGGATGAAGTTGATTTTTCATTAACTATCTAGATGTTGAAAATTGAAGGGGTTACATAGAAACACCTTCATTTGTAATTTAGCTGGTTTGGTTTTAAATAAAATTTTTCTTCTAAAATTTCTTAATTCTCCACAACTATCTAAGTTTTAAATTATTTTTATATTTTTCTATACAAATTATACTATTTTTAAATCACTTTCATATAACTATACATACAACTAACTTATCTATTTATCAACATTACCCAAAGCATATTACATTATTTTATCTCATTTCAACAACTTTTATATAAAAAACTTATCATCGAAAGTTTTATCACTTTCCAAACACACTCTCAAACAATTATAATAAAAAATATGTTATATTTTCACTTGGTATGGACCATATAAATTAATGAAAAATAATTTTTCATATTATATATATCAAGTAAAATACAACGGATGTTTTTCTCAAACATTTTTCCATATAATATCCTACATTATAATTGTTTTTTCTCATCTTTTTATACTAATGTCTAATTCATTTCAAATTTATTTTCTTACTTTTGGTTATTATTCTTATCATATTATATCATTTATCTTATTTATTAAAAATTTTCACTAAATTTTTTCTAATTTTTTTCCTTTTAATAAACACTCTCTTAGAAAATTAAAAAATGCAAAGGTGGCTATTACACCTGGTTTCATTGTAGGAAAATTTGGTTCATTTTCAGGAACTAGCTAGCTAATTCGGGTACATATGACCCATTTTTTTATTTGTTTGAAAATTTTTCACAAAATTGTTAATATAAATTTATTTAATATATGTATCAATTTTACCATTTTTAGAGACTTTTAGTTTTTTTAAAATTTTTTTAAAACCAATCTCTAAAAAGGGTAAAAATTGATACATATGTTAAATAAACTTAGATTAAGTTGTGTAAAATTTTTTTTTAAAAAATAAAAAAATGAATGAATGCACTGGGTGCATTTGACCAAGGGCCTTGAAAACCTCTTCCATCTATCCACGACGCACGTACATAGTGTGTGTTTTGTGGGATATAAAACTTATTAATCAAAAATTTTTTATTCTCCATAATCATCATTTTTTTAATTATTTCTTCACATTTTACTATACAAACTATCATACTTTTTAATCATTTCCACGTAACTACTCATATAACAAACCTATATATTTTAACTTTATTATCTTTACACCTCATTATTACCCATATCATATCACTTCTTTTCTATTAATTTAATGACTTTTATACTAAAAATTTTTCATCAAAAAATTTTGTCTCTTCCCAAACTCACCCTAATATACATGGAGAATATTTTTATGAAACCGAGTTTTATATAAGTGATTTTATAAAATTCTATTCATTTTTTTGAGATATTGATAATTGATTCAAAATTCAATCTATTTGTTGCATTTGACATAATTTATTTAACTAGGAAATTAAGTTTCATCTAAATCAAATAGGAATATATTATATTTGCTTAAAAATAGGTACGTTTATGTGTAAATTAGAAAAATACTTAGATCTATTTACAAATATATTAGACTATAGTAATACTTTATAAAATTACTTGTCTACATATTAATGATATTTTATATGGTTTAGATGTTGAAAATATTACTTGAAAATTGATATTTAATATTAAACTATTTAATTACATTGATTTTACACGTTTATAGATAGAGTCCATATACTGTGATACTAAATAAATGAAAGAGTTTTTATAGTTTTTATAAAAGAAATGATCCGACTATATGATATTATAATATGAATGATATAAAATATAAAAGAAATGATATGACTATCTTAGACTAAGAAATGAATTACTTAGTACATCTCAAAAAATTAATTTTAAAAATATTTTTTATCTTTTTTCTTCGCACACTTGTTTATCAAAGTGTATTTAGGGTGTGTTTGTTAATAAGTAAGAGTTTTTAAGTTAAAACTTTTCAATCTAAAACTTTTCACTCTCCACAACTATCATATTTTTTAATTATTTATTTACATTTTTCTATACAATTATCCTACTTTTCAATTATTTCTATACAACTACCAACACAACTAACCTATCTATTTCAACTTTACCATATTTATTCCTCAACATTATAATTATCATATCACATTATTTGACAAGCCGTTCCCAAATACACCCTTAATATATAAACTAAGTTTTACTATTTTTAGATATGTGTTTATATTTTAAAAAAATTTTAAATACAATGACGTTTTAGCCATTTTTAATTGAGTTTATATGTTAGATATATCTATATTAATAAGTTCATGGAGAAAAAGTGAAAAAATTAAATATTTTTTTGAAGTGGACTAAATAAGTAATTATTTAGCCCAGACTAATAAGATCATTTATTTAAATATAATTGATGGAGCAGATGTTTTATCAACAATTTAGATGTTAAAAATGAAGGAGATTTCATAGAAGAATGATTTACACACACACACACAATGACTTATCTTCTAAGTTTTATAAAAAGGGTTTCATAGAAATGTAATCTATATATAATATGATCATGTATATTTATATGTACCATAAGTTATACCACATAAGTTATGGTATATTTGGCTTAAAATGGGTCTATATGATCATAAATTATAATTTACTCAATCTATTGTATTTGACATTGTTTATTTTATTAGCACACTAATTTTATGTAAATTAGATATGTTTATGGACTCTATCTAAAAATGGTACAAAATCGACATAATAAAATAATTTGATATAAATAATAATTTTAAATTTATTTTTTAATATATAAAGTATTTGAAATATAATTTATACATGAAAAAATAATTGTATAGAGTATCAATGCATTTAAGTCTAAACTCAATTATAGTAAATTGTAAATCAATGATAATTTCAATGATTAATAATTCTATTGAAATAAAATAAAAGTAGTAATAAGGTTTTAGTTATATTTGTATAAGATAACAATATTTAAAGTCATATATATGCGCTGCAATTGAAGTTGTGTATTAAGTCGACTTCACCATAATACTTTGGTGAAGTGGCATGCCACATCCAATCCAACCATAACGTCAGACAGGGTTTTGAAGGCAGTGCTAGAAAACTAAAAGTATTCAAAGTTAACTATATACAAGTGAAAACTGAAGCCACATACAAAGTTAACATTAGTACCTTTGTCATAAGACCAAAAATATTTGGATTAAAGTTATAGATGGATCACATTTGCTTAAAACTACAAATTCATATATAAATTATGAAATTGGTAGAGTTATTTACACTTACATTTGAATGTATTAATATTTTATATAATCAATTATGTATGTAGAAATAATATTTTAGATAATTTAGAAATAAAAAATATAAATTTGAACTTAATATATAACATAAATAATTTTACTATATTACTTGTAGGATTGATTGCATGAAACCTAATTTCCTTGCTAAACAAATGACCTAAGTACGACTTATGGAGTTAATTTCATATCAACATTAAAATGGACCCAAAACGAACGGAGTTAACATGAAAATTTTTTGTATAACAGAAGCTTAGTGCATTAAACAATAACTGTTTGTGATATACGTTAAAAAATAATTTTAAATGTGATAATTAAATTGAATTTTGATTTGGTCATTAAATAATTGGGCCAAAACGAAGCGTGTCGGGACACCATTGAGCACTGCCTTTCCAATGGATCATACAGTATTAATTAAGGGAATCATATTTTGGGAGAGTGGTTCTGCAACAGCTATGGGCCTAAAAATTAGAAGAGGAAAAGAAAAAAGAGGGATATAAGAAAACCTTATATTATTATTAAAGTAAAGAGAGATTTTTACACCTGAAATCTATTTGACTTGATGCATTAAACTCAACCTATGACCTCTATTTTTACTTTTTGAAAAATATGTAAATTACAACAAGCAAACCATACGCAACTTATAACGTAAATCCCATGCGTGCCTAGATTGAGTGGCGCAAAGACCAAATCTATTCAGATTTTCACACTTTAATAATTTCAACTAAATCAAAATCCATTGACTTCAATTTATATTTCCAAAACAACCTCTTGAATGATATTCAAAATCTTCATTAATTAAGGATTTTGACATTTATTTGCATCTGGATCGTTTGATTTGTGAAATATCATCTGCACTTAGTTATGTCAATCTCTTCAACATTCGTGGCCATTTGTGTTGAAGTGCACGCAACAGTGAATTTACATCTCTGAAAAAACTTGATGGGGCTTTATCTTGACTATCAATTCTTTGAATTCAAAATTCTTTCTATGTCTTGTTGTTCTTTTGTACTCTTTTAATCATTACTGATTGTTGAATCTATAACTTCCTTTGAAGATTAAAAATCTTTTGGTAATCATGAATATTGAAATCAAAATTCTCATGGATTTTTATACAACTAATATGATTAGATAAATAATCTCTCACTCTATTCTTCTTCAAGTTCATATCAAAAGTATTGCTTGCATACCTTTGAATTTTTTTGAGCAGAAAATTCTTCTCTTATTATTATTTTTTTGGTAGCAACTTTTATCGATTTTAATTTTTTCATTATCTTTAATTTTTTTGAACGTCTAGACATCGTTAATCACTTCTTGTTCCAGTTCTTCCTTCTCTTATTTTGTTTTTTTCTCATTAAGAAAGTTCTCATTGTCTTCCAAAATTTTTTTGCCTCTTTTAATATCTCTCTCCTTTCAACGTTAATTTTTTTCCTCCTCTTTTTTCTGATTTCATACTTTCTAGATCTTGCCTTCTAATTTAGCTTCTAGTGACTTGAACTCTCTCTCTCTCTTCCTGTTCTCCGGTCTTTACAATTTCTTTGTTACTAAATTCATCAGCATCAAAGTCAGCCATAAACTATTCTATAAGTAATCTGTTAATTCCACCTTTTAAAATTGTCTTCTCTAGTTTTGCCCAAACTTGAGATGAATCTTGCAAATCCTGAATGTCTCAAAATCACTTGACACACCATATTTTTGAGAATAAAAAGAGCATTTTTTTCCCCTTTCTTTTTCAAGCCAAGATTGATTGCTCAAATCTTGCACCTAAAGCCTTTGAAAAAGTTGAAGTAAATTTTGACATGACATATTTCGATGTTGACAAGTTCAATTTTCGTGAGTCTTGTTGGAAAAAAAAAAATTTCCGTCGTCAATGAAAGTCGAAATGTTTTGGTTTAGGAACCACCCATTGTTTCATGAAATTTAAACCATTTATCTTGTTTTCAATAATTTTTTCTATATTGTAAATAAAGATCATTTAAATATATATATATACACACACATGAATTGCAGTTAAAATTTAATTTAACAAGTTTACACATACTGTCAAATTGAATGATTTTAACCTGATGGTGTGTGTGTATATATTACGATTGTTGTATGGCCAATACTTTTCATTTTCTAACTGTGATATATTAAATGAGAGATGATCTTGTTACCCGCATTGACATATTTATTTGTTAGGCCACTAACAAATATACACCTTATTAACTTTTTTTATTTTTATAAAACTATTAATCTATGAGTGTTTAATTTATATCCAAGTTTTACAATTTTTAGAGATATGTATACATTTTTTTTGGAAATCTTTACCTTTCTAATACCCATATGTTTGAAATTATAGAAATAAATCTTTAAAAATGGTAAAATTTGATTTATTTGTAAATGGTAGGGAGAAAGGGGAAGTAAGAGAACATGTTTTTTCATGCATAAAAATTGTTTTACCTACTTTAACTAATTCATTTTTTCTATTCTAACCCTTATATTCTAATTAATTTGTGAAACAATTATCTTTTTTATTTCCACTTAACTCCTATTAAAGTTTCTCCATTTTCTCGCTTTACATTTCCAATCAATAAAAGAAGAATAAATGGCCAAAGGGTAACAAATGAATCCATTAGCACTAGCTAATAGGATCAAAGCTGGTATTAAATACGTTGGGGGATTTAAATTTCACAAGGTCATGTATTCAAAATAAGTTTTTCTTAAGGTTTGTTTGATAATATAGGTGGGGTGTAGTGGGAAATGAAATGTTTTTGAAAAATATGAGAGTGATATGATATGATAGCGATAAAGTGAGAAGAAATTGGCTGATTATGTAAGAAAACAAGTGGAATATAACAGCAAAAAACAGAAAATAGAATAATTAAATAATTAAAATATCAAATCTTTTCGATATGATATAAAGTGTGAGGTAGGATTGATTTCCTACTTACGTTGTTACTAAGGAGACCCTTTTTTGGAAAATGTTTCCCTTGAAACATTGCATTTTTCTTGTATAGAGCTAGATTATATACATTTAGTTATTGATTGTTAAATCTATAACTTCTTTTGAAGATTAAAAATCTTCTAGTAATCATGAACATTGAAATCAAAATTCTCATGGATTTTTGTACAACTAATGGGATTAGATAAATAATCTCTCACTCTAATCTTCTTCAAGTTCATGTAAAAAATATTGCTTGCATACCTTTGAAATTTTTTTTAGTAGAAAATTCTACTCTTATCTTTTTTTTTTTTTTGGTAGCAACTTTTATAGATTTTATTTTTCATTATCTTTAATTTATTTGAACATCTACATATCATTCATCACTTCTTGCTCCATTCTTTCTTCTCTTATTTTGTTTTTTCCTCCTTAAGAAAGCTCTCGTTGTCTTACAAAAATTTTTTGCCTCTTTCAGTATCTCTCTCCTTCCGACATTAAATTTTTTGCTCCTCTTCTTTGTGATTTCATACTTTCTAGATCTACTTCTTTTAGAGGCATGATGTCTATATATATATATATATATAATATGTTATTTCTTTTTCTTTTCAGGCTTTTCAATTCCTGTGATACCATCTTTCCAAATTATTTCAATTGCTTTAGTGTCTTCTGATTTAGTTTCTAGTGACACGTACTCTTTTTTTTTTTCCCTGTTATTCAGTCTTTACAATTTCTTTGTTACCAAATTCATCAGTATCAAAGTCAACCATAAACTATTCTATAGGGATTTTGTTAATTCTTCCTTATAAAATTGCCTTCTCTAGTTTTCCCCAAACTTGAGATGAATCTTCCAAATGCTGAATGTCTCAAAATCACTTGACATACCATCTTTTTTGTAACAACAAGAGCCTTTTTTCGTTCTCTTTCAAGCCAAGATTTATTGCTCAAATCTTGCACCTAAAGCTTTTCAAAAAGTTGAAGTAAAATTCGATATGATAAATTTCGATGTTGACAAGTTCATTTTTCGTGAGTCTTTTTTTCTCTCTTTCAAGCCAACATTTATTGTTCAAATCTTTCACCTAAAGCCTTTCAAAAAGTCGAAGTAAAATTTGATATGACAAATTTCGATGTTGACACGTTCATTTTTCGTGAGTCTTGTTAGAAAAAAAAATTTCCCGTTTTCAATGAAAGTTGAAATGCTTTGGTTTAGGAACCACCTATTGTTTCATGAAATTTAAACCATTCATCTATAATTTTTTGTATGTTGTAAATAAAGATCATATTACAATAAAGATCATTTATATATACACGTGCATTGCATTTAAAGTTTAATTTAACAAGTTTATATATGCTGTCAAATTGAATGATTTTAACCTTACGTGTTTGTATATATATTACGATTGTTCTATGGTCAAAATTTTTCATTTTCTAACTGTGAATATATATATTAAATGAGAGATGATCTTCTTACCTGCACTCACTGACAGATTTATTTGTTAGGTCACTAACGAATATACACCTTATTATTATTTTTTATTTTTATAAAACTATTAATTTATGAGTGTTAATTTGTGAACCATATTTTATCATTTTTAGAGATATGCATACATTTTTTTTTGGGAAAACTTTACCTTTCTAACAACGTATGCTTGAAAATCTAAAAAAATATTCTTTAAAAATGAGAAAACTTGGTTTATTTGGAAAAGATAAGGAGAAAGGGTAAGTAGGAGAACATGTTTTTTCATGTATATGAATTATTTTACCTACTTTAACTAATTTATTTTTTCTATTCTAGCCCTTATATTCTAATTAATTTATGAAACAATTATCTTATTTATTTCCACTTAACTCCTATTAAAGTTTCTCTATTTTCTCAGTTTACAGTTCCAATCAATAAAAGAAGAATAAATGGCCTAAGGCTAACAAATGAATCCATTAGCATTAACAAATAGGATCAAAGCTTGTACTAATTACGTTAAGAGATTTAAATTTCACAAGGTCATGTATTCGAAATAATTGTTTCTTAAGTTTTGTTTGATAATATAGGTAGGGTGTAGTGGTAAATGAAATGTTTTTGAAAAATATGAGAGTGACATGATATGACCCTGATAAAGTGAGAAGAAATTGAGTAATTGTGTAAGAAAACTAATGGAACATAAAAGTAAAAATGGAGAAAATAGAATAATTAAGTAGTTAAAATATCAAATCATTTTTTAGAAAGTGTGAGGTAGGGATGATTTCCAGCCTTTGTTGTTACTAAGCATATCCTAATTTGGCAAATGTTTCAAACGTTGTTCTTTTTCTTATATGGAGCTTGATTTTATAGATTTAATTATGTTTTAAACTAAAATACAAGTTGTATATTTTCATTTTTACATATTTATTATCGATTTTTAAAACCTAATTTTTAAGGGGCGAAAAATGACTTAAATGCCCTAAAATTGATGATTTCTAAAATAAAAATAATATAAAATTATTAGAAGATGGAAAAACTTAGTATATAAATTAAATACAATTAGCAAAACACGTTTGTGAAGAAAAAAAAACAAAACAAAAAAATATTATATTTTAGCTTAGAATACAACTAACTGACATTATTGGGCGCCTTATTGTGCGTGACCTTTGTTGGGAATCATTCCCCATGTATATAAGTCAAAGCCAGTGTAGATTCCCACCAAACCTGAACTAACGAAAGGTCGTCTAGAACTGGGCCTAGGGAAAGAGCAGCGCCCCTTCTTTTTTTTTTTTTCAACCGCCGATGCTACATACGCACGCGGCTGCGGTCATTTGAATCCGGGGTCAATCGGTTGCCTCAACAACAGCAACTGTATATCTATGTGAAAACATTAATGAAACGATCAAAGTCGTAAGATTATGGGACAACCGGATAAGATACTAAGAATTTCAATTTGTCCGGGACTAGGAGATATTTGAATATTGCACCACGTGCATGATGTACCACGCAACCAGCTGGTTTTAATTCAACTCGATTCAGCAAGAATGGCATGAATTGCCACTTGCCATCCAATCCTATCAGCTGCATGTGCTTAATTAATTAATTAATTAATATTTTAATTGCTTGGGTTTCTCATTAAATTTTTTATTAATATCCAAGTCATTCATCATAATATCCAACATTGATAATTGTTGGATATGAAAAACCGTTTTAATTAAAGGTGTATTCTTCTACCCCAAAAACTTTTTTAATTTTCATAACTATCATATTTTTTAATTATTTATTCATCTCTTTTTATATGACTACCTTATTTTTCATTCATTTCTATACAACTATTCATATATTTAACTTATCTGTTTTAACTTTTGGGACCGCTTCTATGTAAGCCCCTCCATCGTTAATTTATTGATAGCTAATAGAAAATATATTTCTTCTATTATATTTAGAATTATTACTATAATTAAGAAGATCATTTTATTTGTTTAGTGTCACTAATATGGGCTTCATCTATAAATATACAAAATCAACGTAATAAAATAATTTAATAGTAAACATTAATTTTTAATTAGTATTTTCAACATTTAAAGTGAGTAAAATATTATTTTTAAGTGGATAAATTATCATATTAATTACATTGTAATACATGTGGAAATTGATCTAGTAATTTTTCTTAACTTACACATGAATGTACTTCATTTTGAGTGACCTATATTCATATTGAGGTGTGTTTGACAATTTGAAAAAGTTGTCAACTTAAAATTTTTCAATCTAAAACTTTTCACTGTTCATAACTAATCTTTTTTTAATTATTTTTTACACATATTTCTATACAACAACCCTATTTTTCAATCATTTCTACACAACTACCAGTACAACTAACCTATTTTTAAATTTATTCTCTTTATTCCTCATCATTACCCTTAATATCATTTTCTATTGATTTGACAACTTTTACATACAAAAATTTTCATCAAAAGTTTTACAACTTCCCAAACACACCCTAAATTTAGATAAAACTTGGTCTTCTAACTAAACAAGTGATATTAAATATAATAAATGAATCAACTGATCCCAACTCGGTTGGCTAGAGTAGTGTTTTCATACCTGCCCAACGAGTGTTCAAGGTGTGGCGTCGACACTTGTGTTTGGAGTCTTATCTCTCCAAAGTAGTGGCAGCAATCTCCCCATTATTAGTGTGGGAGTGTCTACTATATAAAAACTTAGTGATATCATCAGATATTTCTTCGAACAGTGTATGCAATTTGTAAGAATACCTCAGAGCTTAATTGCAAGATCAGTTGAGATGACTGTAATTACCCATTAAAAAATACAATGAACAGATTGGATTTTATCAATTATTAATATTTAAAAATGAAAGAGATTAGATGAAATCATTTCTATGTAATTGGAGTGTGCCCCTTTAACTTTGTTCTTTTTACTCCTCATTTTATCCATACCATATCACATCTTTTTCTCCCATTTCAAAAAATTTTGCACAAAAAATATTTCATTCAGAAGTTTTATCACTTCCCAAACACACCTTAAATCTATATATTTCACTTCCCAAAAATTTCATTCATAACAAGTTCGAATGCATGATTCTATATATAGAAATATTATTTAGCGCTATAGGTATACATCTCTAATAAATAATATTAAATCAATCAATAACAAATTGACATGCGGAATGATATGTCAATTAAAGACCTATTCAAAACTACTTTTAACAAAAGAAGCCATGCTCCCTAACTAACTGCCACTAGACCTTATAATCTTTCCTAAAATCAAGGAAGTTGAACTACAAATGCGGGCATGCTCTCATCTAACCAAACATATAATATCACTATACATAGAAGATCATTTCTCCTACCTCCATAGGGATTCTATATGAACTAGACTCTTACTCATTCTACATCTTTCATCTCGCTGATTAATCTTAAATTACATTCCAATCCCTTTGATGAAACCTCCGAGGGCTCTTCTCACATCCCCCCTTTGTTCGTCTCACCCCAACTAAGACTTATCTTAGACCCTCTAGGATTTATTCCATACTCTTTGAAACTAATCTTGACTCAATGGGATCCTTACCTAATCTTTTGTCAATATCTTTTGAACCCATTTCAAGCCTTCAACAAACCTCTTTGAGATTCACCATCTTACAAGTGCTTTTAAAAGTACCATAATGTATGATATAGTTGGCTCAAAATAGTTCATATATTTACTTAATGTATTAATACATTATAAATAATTTAAACATGTATAATTTATATCTTAGATAGTTTATGTTCAAAAAATAACTTGAAATTTATTTATATATTAAATTATTTTATTATATTGATTTTGTATCATTTCCAATGAGACTTTTATATATCCAATCTAGATAAAAATTTATATGACAATAAAATAAACAATTTTAAATACCATATGCAAAGTAGAGTATTTTTTTGATCACGTAAAGCTCATTTTGAGGCAACTGTATCATAAGTTGCAATGCTTTTGAAAGCACTAGATCTTCAAAAGCATTAGATCATATCTCCTATATATGGAAAATATTAAAGTTTACTACAGGTGTAGTCCTCTACAAATGGGGCATACTTGATTATGAAAATTGACATATACCTCACCCATTGTATTTAGAATTATTTAATTTAGTAGTATACCAATTTTTGTCTAAATCAAACATGTGTTTAGGCCTTATCGTAAAATGATACAAAATCATAATAAAATAATTTAATGTAAATATTAATTATAAAGTTATTTTTTCAACATCTAAATCATATAATATGATTTTTTTAAATACATGTCAAACTCATTTTGCAGCGGATTGCACCCTAATTACGGTACAGGCTGATCACACTTGAAGAGTTCTATATATATATGTATGTATATTTCATCATGCTTTTCTCTCATCAAATTAGGTTCAATCTGCATCTTTGTGGATTTTTTAAAATTTTTTAAAATTCAAGTCATGCATTTTATGTTTAGAAATATTTGTTTATCCTAAATATAAAAAATCAACCTAATGGAAAATTTCTATAATCTATATATTAAAAAATATAAATATAATGAAAGAACCTCTACATTTTCACTTGGTCGATTATGTAAAAATTTAATGAAAATGATTTTTTAAATATTGTATACATATACATGATTAAAATATATGATGAATAAGTTGATTAGCATTTTCAAAGATCTATGTTCTTGACAATGACACTCTTTTGTCTAGCAAAATGAAAATCCTAAAAATCTCTTTCACTAGAAGGTTATAGAAAGGCGGAGATCGAGAGCTATCGACTTAATCGGAAGGACTGGACTGTCGTCAAGAGGAAGAAGCGTAGATTGCTAGTTGGTGAAGAAGGAAGGAAGGCTCGAAATTTGATGAATCAAGAGGAGAAACTCTTGATCGAAGAATTCCATACTTTGAAGATAGGAAGGCAGTTGAGCAAACTGATATGCTTAGGAGGTAAATTGGCTTTTCCATGTCCAATCTAGGCATTGAAGAATTATACAAAGGAAATATTTAAATCAACAATGGAAAAGTTATGGAAGATAAGGGGTTCTTTCTTAAGCAGGAATGTATAAGAGGAACTATACCTTATGACTTTTGAGTTGGAAGATGATAAGAGGTTGATTCTAAGTGGTCATCCTCGACTCTTTAATTGGAACTCGATCCTATTCGTGGAAGTGGAAAATTTAACAAAACTTGAGTACATTGAAATGTTTACATAACCTCTCTAGATACATGTACAAAACATCTCTAATTTTATCAAACATGAGCTGTTGGGATATTTGGTCAGTAGCTTTTTCGAGAAATGTATAAAGGTGATTTGCTTCAAGCATACATTAAAGCTTACAATTGAAGTTGATGTCAGAAAGCTTTTATGAAGAAGGACATTCATCAAAGGGGAGGATCAAATGAAGAAGTGGCAAAATTTCCAACATGATAAGCTACTAGTATCTTGCTATTTACGGGGAAAAATCAGTTAGGCCTTCAAGGAATGTCCAAGAATAATAGATATAAAGGGAAATATCAAAGGTAGATTACCATACAATGGCAAGCTTCAATTGGGTTTCAAACCTAGCGGTCCAAAAAAATGGAGGAAAATGGATGGAATTTAGAATATATTTAGGGGACAATGACAAGAGGAAGTGAGAAACATAAATGATACTACATCAAAAAGAGAGAAAAATCCATACAGATTAGGTAGAGATCAAAGAGAACTTAATTACAGAGATTGAGAAAGAAGCAAAAGTGAAGAAGATAAGAAGAAATCCGATAGGAAATGATGCAACATCTCAAGAGTCTGGGTTCAAAAGAGGAGTGGAGGACAAGACAAAAAACACGTTGGCTTGGAAGGAACAAGAAGAGGGAAAGAGGACTCAGGAATGGAAGTCAAAAATCAAAATTTGGAAAAAAAGAGTCTGGAAGGAAAGAATATGGAGTAAGGGACCAAGAGAGGAGGAGAGAGATCATTGAGTGAGAGAAACAATTCTAGTTAGTGTGTATCTACTACCTTTTTTCAGCTAGATTAGGGGAAGAGATAGGAGTTTATACAAGGCTAAAGACTTTTAATCAATGTGAGGCATTAGGAAGATTGAAAGGAGAGAAATTTAAAGAGATAGCGCAAAGAAGGAATGAGAAGGATTAGAAAAGATAGGTCATAAGTTTAGATGCTAGGAAGAGGGAAGCATCAAATATAAGGGTTCACAACTAACCAATCAAATCAAGGGAGGAAGTGGAAAAGGGCAGCAAGGACCAAACAAAATGGCTATGGAGAACAAGCAAATCGAGGGTAGCAAGGGAATAAGGGAAAAGAAAATAAGAGAAAATTTTGAAGGAGGAAGAAGGAAAGCCAAATCAAAGAGGACACTAGAGATACAGATGGAAATTGGAAAGTAAATAGGAGGAATATATGGTGGAGTATTCTAGCGTGAAATTATAGTGGGCTTAAGAACCCATATACAGTTCGAAACATTCTTGACATTATTGATAAATAAAATCACAAAGTGGTCTTCCACTTAGAGACCAAAAGAAGGAAGCAAGAAATGGACACAATATGTAGGAAACTGAGATTTGACTACTATTCAGTAGTTGATTATTTGGACATAAAAGGGGTTTGGCTCTTCTTTAGAAAACAAAGTTAGATTTCAGTGTTCAATCCTTTTCTTCAAATCATAATGATACATAGATCAAAGGGAACATACAAAGCTGGTGGAGATTCATAAATTTTTATAATCATCTTGAAACTTCTAGAAGATGGAAGAGTTGAAACCTGATGAGATACTTAGATATTTAGCTTGATCTTCCTTTATTTTAATAAGAAATTTTAATAAAGTAATTAGTGAATTGGAATATATGACCAAGAGAATCAGAAGCAAAAATTAGATGGCAGCATTGCCTTTTGGAACCCTACATGACCAGACATAACAATAGAAAGGGAGAGGGTAGAGTATAAGCATGATTGGATAGAAGTATGACCACAATGGGTTGGAATGATTTGTTTACATTTAGCAAAGTTCAAAACCTATGAACTATGGTTTTTGATCTTTGCCCCATAGTTCTTCAACTGGATTCAAGAGATAAGAGGAGACAACAAAGACAATTCAAGTATGAGCTTTACTAGGCCAAGTATAAGGAAAAAAATGCAAATATCTAAAGAACTCGAAAGAGATTATCAACCAAAATCTGTCTTTGTTGGCAAAGTAATTAGAAGTTATGGAAGTATGGGAGAGAACTCATGAAATGGAATGAAAAAGTAAATAAAGATCTAAATCAAAGATTCAGGAGTAGATTTATTAAAAAAAAGATTCAGGAGTAGGAACTACACTAGTTGAAGATGATGGACTGATAACTCTTGAAAATGCCATTTATCACGGCTCATTTCAGACTAGTTTTGCATGTTAGTCCAAGAAAATGTAGTAAAATTGTACTCATTTAGCTTATTTTTCATGCATTTTGTATTTTAGGTACAATATGTAGTTTTTATGCATTTTTAGTATAAAATAGATGTTTGTAAGTTCATTTATTTGGTTTTAGTTGGTTTTACAGGAATGACAGATGACTAACAGCTTGTGCGTGTGATTGGATGAAGATATGTGCAAAATGCAGAAACATGAGGCTGGTGCCCCGGCGTCGACTAGCGGCACCTAAGCGCCAACCTACCGCCTCACTAGAACACTCCAGAACTTCCTTTGTCGGCAAGCTTCCAGAGAGTTGGCGCTTGGGCATCAGCTGAGGGGTCGGCGCTCCCCACACATGTGCATTTTCACATGTGTGTTGTGCTAAAAGTAAGGGGGTATAAATATTCTTTTAGGGCTCGTTTAGGAGAGAGAGGAGCACAAGTGGGAGCAGCTCAAGAGGGAGAAGAGAAAGGGTTTTCAATCCAAGAGCAACTTGGGGAGGAGAATCACTTTGTTGGTGGAAACTAGCAAGTTTTAGCTTCTTTTTCTTGTTATCTACATATTCTTCTTCTTCTCTCTTATTGAAAATATATTCAAATTTGGTTTCAATGGGATTTGATTCCATGAACATGAGCTAAACTTCAATAGATGGGAAGTTGAGATGAGTGGATGTCTAATCTATGTTATTTTGGTTATTGATATTTTGAATATGAATATTTCATCGCTGTGTATGTGTATTATGTGGATTTACCCTTGCATGTAGTGTTTAATGCTTTTTACAAGATTAGTTACCTTGTAAGATGATTTGGTTGCTAGATTTGTCTTTAGAAAAAGAGAATCTAGGCAAGATTCATATATAAGGCATAGGTTTCTCTTTGGGTAAAAGGGGAATATTTAATAGATAGAAATATACTATTAAATCCCATGTAGTTATGAGCAATTCAATTCCACCACATCCATTTGCATGGGAACAAAGTGATTGGGTATTGTGCAATTAGCTTTATATGTGTTGGAAGACATATATAAAGAATGTTGAACCTGGACTAGGAAATCCCTGTACAACCCAATGAAAGGAACCAATTTAATATAATTTAGAGTCAAGGAATCATAACTATCCCATCTACTCATCCAACTTAATAAACCCCCATTACGATTCTGCTCCGCCGTTATACTTTACCCCATTCCTTTCTATTTATTCTGCAAATTCAATTAAAATTGTTTAAAATCTCTTAATCCAACTAAGGCAATTGAAGTAATTGATATAATTAGTTTAGACAAAATCCCTCATAAGAACGGTACTCTACTTACCCTTTATTACTTGATTGGCATGTATACTTGTGTAAAAACAAGCATTTAATTAGACATATACGCAGCTCGTCAAGTTTTTGGCGCTGTTATCGAGGAATTTGGTGCTAAACTAATTAGTCTTTCACATCATTTGCCTTTTGTGAATTTCTAAATATTATATATATATTTTCGGTTGTCTTTATTTGTTTTTGATCCAAACGTGATTCAGTTGTCTTATTTGTGCATAACTTAATGGTTTCAAATGCTTTCTTTTGGCCAAACTCGGAGTTCTCAACACTAAGCGCTTCTAGTTTTCATGGGTTTAATAATGCACTGGCACATTTAGATCAATTCGCAGGTTTTGATTATCAATTGCAAGCAATAGATAACTCTTGTTTAAGTTACTGCGATTTGTGTGGAGACGAATGACATTTGTCAATCCAATGCGTGTATTACTGAGCGTCTGTGGGCTATCTTAGGCATTCAAATGGTACACAAGACCACCATGGAGACTCACAATCAAGGAATATGATACCTTTAGATTGTTGAACAAATGAAATAGAGGAGTCATTGTCATCTGAAAACAAGCCATCTGTGGAAGACATGTTCATGCAATTCATACAAAATCAAATGCAATTTAATGAGAACATGCAGAAACAGGTGCAGTAATTGGCTGCCACAATCCAATATTAGCATTAAGAAGTGTCTTCCAGTCATATAGAAGAAATTTCAGAAGAAGACGAGTTGGATCAGGGCTGTGAAGTCACTCCAAGCATTAATGAAGATATATCAATCAGTGTAATAGAGTAACCAGCATCTCAAAATGTTCTTGAATAGATAGTTGAATCAATAGAAAGCAAGGGAGTTGAAGAAGAGAGTAATGAAGAAATAGAGGTGGTTACAACGCCAAACGTTAAAAATGATCACAATTTCACACCTCTACTATATTTTCCAGGAATCCAAGAGCAACAAAAATTAATCAGTCAATGGCCATTCTTAGAAACCAGCTCCTTGAAGCCTACAATTGAAGACCCTGCTGGACAACTTTTCTTTAGCCTCTATGAAATTCAAGAAAAGAGGCTAACTGATCGATTTAAAGAGGTTAAGAAAAGATCTAAACTTCCAATGCATAAGCCGCATGGAAGGAAGTTCGATAAAGCGGAAATTGGCTAATCATAAATGGAATGTCGAGCTGAAGACAGTAAACTTAGCGCTGAATGGGAGGCAACCCATTATTCTTTTTTATTTTTGTCCCAAGGCATGTATTAATGATCTATCTTATGTGCCTTGAAGCTGGGAAACCTGAAAAGTACTCGGACCAACCAAGCATGCAACTCCTATATCAGTTAGATAATTCTCATGATTTTTATTGGAATACAAAAGTCAATTCTTTAATTGAAGGAACTCAAGATCATGGTATGTCAATCAAGGAAGGCAGTGTGAATTCACTCCAAGCACCAAATGTTCAGGTTATGGGAAAGCAATTGTGTATATTGGTGGCCAGAACAAAGTGGAGAGAAAAGAGCATTGGCACCCGGACGCCTCGTGATGAGTCGTGATGCACGGCGGAGGCAGAAAGTTGGTGCCTAGGTGCCACACTATTAGCGCCCTGCCGTTGCTGCTGGGCAGCTCGACCTGGACGTGCTTAAAAAACTCAGGTTTGGGTTAAAACCCTAACCCCGAGCCCTGGCGCCAACCCCGTCTTCTTCTTTCCCTCTCCAACCTTAGCTCCCCCATTTCTACCTTTTCTTTCCCCAATCTCTCCTCCATTTCCTTTCCTCATTCCATTTCATTCTACCCCTCTTCCATCTCAAGATATATCCCTAATCTCCCCCAAATTAAGCTTCTCCATCTCCTAACCCTACGCCCCATTCCTACATTTGACTTTTAATCATTTTTTCTTCCATTCCCATCTCATGTTCACCCCCATCTCTTTCCTCATTTCCGGCCGACGCCAATTTTCAAGTGTAGTCGATTGGCACCACGAATCATCATAATTGATAATATTTATTCACTCAAAAATTAGAAAACATTCATTCCTTGTGTAAATTTCGAATTTATTCTTATATCGTACTTCGCTATAATCCTCAAATTATCATGCTAGATAATGAATTAGAAAACATCATGCCTTCTGTAAATCTGGAATTCATTCTTATATCGTACTTTGCTATAATGCTCAAATCATCGCGCTGGATAATAAAACTTTTCTTTAATGAATATTTTAATTCAAATTAACTTTTCTAATCACGATTTAATATGATATTCCATCCTAAGATATACAAATACCTCTATGTATCATAACAGTATAATTTGGTCAAAATATAGTTCCTAGTGTAAATTAAGTTATTCTAAAATTATCATCTATGATAAATTTCATTATTTTAAAATATTATTTATTCTATGTTAATAAAACAATTAACTTAAGTTGGAGCTCATTTTGCAGAATTACCAACTTACTACTTTAGAATTCCACTTGTATTTTCTACATTGTATTCAATCCTATTTTACAAATATTCAATTTTAACTACTAAACTTCATTCTCATATTATTAATTATTAACTAATAATTATTTGAGCACCACAACTTAATTTGATCACTGGTGGGCCCTCCCTTGATCACATTAAATTTCAGCTGTCTATTGATATCCAATTTAACTTTCAATATTGTTTAAATATTTTATGAAAATTTTTAACATGAATCAAATCAATAATTACATATTTTAATTAACCATTTCAATGTGGATAATTATTATTTAAGTTTCAAATTTCATATTGATTGTTCCTCAATCTGCTCATAATTGCTAAAAGCAACTACAATAAAATATCTTGATTTTTCTTTATAACTAAATCAAGGAATTTAGGTCTAAAATTTTTATTATAAATCAATAACCACATTAATTGACTGAATGAAATAATTTTAGTACAATATACTAATTATTTATATATGTATTTTCATTCTGTTGTATAGCAGTGTGTGTTTAGGGGTGGTCCAAATCATGTTAATTTCTGCCCATATTTTTCTTATTTAAAATTTTAATTATATATATATATATATATATTTAGTGTTATGATGTTAGATACAACATATAAAAAATTTAGCCTCAATTTTATTGTATAAAAATTATGAAAAATCAATTAATATAGCTAATTTTGATAGTCATTTTGCCTTGTTTAGGTTGATTTCTATTGTTTTTAATTTACAAAATACAAAACATTTCAACAAAAGATAAAAAGAAAGTTTTTAAATAAGTTCTTTGACATGAGTTAAGTAAAACATTACTTAAACAAGCTAACAAAATAATGTCTATGCTGGGCTCACTTCTATAAAACTTTTTCTATGTTACTCATTTTATTTTTAATATCTTGATGGTTAATAGAATATGCTCTTAATATATTATATTTAATATCATTTATAGTGTCCTAGAAACACTTTCATTTGTCTAATATCACTGTACACATGTGTTCTACAAATGTGTAAAATTAATATAATAAAATAATTTAATAATTTTAAATTATTATTTTTAGCATCTAAATAATCTAAAATATCACTATTATATGGATAAATGGTTTTATAAAATATTATTACGTTCTAATATATGTGTAAATGGACCTAAGCATTTTTTAATAATTTACACATGAATATATATACATAATTGAGCAAATGTGGCTCATACATACATTTTTTATTGTTGACCCATACACATATTTGATTCGAATGAAACTTACTTTTTTAGCTAAATAAATGATGTTAAATTGATTGAATTTTCCATTAAAAATCAAAATCTTAAAGTTTAAAAAGAATACATGACTGTACTTTTATGTAACTTCCTTGTACTTGCGTGTGGGGTGGCTTGGAACTTTAAACAAATTAGGAAAAGTGCGTATGAAATCCAAGAAAAACCTCTTCATTTTCATGTATCAAAAGTCAAAACAAGCCGGCTAATCAACGGGCGTACGATGATGCAGAGCACGGAGAGCTGCACGCATGCAGCTTGGTCAACCGGCATCTCAAGTTAGGTGCAAGTCGTCCTTGCCTGCTGCCATTTGTAATTTCAAAACGTCTCTCTCTCTCTCTACGTGCACAATCTGTAGGTTTGAAAACCTCTCTCATCATTCCCTATATATATACATCTACAAGCAAGCTAGCACCTACATTCGAAGCATTCGGGAGTAACACATTTTAATCCCTAATTGTAATCGACAAATTACTTAAGATGGCTGCAGCAGCCAAGCCTTTGTTCGCAGTTCTTCTCGTGTCTCTTTGCATCTTTTCTGCGCTACCCCAATTTGAAGCAGCTCGCATGACTCAAGGTACTACCACCCAAGCACAACAATAAGTTTTTTGCATTAAATTTTTCCTAAATTTCATCAATTTATTTTGTTCAATGAAATTGTTAATTTTTTTTATCACTTATGTTATAATATCAAATCATCCTAAATACAAATTTTTCAAATTCAGGCTCCACAGATCTAATAATATATCACATCCACATCTAACAATATATCTCCAAGAGACATTGTTCTTGAAGATGAGAGAAAATCTTCTCACTCCAGGATTAAACCTAGATGTGTTGGAACTTGGAAAGTTACCAGCAGTGCTAAGCACGTATTGGCAACATAATCGGTAATTTGATTTGCTTATATGTAAACATGCAGAGGTGTTCGTTCCACCCCCGTCGCGATCATCACCACCAACTGGAAGGGTGATCTGCCCCGCATGCGTGTGCTGCAGGCCAGCTCCACCAGGTGGTTGCTGTAGGTGCTGCGCTTCTCCCATTGAAGAACAAGCCAACAGCCCATGACCTTATTAATTAATTCATACACATATATAAGATATGCTGTTTATTACTTACAACCATTGTAAGGATGTTAAAGGGTCAATATATATGTATCCATACGTACGTACTGCTTCTACATGTGTATTTTGGGTGTTTCGTCTACATCAATTGAATAAAGTCGTGTAAGTGGAGTACTGATGTAATAATACCATTTCTTGGTAACAAGTTGCTATCTAGTTTGATATATGTGCCTGAGTCATCGATTATTGAAGGATTGACCATTGATAGTGCATTATGAGATTAGACAAAGGATTCGATATTCATTTTTTTCTTTTTTTTGATTTTGAAATTCGAATTTTTAAATTGCTAAAAAGAAATAAAATCTTTTCGTCTATGTATTTCCCCTCCGATATTTCCTACTGAAGAAAGAAGTCATGAAGAAGCTAGATTTAATTTCGAAGATTTATACTGTTGAATTTCAATAATCTAGGTATTTAGAGATTTTATTTAAAGATTGAAGCCTATTTTAAACCTAAATAAGTATTTTTAAAATTTTGAAATGAAATCATGCATTCCGTTGATGAGATTTCAATATATTTTTTGAATATATAAAGCATGACTTTTTTTTTAAAAAAAGTAATCGCATAGTTTCTAGTGTGTTTGATTTCAAAATCAATTTTATGAGGTATATGAGATTAAATTCCTACCAAGTTGACTAAATCCCTATAATTTTTCTATCGGATTTTAATTCTTGTGACCACAAATAGGCCATGATCTATTAAAAACGGACTTAACAGGCCGACCAAAATAATTATTTTTTAAGTTTTGTTTTTTTTTTTTTATAAAACTTTCTGAATGCATTTAATTTATAAATCAATTTTTACTTATGTATATTTAAAAACGATAAAAATTAGCTTATAGATTAAATACACCTAGATCAACAATTTATCAAAAAATCAAAATATAAAAAAATAAATTTGTTGGCTAGACACAAATGGATATTATTTGCAGTCGGTCATAAAGGATCACGCCATGACTAAATAATCGTGTGTTTAAAAATTCAAAAAAATATATCATATTAAAAATTAGTAAATTTTAGTTTTTAGATTAATAACCAAGATTAGCAGTTTTATAAAAAAATTAAAATTAAAAATATCATCTGTGGCCAGGCGCATGAAAGCTCCCGTGTGGTCAGCTGCATTTGTTCAGGGGCTGATGTAATTTTTTCATCAATATATGCACAAATTCTTAAAATTGAGCACCGATTTTTAGGCCGGTCCAAAAATATTTTTTTTATAAACATGTTAATGTAGTTGTGTTTAATATATGAATCATGTTTTATTAATTTTGAATACGTGTGCATATTTATTTTAGTTTTTTAAAAATGGGGTATTTAAGTCATATGCTTTTAAAAATTCAAAATAAATGTATACATAAATCCAAAAATGGTAAAACTTAATTTATAA
>JAXCLR010000105.1:35343735-35354194 GCA_035584095.1 Annona squamosa | reverse complement strand
TGACCTTAAAATTATCACACCTATTCCTATCTTAAACCCAAAACGTCGAACGGAGACAAAACCACGAACCTAAACGATGAACGTAAGATCCACTGAAGTAAGATGCCGACCGGGTTGACTTGCTGTGAACTTCTTAAAAAATATATAGAATTAGACATAAAGGATGTACTCGGAAGCGGTAAAACTTTTGAAAAAAAGTTTTTGATATAAAAGTTTTTAAAATATACCCAGTCAAAAAAAAAAACTTTTTAAAATATAGAAAAAAATGATGCGATATGATGAGGATAATAACAAAGAGTAAAAAAAAAGTTAAAATAGATAGATTAGATGTACGGGTCGTTATGTAGAAGTAATTAAAAAGTATAATAGTTATATACAAAGAAGTGAAAAAAATAATTTAAAAACACAGTTGTTATAAAGAGCCAAAAATTTTGGCATAAACAAACACTACAAAAAAATTAAAATAGAATTTGAAGTTAACCAGGTATAACTCGTCCCATTTCCACACCTATTGGCCATGGGAAATGACGTGTCGGTTGTTGTTGCCAACCTGTATTGATTTTCTTTCTGAAGCGACAAGGATGCGTAAGCTAGAAATTCAGCTTGAAATTTATAACTTTTCATCCTTGTGATCCAAGTCATAAAATCATTTTTACTTCATCTTAACGGATCTTAAAAAATGAAAAATTAGATAATAAATTGCAAAGCAGCATGCTCTTGTATGCTTAAATGTGCCCACCTACGTGATCAAATACACGAAGTAAAAATGGGATGTTCACGTATGTTTGGGCTTATCAACATAGCTTCTAAAAAAACCTTATTGAATACACAATTTCTCAGTTTCAAATGAATCCAATGGCACACAAGCTTCTCCCAGTAAAGTAGCAACCCAGGATGTAAACAAAATTGGTTTCCACCCAAAATTCAAAAACTTAACTCCAGTTGTACTACTAGGGTTAGTTCTGGCATTTTGAAAAATAAGTTACATTGTAGCTATGTCTTCCATTTGAGGTGGTTTTGTCTTCTTCTTAATGTTGTTAGTTGATTATAGGAAATTTGTAAGATTTTACGAGCATGATTGTAATATAAGGTGGAAAAATATATGATATTGTAAGTAAGATTTCAGTTAGAATAATAATAAAAAAAAAAGTCACGCCTAAAGAAAAGAATAAGAAGCATAATGAAACTGAGATCAAGACTTGAAGGATTATTTTGTTTTTCTCACAATTCAAATTTTATAGAGGCATCTATTTATTTTATAGACTTAGTAACACACAAGTATAGAAATAAAACCCCTAGTCTTGTGGAGACCGATTCTGAAATCTATTATGACTGTCGACCTTTAGCTTGATTCTATTGAGATTGCTACGCTTTAGCTAATACACACCTACATGCTTTATCACCCTCAGCAAACTTCACATGGGAAAAGAAATCCACATGCCTCTTTTGTTTCATATATTACAGAAAATATCAGAAGATAAAGATTTGGTGAAGACATCAGCTCAATTGGACTTTGAAGGGACAAAATGAATAATAATACGACTGAGGAAAAGCTTCTCATGGACATAATGACAACCAAGTTCAGCATGCCTTGTACAAGCATAAAATACAGGATTAATAATAAGATGCAGAGAAGAAGCGTTGTCAGATAAGTGAGTTGGGTTGGGGTTGAAGAAAACTAATATTAATACATAAGAAGTTTATGGTAGAGGAGAGAGCCCTATACACAACTTTAGCAGAGGAATGAGCAACTATTGGCTATTTCTTGGCACTCCAAGAAATGCAATTTAAGCCTCAGAAAATACAATAATCAGTAGTGGTGCAACGAGGGTCTTTATAGCTCGCCCAATTAGTATTGGAAAAAGTATATAGATTAACCGAACTATGAGCAAGAATAAGTAGAGGTTATGATCCAAGGGACCACACGCAATGTAAAATGCCTAAGATCAATGTTGGCAGAATTAAACGATAAAGAAAATGAGCTGGTTTGAACCAGTTGGATTTGAAACATTAGAAAGATTAGCAAAAGTACAGGTAGGGGTGGGAATTGTGACGGGTCGCCCGACCTGAAGAGTTCGACCCGCCCCACATATATAAATTTATTAAAAATTATAAGACTATATTGAAATATTATTATTATTTTCTTTCAAATTTTTCATTTTTTTTATAATCAACTCTATCAACAATAGAAGAATTAATTTATTTAAAAAGCAATATAAGAATTAATAAAATATTTGTACGTATATAACCCTTATGTGTAATTGTATATTAACTTATTCTAATAAATGTATACTATGTTTTCAAATATTTTGTTTTCTTAATTATGTGTTTTTAATAATTAGTGAAATATTGAAACATATAATATTTGAATTTAGTATAGATGTATGCTTATGTTTGATATATATATATAATTTTTGAAAATTATTTTATTTGACCCGTATTTTTGACCCAACCCATTATCTCGAAACCGGTCCGATATCGACCCGAATTTTGTCCCCAGACCTGGTAGAAAAAAGTAAATGTCAAACCAATATTGTCCCGATCCAGTATAAAAATAAAGGTCAACTAAAATTGTTGAAAAGTTGAGTCACCCAACCCAACCCATCCCGTCCGGCACCGATTCCCACCCGTAAGTGCTGGTCGCAAATCCAAGAAAAGCCTCCTCATTTTAAAGTATCAAAATTCAAAACAAGCCAGCTAATCAACGTACGGACGATGATGACAGAGCACGGAGAGCAGCGCGCACGCAGTTTGGTCAACCGGCATTGCAAGTTAGGCGCAAGTCGTCCTTGCCTGCTGCCTTTTGCAATTTCAAAACGTCTCTCTCACTCTATATAAATCCACAAGCAAACTAGCTTATTGAATGCACAATTTCTCAGTTTAAAATGAATCCGATGGCACACACGCTTGTCTCAGTAAATTGGAAACCAAGGATGTAAATAAAATTGGTCTCCACCCAAAATTGAAAAAATTAACTCCAGTTGTATTACTGAGGTTGGGTCTAGCAAAATAAGTTACATTGCAGTTGTGTCTTCCGTTTGAGGAGCTTTGATCTCTTTCTTACTGTTGTTAGTTGATTATAGGAAATGCGTAACATTTTATTAGCTTGATTTGTAATATAAGGTGGAAAAATATATGATACTATAAGTAAGATTTCAGTTGGAATAATAATAATAATAAAAAAAAAGAAACAGTCACACCTAAAGAAAAGCATAATGAAATTGAGATCAAGACTTATAAGGATTATTTTGTTTTTCTCACAATTCAACTTTTATAAACGCGTCTACTTTTTTTTTTTTAATAGATTTAGGTTGTGTTTGAGAATAAATAAAACTTTTGATGAAAAGTTAAAGATGATAGAAGTTGTCAAATGATGTGATATGATAGGGGTAATAATGAGGAATAAGGAAGATAAAGTTAAAATAGATAGGTTAGTTGTGTTGGTAGTTGTGTAGAAATGATTGAAATGTAAGATAGTTGTATAGAAAAATATAAAGAAATGATTAAAAAATATAATAGTTGTGAACAGTGAAAAGTTTTAGATTGAAAAATTTTAACTTGACAACTTTTACTTATTACCAAACACACCCTTAATAACACACCTATTTACAGCTGCAAAAATGTAGAAGAGAAAACTCATAATCTCGAGGAGGCCAATTCTAAATCTACTATAGTTGCTGACCGTGATCTTAATTCTGTTGAGGTTGCTAAACTTTAATACACACCCACATGTTTTATCACCCCCTGCAAACTTTCCCATGCCTAGTTTGTTTCATATATTACAAAAAATATCACAAGATAAAGATTTTATAAAGACATCAGCCTTATTGGATTTTGAAGGCACAAAATGAGTAATAATAAAAAAGGGAAACCTTCGTATGAATATAAGGGCAATCAAGTTCAACATGCCTTGTACGAGTACAAAACATAGGATTAATAATAATATGCAAAGTCACCACCAAAAAAATAATAAGATGCACAGTGGAAGCATTGTAAGAAAAGAGTGTTGGGTTGAAGTTGACGAACGCCAATATCAATACATAAGAAATTTGTAATAGAGGTAAGCACCCTGCACTCAACTTTAGCAAAAGAATGACCCACTATTGGATATTTCTTGGAACTCCAAGAAATGCAATTGGAGCCTCAAAAAATACAATAACTAGTAGCTAGCCTAATTAACATTAAAAAAGGCATATAGATTAATCGAACTATGAGCAAGAATACGTAGTCCACGATCCAAGGAACCACACGCATAATGTAAAATGCCTTTAAGATCGATGTTGCCAGAATCGAACTGATAAAAAAATTGGTCTACTTCTACATGTGTATTTGGGTGTTTTGTCTACATCAATTGTATGAAGTCGTATAAGTGTAGTACTGATGTAATAATACCATTTCTTGGTAACAAGTTTCTATCTAGTTTGATATATGTGCGTGAATCGTCGATTATTGAAGAATTGACCATTGACAGTGCATTATGAGATTAGACAAACGATTCGATATTTTTTTTTATTTTGATATTCAAATTTTTAGGATGTTAAAAAGAAATAAAATCTTTTCGTCTATGTATTTCCCCTCCGACATCTCCTACTGAAGAAAGAAGTCATGAAGAAGCTAGATTTAATTTTGAAGAATTTCAATAATCTAGGTATTTAGAGATTTTAGTTAAAGATTGAAGTCTATTTTAATCCTAAATAAGGATTTTTAAAATTTTGAAAATGAGTGATCCTATTAGCTGGGTTAAGTAAATGTCTCACTTAGCCCACCTTAAAAAATCTATTTACAACATCTTTTTTTTTTTTACTTGTTTCTTCGTGCACTTGTTTATTTAAGTGTATTTAATATATAGATCAACTTTTACTATTTTTGAATATGTTTATTTATTTTTTAAGATTTTTAAATATCTATGTGTATATGTGCATTTAAAATACTCTTATTTTTAAAAATCTACAAAAAATATATACAAATATCTAAAAATGATAAAACTTGATTTATATATTAAATACACTTAGATAAACAAGTGTATAAAGAAAAAAATAAAAAAAATTGTTTTAAATAGGATTTTTGAGGTGGGCTAAGTGAGACATTTAGTTAGCTCGGGAGTGATCCTATTAGCTCAGGTTAAGTAAATGTTCCACTTAGCCCACCTTAAAAAATTCATTTACAATAACTTTTTTGTTTATTCTTCGTGTACTTATTTATCTAAATGTATTTAATATATAAACCAACTTTTACCATTTTTGAATATGTTTATCTATTTTTTGAGATTTTTAAACATCTATATGTATATATGTATTTAAAATACCATTATTTTTAAAAATTTTAAAAATTATATACACATATCTAAAAATAGTAAAAATAGTAAAACTTGATTTATATATTAAATACAATTAGATAACCAAGTGTATGAAGAAAAAACACAAAAAAATTTTAATAGGATTTTTGAGGTGGGCTAAGTGAGACATTTAGTTAGCCCGGGAGTGATCCTGTTAACTCAGGCTAAGTAAATATCTCACTTAGCCCACTTAAAAAAATCTATTTACAACAACTTCTTTGTTTTTTCTTCGTTCACTTGGTTATCTAAGTGTATTTAATATATAGACCAACTTTTACCATTTTTGAATATGTTTATCTATTTTTTTGAGATTTTTAAACATCTATATGTATATATATATATTTAAAATGCCATTATTTTTAAAAATTTTAAAAAATATATACACATATCTAAAAATAGTAAAAATAGTAAAACTTGATTTATATATTAAATACAATTAGATAACTAAGTGTATGAAGAAAAAATACAAAAAAAAATTTTAAATAGGATTTTTTAGGTGGACTAAGTGAGATATTTAGTTAGCACGGGGTAAGGATCATTCATCTTATTTGAATATGTAAAGCATGATTTTTTTGAAGTAATCGTTTAGTTATAGTGTGTTTTATTTGAACGAAGTTGTAAGATCTTTCAAAATAAATCTTCATGAGGTATGCGAGATTACATTCCTACCAAGTTGACTAAATCCCTATGATTTTTCTATGGGATTTTAATTCTTGTGACTACAAATAGGCCATGATCTATCAAAAGCGGACTTGAACCGGCCGACCCCAAAAATTATTTTTTTAATTTTTTGTTTTTTAATAAACTTTCTAAGTTTATTTATTTTATAAATCAATTTTTACTTATGTATCTTTAGAGAAAAATTAGTTTATAGATTATATACACCTAGATCAGCAATTTATAAAAAAGCCAATATATAAAATAATACATTTATTGGCTAGACACAAATGGACATTATTTGCAGTCGGTCATAAATGGTCATAAATGACCACTCCACGACTAAACAATCCGGTGTTTAAAAATTCAAAAAAAATTACACTATATTCAAAAATGATAAAATTTAATTTTTGGATTAACCTACCTAGATAAGCAGTTTTATAAAAATTTAAAAAATTATCGTATGTGGCCAGGCGCTTGAAAGCTCCCGCGTGGTCATCTGCATTTGGCTGGGACTCATGTAATTTTTTATTCAATATACGTACAAATTCTTAAAATGATCACACTTATATTCGTATCTTAACCCCGTAACGTCAAACGAAGACAAAACAACGAACCTAAAATAATGAAGCTATGATCTATTGAAGTAAGATGCGGACCGGGTTGATCTTCTATGAACTTCCTTAAAAAATATAGCATTAGACATAAAGGGTATGTTTGGAAGAGATAAATCTTTTGATCCAATGTTCTTCTTCGGTGCAAAATATTTTAAAATAAAAAAATGATGACATGAGAAGTACATTGATGAGGAGTAAAAGAAATAAAGTTAAAATAGATAGATTATAGAAAAAAGTAAAAAAATAATTAAAAAATAGAATAGTTACGAAAATAAAAAATTTTAGTATAAATAAACTCGCCGAAGTTTTTAAATATGATTTGAACTTGACTTGGTGTAACTTGTCCCATTTTCACACCTGTTGTCCATGGGAAATCAAGTGTCGGCAAACCTGTTTTGATTTTCTCTTTCTCAAGTGACAAGGATGCGTAATTTAGGCATTCAGCTTGAAATTTATAATTTTAAATCCATGTGATCCAAGTCATAAAATCATTTTTACATCATCTCAATGGATCTTAAAAAATGAAAAATTAGATCATAAATTGCAAACCAGCATGCTCTTGTATGCTTGAATGTGCCCACCTGCGTGATCAAATACACGAAGTAAAAATGGGATGCTCACGTATGCTTGGGCTTATCAACATGGCTTCTAAAAAAGCAAATTTAATACACAATTTTTCAGTGTCAAATGAATCCGATCGCACACAAACTTCTCTCAGTAAATTGGCAACAGGATGTAAATAAAATTGGTCTCCACCCAAAATTGAAAAATTTTAACTCCAGTTGTACTCCTTTTTCTTTCTCAAAAAGGGCCTAGCTACCTTTATTATCCACTATTTCGACCACCAAAGAAAATATCTAAAGCCCCAATACTATCTTCTAGCCACTCCTCAAATATGTTGTAATTTATTTTATTATGCTATATAGATGTATGATTTGCCTGCAATCTATATCTCTGTCTATGCAAGGCCAATGCTTTACTATTTAAACGTATCATTTGCAAGACAGGTACATAATTTATTTCAAAACAGAAGCAACCTACTTACACCTTTAGAATCATACCTGCCATTGACATTTTATTAAACACTTAATAGACATGATTCAAAAATCACAACAAACTATTATGGAATCAAAATATTTCACCTCAACACATTACATTTTCATGAAAAATCACTTAAAATCCTTTGATCCATAGGTTCTAATAAAAATCTCCAATTTTTTATAAAACTCAAACTACATAACCTAAAAGTTCAAACTTCTCAAAACATTTAATGCAAAAGTAGTGCCCATATGAAATGGTTAAATTAGTCATTTACAAGTCAAATTTATGATTCATTTAAAAGGAAAACAACCTACTTACTTTCAATAAAGTTCTTTTGCCAAAATACTCTATACATTAGTTGTCAAGCTCCATCTAGCATTTCAATTTCCAAATAATTAATTAATCGACATAATCATTTTTATTTACTTAAATTTATATACATAGACACCCCACTTCTTTCATCAAAACCTTAATTCATTCTCAACTCCCAAAATTACCAAATTTATATGCATAATACTTCACTAACCAAATCCAAATTTCATGCCATGACCTAATAAATGAAGTGCACTACCCATGCCTTATGCCAATTTCAACTAACTTATATTTATGCTCACTCTTTTAGTAATTCATTATCCCAACATATCACGTGCATCATTATGATTTTGAGTTTTTATTTCATTCAAAATTTACTCACTTCTCTTAGGCATTTCATCAAACATTTGATAAGCATTATCTAGAAATCATTGAAATCTTATATGGAATCAACAAAGATCAGGTTAATACATTTTATATAGACTAAAAAGTACGTTCACATCATTTATTTTATGGATTTTTATCAAAATCCCCAAATTTTAAGAAATCTTATAGCATATTTGCAACCTAAAAGCTTTTAAACTAAAACTTTTTAATTTAAGACTTTTCGTTTTCTATAACGATCCTATTTTAATTATTTATTTACATATTTCTACATAATTACTATATTGTTTAATCATTTTTACATAATTACCTATACAACTAACCAACTATTTTATTATTTTATTTACTAATCATCATTAACCCTACTATATCATATTATTTTCTTTTATTTTAAAAACTTTCAATCCAAAAATTTTATCACTTCCCAAACGCAACTTTTTTTGATGAGAAAGAAAACCTTATGCCCTCTCCCCAATGCTTTGGGAGGGAGATTGGATAAGGTGATCCGAGCAATTCATAGACAAAAAAATATCTGTATAGATTTTCTCGTGAATAACATGAGGGGGGTTGTCCCACCACTCCTGTTGATCCAATACAGAAAGAGAAACAAAATCGGCCAAAGCATGCGCCACCGCATTCCCCTGTCTAAGTACATGATGAACCAAAATGAGATTTGAGGATTGAAGGATAGCCTTGATTTCATCAATGATCACCCCAGCTGGGGAAGAGATAGGGTCGTCAGAAGAGAGGAAATGAACAAGGAGGAGGGAGTCCGTTTCAATCTGGAATCTATGCAATTTGAGTTGAATGCCCCAGTAGGCCCCTAAAAGGCAAGCACGCGCCTCCAAAAGTAAAGGGTCCAATAAACCACTCAGTCTCCATCCTTTAGCCGCAATGAAAGCGCCACTTGAGTCCCTGATAACCGCGGCCAAACCCATAGACGAAGACCGATAGATAATCCTGGCATCGACGTTCATTTTGAGATACCCAACAGGGGGTGTAGTCCATCTAGGGACCAAGGTACGATCGATCGCTCCACCAAGAGTGAGAGGGGTAGCCCGTCGGTATTGCTCGAGATACGCCTTGCACCAGCCCCAAACCTTAGAGAAATCCGGTTTAGTTCCATTAGCCCGAAGAGAGTTTCGCAAGAACCAGATCCTCCAGCAGCAGAGAAAGAAGAATGTGAGATTGTTTGGCCTGCAACGAACCGCCATGGACATGACCAGGTCCTCGACAGTGGCAGGAGACAAGGAGTGCCTGGCCACCCTCAAACATCCCCCTGGTAAAAGCACATTCAGAGAAGAGATGGTTAGAATCTTCAATAGCAGCCCTGCAAAAAAGACACCTAGGATCAACATGAATGCCAAATTGGAAAGAGTCGGGAGTCTATCCTTAAAAAGTCTCCAGGAGAAAATGAGGATCTTGGATGGGAGCTTTGTGCGCCAAATTGCCTTGAAAGCAGAGGATTGGGGGGAAGGACCAAATCCCGAGCGGAGCACCCTATAAGCAGATTTGACAGAAAAACCCCCATGAGGTTCAAACATCCAGTATCTCAGGTCATCGTGAACGGAGGAGGAGAGGGGAATTTGACATATTGCCCGCCACCCGTCGTCCCCCGCAGCTGCCACAATACGCTCCTTGATCCATGACCTAGAAGTCCCGTTGATAAAATAACTGACTTTGACATCGTCCGGGATAGATAGCGGAAGAGGCCCCGCCTTGGAAATAGGAGTATCCGTCTAGGGATCATGAAAGAACTGGACCCGCACACCAGTGCCAATCCGCCATCTGCATCCAAAGCGAATCGCCTCCCTGGCCTTCAGAATGCTCCTCCAAGTGAAAGAATCAGATGATTTTGCATGGCAGCTCCAAATGTCCATATTCGGGAAGTATTTTACTTTTAGGACCCGGTAACATAAAGAGTTAGAAGGGGAGTTGAGCTGCCAGACCTGCTTTGCAAGTAGTGCATAATTGAAGGTGTGAAGGTCTCTAAAACCCAGCCTACCCAAGAACTTTGTCTTACACATGTCCTGCCGGGCCACCCAACTCATTTTGCGTCTATCTCCATGCTCGCCCCACCAAAACCTACTCAACAAACCATTCAGATCAGAAG
>JAXCLR010000105.1:35308422-35329292 GCA_035584095.1 Annona squamosa | reverse complement strand
CAGGAACACCGAACAACCATGCACCACCGGAGCACCATTTCCGGTACTCCATCACCCCCAAATCGGCAAATCCATCTTCGTCCACTGCATCAGGCTCAAATGGAAGCAGCGACCAGCGTCCATTTTTCAGACGATCCAACCAGTTTCGTCCAAGTTTGTAATGACGGGACAACAGCGGACAGTCACGACCCTGCTCGTCGCCGGAAATGGAAAGCAGGCCGCTGCTCTGCTTGTCGCCGAAAGCTATCGTTGCACAATGTCGTCGCCACCGAACGCCGATCGGACGAGGGGAAGATGACTAGACGCAGCAGCAGGGCGTCGTCGCCGGAAGCTAACGCTGATCGCAGCAGGGCGTCGTCGCCAGAAGTTAACGTTGATCGCAGCAGGGCTTCTCCGATTTGGGGTCGACCTCGCCGGAAGCCTGGAATTGGATGAAGACGTCGCCGCCTGGAAGACGAGACCTCGCCAGGCCTGAGGAAGAAGCGACCACGTCAAACCTGAGGAAGACGAGATCGTGCCATTACGCCAGGCGTGAGGAAGATCTGACGGGGGCCTGAGGAAGACAATCTGACGGGGGAAGGGGACAGCGGAGCGGAGCACGGCATTGAATTTCTTTTTATTCATCGAACCAACGAACCGGTTGCTTACGGTCCAACCGGGATGTCCGGTTGGACCGCCGGTTCGAACGGTTTATTACAATCAAATCGAACCGCTTATATACGAACTGGACATCTGACCGGTTCCCGGTCCGACCCAGTCCGGTCCGGTTCTGACAACACTGGTAATATGGTAAAATAAAGAGAAATAAAATAGATATGTTAATTATATGAATAGTTAGGTATACTTAACCTGAAATTTTCAAACAAGTTGCTTATTAGATTTTACGAAGGTTCAAGATAAGACCAAATATCAATTTAATTATCAGCTCAAGTAAAATTTTCAGCAAATTAGAAACATAAAATTTTCATCCAATGAAAACTAGATCAGAATCATCAGAATTTCCAACAAAAAGAGATGATGCCCCTACACTTACGATAACATTGCCCTCAATGTTGAGAATCGTACCTATCAAATCAAAATAGAATTTATGTATAAAAGTTCATAAGTGTATAGTATGAAAATAGCAAACCATCAAATAGTTATGCCAAAAGTTTTAAAATGCCAAGATGTGTCGAAAGAAAAGTCCAAAGCTACAAGCATATAGGATCAAAAAGAAAAGAAAACAATCAAGTCTTATTCCTCACATAATCCATTGCTTCCTCCACAGAGTCAAGTCGGCACTCAACAACATCAAACCAACTATTCACGAAATCACGTAAACCGTGCATTGGCTAAATGAAAAAATCAAGCTTATCATCTATTGATCGGGAGCTAGAAGGAATATTAGAAGATTGAGGAGGCAATGGAATATCAAGAATAGGGATATCAAGAGGATCAATCGACTCATGGTGCGCAGCAGGTGGAGGTACATGTGCTCTAATCTTTGGAACAATCATTCCATTTGGAAGTCTAATATAGTAGCTACCATCTTTGTCTTTAACAAACATCTGTATTGGGACAAGCATTGCTATATATATGTACTCATGTCTGCCTACGCAAGTGTGAATGGGATCCTAGAATGTGATACCGCATCTGGCTGCGATCATAGAGATTATGCCCCCTGTGCAAATCTTGCTGGTTTGCTTGTGAGCAACAAAAAGAATGTGCTTCAGTAGCCAGAAACCAAAATTGATTTTGATACATTTTCTCATAGTTGTCAAAAAGAAGAGTTCTTGTGTACTTACTACCGCTCGACTATCCCCTCAAGCAAAGATTGATTAAGCCATGAAACGATGTAGATAACGAAGGGATGGGTCTTAAATTTTCAAAGCCTTAGCATTGCTCGGGTTGTAATCTCCTTCATTACAAGCAATCCATGGAAGATTTGGACGATTACCATAAGGTCAACCCACACTCTTTGGGGATGTTTGGTAACATGTAAGTTGTGGGAATTGTGGGATGGAATGGAAAGTGAGAAATGAAATATTTTGGAAATTGTGTGATTCATATGAAATGATACGGATAAATTTGAAATAAATAGGTTTGTTAAGAGATATTTATAGGGAAAATGATTAAAATACAGGGATAAAAGTGGAAAATATGATGATTGATTGTGAGATGATGGATCTCGAAAATCGTGTTTACCATGATTTTCCATCCCATGTTTTCCATGAACATTACCAAACATGCCCTTTGTGTTGAGACATTATCCTATTGAAGGCGCCACTCCTCATTGAGAAATCCAAATATATTGTCGGCCTTTGCTAAACTCGGCCTTTGCTAAACTCAAAACATGCTCTCGACCCAATAATCGAAACTTGATGCATTCATCTAAATCATTTGTAGACAATAAAATAGACTCTAAACCGCTAAAAGATTCAAGTGTAAGCTTAGTATATCTTGGTACCCATGTTTGTACAAACAAATCTCATCCAATAGTTGTGATGTAATGTTGGACCCCTTTAGTGAGCTCAAGATGGTCAAGTGCACTGTGATCAATGTATCTAGTGCAATCCATTTCTCACATTGCTAGAATGTTATACCTATCTTGTGTTTCTCGTCTGTCATCAGTTATGGAAAAGGGGGTGGGACTTGAGGCAATGATGGTGGTGGTGAAGGTGATGAAGATGGCTCTCTTGCCTTGAAGTACCTTCTTATGCTCTTATGGATGATGCCTTTCTTGCTCTCCTCTTAGGTGACATGATTGGAGGTTTTGGAAATGACTTGAATATAAGGTGATTACAGTTATGGAGAGGTAAGTAGTAGAAGAGAGAATGTTTGGAAGTGATGTGGAAAAGATGGGAAAGATGAGTTTAGCTTGGGACTTGTATCAATTGTAGTTATTGAAATAAAGTTTTCAAGTGTTTAATGGGGATGATGAAAGAGATGGGTTAGGCTTTGATCTGGGTAGAGAATAGAATGAGGTTTGGAGGTGTTTGAAGTTAAAATTGTAGTTGTCGCATTTCATCAAATACACTGTGGGCACAGTTAGAAGTGGAGAGTTGTGAGAGAATTTGGAGATGGATTTATAGGAAAATCGAAGGAGAAAGGATTAAAGGATGATAAGAGATGGTTTCGAGTGGGTTGAAGACAGTTTTCAGATGACTTTGAAGGGTTTGGAAATGGAGAAGTTTTGAAGCAAAGACAGGGAGTGAGAGCATGTGAGGAACTAAATTGGGCAACCAATAAGCCACATGGTTCAAACCGTGTGATTTTGTGCTGCTTGTTTTTCAGCCCAAACTTGTGAAAAATCTTCTTATTTCTTGTAATAGTTTGATCTTGCCTTGGTTAAACCTATTTAGCCCTTGAATTTTTTTATTTTTTCTCAGTTTAATGCCCTGTTAGTTGCACTTTATAACCCCCACACTTTCTTTGCACTATACAAGACTGAATTGATCATCCCCTTGATTGTTTCTTACCAATAATACAGAAAATATGCTCTAGAATATGCAAAAATATTTCAAGTTCAAATAACACCATGTTCGATCATTACAATTAATGAGTCAAGGCAATCAAAAAATTTAAGAAAACTTCTTTGTTTTGACAAGTTGAGTTGAGTTTCCATTCTGATATGGTTGTTATAGATATTTCCTGAAAATTAATCATCGCAACTTCTAATCAACAAGTATCAAATTCAAAAACAAAGAAACAAAGAAAACAAAAGAAAAATGTTACTCCCCTAGAACAAAAAGAAAATGGATTGCCTCTCGCATGATGCTTGGTTTAAAGTCCTCAGCATGACTTTAGATCAGTTTGTTGTTGCGACTTCAGAGAAGGTGCATATGGCTCCTTTTGGAATTAAGTCTTCTACAAAATAAGGTCTGAAACACTATCCATTAACTTTGAATGGTCCAGTATTTTTACTCCAAACTTCAACAGTGCCATGAGGGAATACATGTAGCACCTTGAAAGGCCCCAACTATCGTGACTTCAATTTCCCTAGAAATAATATAATCATAATTTAAATAGCAAAACCAGGTCATTAACTTTGACTACCTTCTATCGGATGTATTTGTCATGCCAGAATTTTGTTCTTTCTTTATACAACTTTGAATTCTCATATGTATCAAGTCGGATCTCATCGAGTTTATCAGGTAGAAGAAAATGCCTCTCTCTTATAGATTTTACTCAAAATTTAAAATTTAATGGCTCGGTATGCCTTATGCTCAAGTTTGATTGGGAGATGACAAGTTTTTTCATAAACAAGTCTAAAATGTGTTATTCCAATTAAAGCTTGGAATGTAGTGCGGTAAGCCCAAAGAGCATCATCGAGTTGCCTCAAACAGTCTCAATGTGAATGGGACACAATCTTCTTGAGGATCATTTTGATACCACAATTTAAGATTTCAGCTTGGCCACTCATTTATGAGCGGTATGCAGTGGTAATATTATATGTGATCCCATATTTCTTAAGCAGTTTCTTAAATTAACTGTTGTAGAAATAGATGCCTCCTTTGCTAATAATCACTTGCAATGTGCCGAATCGTGTAAAGATGTTTTATTTAATGAATTTGATGACCATGCGTGCATCATTTGTCAAAGCAGCAATCGCCTCCACACATCTAGTTACGTAGTTGACTACCACGAGTATGTACTAATTCTTGATTGAGAATGTGAATGGTCCCTTAAAGTATATACCCCAGACATCAAATAATTCGACTTTCAGAATGTTTGTGACTGACATCTCATTCTGCTTTAAGATGTTTCCCATCCTTTAACACTTGTCACATGTAAGAGTAAAGGTTTAAGCATCTTTAAACTAAGTGAGCCAAAAAATCTAATTGCAAGACTTTTATAGTTTTCGTGGGTCCCATGTGTCTAACATAGGGTGATTACTAGCAATGATACAATATGCTCTGTACTTTCTCATTTGGTATGCATCAGCGAATCAAACTGTTGCTACATATTTTGTAAAGTTATTCATCTTTCCAGATATAGTAGTTTATATCTTCATGAATCTTTTCTTCTATTAATAGCTGACATAGGGTAAAATAGCTTTGCAGACTAAGTAATTGACAATATTTCTTTACTAGGGCATTGGTACTCATTTTAATGTGAGCAGACATTCATCGAGAAAGTCTTTATTGATCTACTCATCCTTGTCCAGTTATATTTCCTCCGTTGGTGGTAGTCTAGATAGATGATCAGCTATTATCTTCTCTAAGCCTTTCTTATCTATTGGTGTATCAACCTCAGTTTGACATCCTTCTTCGCATGCAAGTAGCAAATTGCATTGTGGTCCATGTAGACCATGACCTTTGAACCTACAAGATAAAATTGAAATTTATTAATAACAATTACAATGGTTAATAATTCCTTTTCTATTATTGTATAATTGACTTGTATCATTTAGGGTTTTAATTGCATAATAGATCCTCATCGGCTTATTTTGACTGCCCAAATCAAATTGTCGCTTGTATCACATGTGATCTCAAAAGGCAAGTTCTAATAGAGCAATTAAATGATTGGGGCAGTTGTTAATGCTACATTTAACCTGCAAAAAGATTTTATATACTCATCAGAAAAATCAAAAGGAATATCTTGATTAAGTAGGTTAGTTAGGGGTTTAGTAATTTTAGAAAAATTCTTAATAAAACATCAATAGAAACTGATGTGCCCTAGAAAGCTTCAAATTCCTTTTGACCGAATTAGGTAGTGATAATTTTTCGATGACTTCAATTTTCACCTGATCAACTTTAATACCTCCATTTGAAACTAAATATCCCAAAAAAATTTCTTCTTCTACCATGAAATGATATTTTTCTCAGTTTAACAATAAAGGTCTCTTCACGCCTCTACAAAACTTTAGACAAGTTAGGTAAACATGATTCGAAAGTAGTGCCATAGAAAAAAACAATCATCCACAAAAACCTCAATGATATTCTCAATATAATTAGAGAATATGGCCATCATAAATCATTAAAAAGTATCATGTGCATTGTCATGCGCCGGTATGCAAAGTGTTGTATGGACATATAAAAGTTGTCTTCTTTTGATCCTATGGGCGAATAGGAATTTTAAAATTACCAAAACATCCATCCAGATTATAGAAGTAAGAGTAGTTTGTAAGTTATTCAAGCATTTGATCAATGAAGAAAATTAAAAAGTGATCTTTTTCTGATTGCAATCTTCAATTTGAGGTAGTTTGGGCACATCGACCAACCCGTGATTGTCCTTGTTGGTATAAGTTTATTTTTACCATTTTTTATGATGGTGATACATTCCTTATTTGGTACCACATGTACTGAGCTCATCTAGTTGCTATCTGAGATAAGGTAAATGATTCTGACATCAAGAAGTTTCAAGATTTTCTTTTTGATTATTTCTTTCATATTCATGTTCAAATGTCTTTTTAGTTAAATGCTTGTTTTGCAGTTGTCCTCCACAAGGATCCTATGCTATATAGAGAAGAACTAATACTAGGTAGATCACTAATACAATAGCCAATTGCTTTACTTTATCTTAGTTCATTTATAAGTGCATCAAGTTGGGATTCAGAGAAATTTATATTTATTATGACTGGATGAGTAGACTTGGGGCTAAAGAACACATGCCTTGAGTTTTATTTTTTGTGCTTCTTCCTTTGGTTGCGTCGAGGTTAGTGAGGTAGCTTTTGTATCTAATTTCTCGCATTTTAAAGTGGTAGTAAATGAGATTCGAGGGCTTTTATCTAAGAGAGCAGCACAAGTGGAGAGTTTTAGATTTTCATTTTTAATTGTTGCTCCTTTGTAGCTTCAGAGAGGTTGAATTCCACTTTATCTCCAACTATCAGAAAGAGTTGGTCATTCTTGACATCAATAATCGCTCCAGCAGTGACTAAGAAAGGACATCCAAGAATGATAGGAATCTGGCAGTCCTCCTCTACATAGAGGATTACAAAATTGACTAAGATGAACAGTTTGCCAGCTTTCAAGGGTACATCTTCAAGAATGCCGACTAAGTATCAGATTGATCGAACAGGGACTTACAGAGACATAAAGGTGGGCTTTGGGTTTCCCATGTTTAGCTTTTGACAAAAGGAGAGGGAGTCAAACTTACGCTTGCTTTGAGTTCATATAGTGTCTTGCTAATTTGAACATTCCCAAGAGAAAAGAGAATAGAGAAGCTCCTAAGGTCTTTAAGCTTTTCAATTAGTTTATTTTGCAGAATGGTGCTGCACTCTTTAATGAGTGTAACAGTTTTATACTTCTCAACCTTTCATTTATTTAACAGCATCTCCTTTAAAAATTTTGCATAGGCAGTATCTGTAAGAGCATACAGATGAAGGGTACGTTGATTAATAAATTTCTTAGCATTAAGATGAACTTCTCAAATTGATTTTGAAGCTTACTCTGTCATTGCCTTTGAGGAAAGGGAAGAGAAGGCTGATATGGTGGAGAACAGACATATGACTTTTTCACCACTGGTATAGGCTATAACTCCTTTATCTTGTTTTTGGACTTGTTTAGATTCTTTATTAGCTTCTTTCTAAGATGGTTAAAATGACTCAAGTTGTTTTTCACTTCACAGAGTGATGTTTGTACTTGTTCCCTAGGGTTGACTTTAGGTTGTCTAGGGAGTTTGCCTTAACTTCTTTAGGATGAAGATTTAGCATTTTACGCAATTTTATTCCCAAGCAACTTGATATGGATTTGCATCTGCTCCATTCTTTCATCATTTTTCTTGAGCATTAAAATAATTTTTCTAGCATTGACTCAATATGTTGTGCTTGAGATGGGGGAGGTAGAGCTGGTTATCTTTGATATGTAGGTGGGTTGGGTGGTCTTCTCAAAAAACTATGTGACTTATTATTTTAAGCAAAATTTTGAGTATTTGACTAGTTTAACTAAGAAAAATTAGGTGATTTCTCCATCCAGAATTATAGGTGTTAGAATAAGGATTACGATAAGTGCGAGTATTGTACTGATTATTGATTGCATTAGCTTGCTTGCTTGAAGACTCTTGGATAATAAAACTACACTCAGATGTATAATATGATGCTCCACAGATCTTGCAAGCAAGGTTTTGAGATGAAGTTATGCCTTGGCACATTATTTCTTATTTCTTCTATAGCAGAATCTAATCTATCTTGGCATGTAAAGAGTGGAGGGACTTGACGTCGTATGTGCCCCCGCATTAAGAGAGTCCTCGAAAGTCACCATATCATGAGTCATAGAAGGTCAAGTCATTGAGGAGTGCAAGGGCTCCCTGTCAATGAGTCTCATGAATTGGCCTCCAGCAGCTGAATTGACAACGCTTCAAGTTGGTCAGTCGAGCCCATTAAAGAAATTTTAAATAATAACACCCTGAGAAATGTCACGATGAGGATACTTACACTGCAGATTTTTCATTGTCTTCAATGCTTCATAGAGAGTTTCATCATATTTTTGGACGAATTAGTTAATTTCCTCCTTTATCTTCTTAATTTTTGTGGATGGAAATCATTTCTCAAACAAAGAAGTGGAAAGCTTGTCCCATATGGTGAAGGAGTAGGGCGGCATAGAAAAGAACCACTCGCTAGCCCTGAAAATGCTTGTTAGCAATCTCTCTACAAATGCGTAAGTCGTAGATTGTAGAACATAAAATATTAATCTTCAAGGAATTTAGAACTTAAGATGTCACTTTAAACACTAATATCAAATACCAAGTAAATAAGAAAGAGTAAAGAAAGGAAATAACAAGAAAAAAGAATCTTGAAGACGTAAAATAAGGATTAAAAATCAAGAGATGCGAGCTAGCTGGTTCTAGGGTTTCATATGTGTCTTCCGCAACGAATACATGAAGTGATTATTTAATCTAGTATTATGCGTTAAATTAGAACAAATTCTAAATATCCTTGCACCTTCTCTTAAAATCTACAAGATGTAATCCTAATATTTCTTAACTACCTATTCTTATCAAATTAAGTCAATTAGAGTTCATTAAGTTTTGTAGTCATTCATGAGATTTTTTAATGTCATCATGCCTATTTTTATGGTTTCAAAATTTTAAGTTTAATACTTGATTATTGTATATTAAACTTCCATATCTTGGTTCTTTCACCTAATATATGAAAATTATTGGCAAAGTAGGAGCTCAAACCATGTGATACTCTAGTTGCTTGATTTTGCTTCAAAAAGTATATACTAGACCTAAGAAGATTTTAAGTTTCTGCAAAACACATTCTAAGCTGTTTTGATCACTGTTTTATCCTCCGATGTCATTATATTACGAGTCGTAAAGAGCCAAGTCATTAAGGAATTCATGGGCCTTCTTGTCAATGAATCTCATGAATCAACTTGTAACATTTAAATTGATGGCACTCAGAGTTGGTGAATCAGGCCCATTGCAGAAATTTTCAATAATATTACCCTGAGAAATGCCATGATGAGGACGCTTACACTACAAATATTTTATTCTCTCCCATAGATCACAGAGAATTTTATCATTTTTCTAGATGAATTGGTTGATTTTGTCTTTTATCTTTTTGGTTTTTGTGAGCAGAAAGAATTTCTCCCAAAAATAAGCGGAAAACTCATCCCACGTGGCAAAGGAGTTCGGCGATATAGAAAAGAACCACTCGTTGGCCCTATCACAAAGAGAAAATGGAAAGAATAGAAGCCTAATTACCTCTCGTGGGATACCTTGCACTCAGATTGTGTTGCATAGCTGCAAAAACTTAATGATATGCATACTAGGATTCTCAAAAGGAAGTCCTACAAACTAATTTTGTCAAACCATTTGAACGAGCCTCGATTTAAGTTCAAAGTTTCTCACACCAATCTCGGGTTCGACGATCCGAGACCCGAAATCTTTTAGATTGGGATGATTCTGCTTGCTCAGGGCTATTCTTCCATCCTTCTTGGCAGGTTATTGTTCTCTACTTGGTCTTCTACATCCCTTGTTCTTAATTGTTGTGGTATGCCATTTAAGATGATCGTTACTGTCAGTATTCATAAATCTTTCTTCTAAAAGATTGTTCAATCTAAGGGTCAGCAACAAATAGTTTCTCAGCTAGTTATTTTGCAAAGTTTCGAGTATGCGGTTGCATATAACAATAAAGTATTACCATTAGCTAATTTAGAAACAGAAAATAAAAAGAGTAGAGAGAAGAGAAGAGTAGATAGAGAATAGAAAGAGAAAGAGAAGTATCTAACAAAAAAGTCTAAAGTAATGCCGAATTTTCTAGCAACGACACAAAAAATTCTTGTTCCCTAATCTCACTGCTAGTACAAAGGTCATAGATTATAGCATATAACTATCATTTCCATAGAGAATTCAGGACTGAAGACATTGCTTTTAAATACTTTTATCAATAACTAGAAGAATGCAGTTGAATAAAGAAAGAATAACAAATAAGAAAGAGAATATTAAAAGTGTAGAACAAAGAATAGAAATCAAGAGATAGGAGTACCTAAGGCTTAGGGTTTCATATATAACAATTACAACAGATACTTAGTACGATTATTTAATCTAGATATCCTTGTTAAAAGAAAACTATCAATATATTATCCTTGCACTTTTTTTTAAAACCTATAATGTGTATCCTGATTTTTTTAATTACCTATTCTTATAAGATGAAGTCAATTAGAATTCATTAAGTTTTGTGAAAGTTTATAAAATTTTTCAAGGTCAACATCATGGTCTTATATTTTCAAGTTTAATGTCTTGATTTTTATAAATTAGTTTTTCACTTTTTGGTTCCATTACTTAACGTATAGAATTATGTTATAGTATGAACTCATGCACCAAGAAAGTACTAAGAACACAAGATATTAAATTAACAATCAATATCTACCATAAATAAATCAACAATAGAACATCACCATATTATACACAAGCTATATCCCAAGCCCTAAGTAAAGGGCTTAGCCAAACATATTCAAAATAAAATTCAAACATGAAACAATATTATATATTGAATCCATCTCAAACAAAGAAATTAATCTCATAAAGAAAGAAGAAAAGAGTTTATTGTTTAGAAACTCCAATGGTATCTTAAATGCTTTGAACAATCTACCATCTCACTTCTTGCCTTGTGTTATTCGCCTTCTCTAGCTGCTGAACCTCACTCCAAGCTCAAGTAATGTTTTAGGATGCTCTAGGATGTTCTTAGGGGTTATTTATACAGGCTTTAGGGAGAGAACTTGTGCATATGTTCCACTACACACTAGAATTGTGCAATGAGGGTCCTGCATAGTTTGGACTGAGTGACACCTAAATCCACATGGTATAAACCATGCGGCCCTTTAGAGCGTGCAAATTGATGTGCAATTCTACTCGGCTACTTCATGCTTCCTTTTCTTCTGCCTGGTGTCTCTTCATAGTGTTTGGCTTATCTTAGACACTGTTTTGCTTCATTCTTTAGTCTTGAATTTACAATTTAATTCCACTTCAGTCAGGAATTGTCAATTTGTCCATGTTTTGTATTGAAAGTGTACAACTTTTCTTATTTTGCATATATTGCATCAAGTGGCGAGTGTTTATACAAAACCAAACTTAATCGGAGAATATTTAAATCAAATCATCTTAATTAATCAAATTCTCATCCAATTATAGTCCAAATTATATGTATGAAAATGAGTTAACACTAGACACTAAGTTTTACTTCCAATCTAAGGATCCACCGAGGCGTGTTGAGGGCTCTGGTTGTTTAGTTAAAGGGTAGAGAGACAAAATAGAGGGGATACTCCAATTTTATGTAAAAAAGAAAAAAAATTTATGAACACAAGATCATCCAAAAAACTATAGGGCCTTGAATGGCTAAAGATTCATTATTTGAAAGTCGTAATCTTACAGTGAGAAAAACAGAGACAAGGTAATCCCTTATATATCAGATCTACTTTCTTCTCAAAGAAGGCTCCCTCAATAAAAACTATTGGTAAAAGTTTCTAGTAAGAAGAGCATATGAGCTTGGGCTGCCTCAATAGGAGTGAATCTGCTAGAGAACATTGGCTTTATCTCTGACCTAATGTAGAAGGATTTTGTATCCAATATCAAGTTTAAGTCCCCATCTTTAGCCCAAGCCATCTAGCTATATGATCATGTATACTCCTCCAACTTCTTCAACGTAGGCAATGAGCTTTAATGTGAACTCGGAAGGTCTAATGTCCTTCATCCAAAAGTTTGGTGTCCCTCTTCTTCTTTATTTACAAAATGTCCTATTGTCCCAAGCCTAAGATTCCTCAATCCTAACTAGCCCACCAACTATTAAGCGAGCAAGCCCCTCTTTGAGGGTATTAGACATCAGGAGGAGTTGAGTTTGAAGGCCTTAGTCTTCAAAGGTCTGTCACGCCTTGTGGCATCACTGGTTGCCTCTTCCTGTTGATGGGTCAACCATTTAGCCAACCCTTATCAATATCTATTTAAATTTTACTAATTCAAGATATATTATCTAAAACATTATAGATATACAAGTTGGTGTCCTTCTTTAATGAAAATAAATCACTTAGATGGGGTGAAAATTTATTTCAATTAAAAATTTTTATTCATTTAATTATAGTGGATTACATTAGATTTTTAAGTTATTGTTATTGCTTAAAAACATAATTATATATTAATTATAAAAAATAATTAAATTTAAGGAAAACTCTACAAATACCACTTTTACCCTTAATTCTGCTTATGCTTATTAATTTTAAAATTTTCGAATATATCACATATTTTGTCTAAATTTACATTTATACTCTCATCACTAGGGATAAATAGGCTGTTAATCCTTAATAAAATGAAGAATATGCCCAAATCTTAATTATGATTCTATAAACAAAAATTTATATTCTAATGAATTTTTACTACTTTTACCACTATAGAATAAGATATTATTTAAATATGAATTTTTAGCTTAGAGCAAACCAACACCAACTTATATTAATGTTTAAGCATATTTCTTATTTTACAGGGTTTAGATCCCTGACAAGATAGGTATATATGAAAATTTCGTCAAAATACATTGGCATATTTTAAAATTTTAAAAGTTCATGAGTATAAGTAAAAAAATTTTAAAATAAGATTCGTGAGTATATATGAAATTTTTATTTAAATTTATTATTGAATCATTAAAATATTAAAATAATCTTTAAAATCATTCATCCACATAAAAGAAGTGTTTTAGATTGTCAGATGATGAATTCAAAGTTTTAAAATACGTATATAAATTAAAGGTTAAAATCCCATATATAGCCATAAATTTTGCCCATAATTCCAAATATTTTCATGATATTTCAATAATTCCAAATATACATGTGTAATTTGCCCAAAATCTCATTCTTACCCATGAACCTATCTAAAATAATGAACCTGCCCAAGCTATAATTATAATTCTAATACAAATTTTCACATTCAAACAAATTTTTATTACTTTTACAAGTATAGAATCATGTTCATATAATTTTGTTGTACTTTTATATATATAGTCATACTTTTATTATTATAAAATCATATAACATTTAAACATAAATTTTTAGCTATAAAATTATAATTAGAACTTGTGCGTATCTATAATTTCACAAAGAGCTCTGTCTTTACCGTACTCAATTTATACAAAATTTTTATGGGCAAATTGGTTTAAAACTAGCCAGGAACTATTTTTTGCCACTCTATGACAAAACAATTCTAAGACCACTTCATGCTCAAATCATTATGTGGTCAAAGCCAAACTCTAGATTTTTTAGCACCTTAAAATGGCTATGCAAGAAAATGATGTAGCTTTGTTTTTGCCCTTCGATTTGATTTTATTATTTTATTTTGAAAAATTCTCCCGAGATCAATGCGTGAAGTTAAAATTAAAAGAACCTACAAACTCCAGGAAACTTGAGTGTCTACAAGTACAAATTGGATTCATTATCTTTCTATTATGTAGACACATTTTACATAATAAAGTCAGTATTAGAATGTTAAAGTCACTAATTGCCTACATGCTCATGTTGCCAATGACTGTGCAACATTCCAACAATAGAAATAAACTTGTTCTATTAGGATTTTCAAAATTATAATAAATATTATCCATTATAAAAATGAACAAAATAAAATATATAGTTGAAGTGGTAACATTTTTAGTTATTATATGATAGGTCATGGTGTCGCATCTTCCCTTCAGCTATTTTTTGAGTCTATGAATATGGGTTTCAAAAACAACGAAAGCATTCCATTTAAGTGCTCTTCATGCCTTCTCTAGACATGTCTTCCTCGCCTCCTTCAAGACATTCTGCTATCTCCATGAAAGCATCTTTATCGCTTATGTTGATTCAGACATTGCTATCTTAATTAAGTTCTATAATTTTACTATCTTGTTTTGAAATTCACGCCATTCACTGAAGAATTCCATCTTCAAGTGTTCTTCTGCCTAGAAAAGGTATTACTTTTTGTTTTAGTTCATGTTTCAATTTTCGATCCTGAGGACAGTTGCAAAATTACCTTAAGCAGCAAATAGGATAGTAAAGTTGTCTTAAGGAAAGTAATGCTGCAACACGCTTAAACCAAAACTTGATTTTATTTTTATTTTTACCACTTTCCTTAATTTTCTCTTTTTCTCATATTTTACACCAACAATCTTACAACAATTTTTTACAATGTTGTCCCCTTTCTTTTGTTTATAAGTGGCCCCTTAATCATCCATTCTACCCGCAAAGTCTGATATTCTAAGATTAGGTTATTGTATCAGTGTCAATTTTAAAAGATGAAAACAATAACTTCATATTTTTCTAATTCAAACTAGAGTTGTATGCATCCTCACCATGTCGAGACTTGAAAAAAGGTACTCAGTCTGGATCTTATCAAAGAAAAGGCCTAGAGACTCATTTGACTAAGGAATATTTCGTTGTCGTGATTTTCGAAATTGACACTATAAGTGATGACCAAAGCTAGTAGTTTGACTTAAGAACCACTAAACACGTTTGCAAAGATAGAAATCTATTTAAAAGTTACGAAACTAATAAAAATAAAAATAAATTACTGATAGGTAATTTTCTACTACCATGGTGGAAGGGTTAGGAACTGTAATCATTAAACTGACTTCAGAAAAATTACTCACTCTCAGAAACTATTTCATATACTAAAAATAAATAAGAATAATTTTAAATTGGTATTTGAGTCAGATCAAATCATGTAACCAAGGGAGGTGTATTTGTGGAGATGAGCTATGTTGTAAACGATATGTTTCGCCTAAACGTCAATAATGGATCATCATCTTTTGCTTATGTTATGAACTCCTTTTCTTATGTAGCATGGTAACTAGGTCATATTAATTTTCATAGTATAAACACTATGTGAAGCCAGGTTTAGTTCCTAAATCACCTAATGAATTTTTAGATAAATATAAAATATGTAACAAATTAAAATCACTAAAATGCTATTTCAAAAAGATGAAAAGAATTTTGAATAATTGTGTTCAATTTATTTTGATAATTGTTATATGGAGAATACATTAATAAGAGATGAAAAGAAATAATTTATAACTTTCATAGATGAAATCTCTGAATGCATCATACTAGAAAGAAGCCATACAAATGAAACAGATTCAGTAATCGAAAATATCTAAAAAAGTAAAAAAATCTAAAAATGACACTGATTTTAAAAAATCTAAAAATCTCTAAAAATAGTAAAAATTTATACACATGTTAAATACACTTAGATTAACAGTCATGTAAAAATTTTTAAAAAAAATAAGAAAAAAGGGGTGAAGCACACCCGGGTGCATTGATGCACGTGGGTGCATTGAACCAGGGTCCTATTATATCACATGATTTTCTATCAATTTGACAATTTCTATCTTGAAAACTTTTCATCAAAAAGTTTTATTTTCAACCAAATACACCTTATGACACTTATGCCTCAATTGCTAGATTTCAATCATTAGGTTTTAATGGCTTTAGCATCAATCCCATTATCTTGAAATTCATCAAATTGATGCAAAAGTTGTTTTTCTAAACGAAAATTTAGTTGAAAAAATTGTATGGAAAAACCTAAAGGTTTTATTTTTTTTATGATTAAAAAAAGTCTGAAAATTAATAATTCCTTATATGGTTTGAAACAAGTAGTTAAGCAATAATATGAAAATTTTAATCAATTCATGTTAGTAAATAGTTTTAAATTAAATTAATCAGATAAATATATTTATAGTAAAATTTTTGCCAATGGAGGTGTTATTATTTATTTATATATGGATTATATGCTTATATTTGGTACGGACCTTGAGATTATTATAGAAATTAAAATTTTTCTATTGGTTAATTTTGATAGGAAAGTTATGGGTAGAGTGGATTTCATTCTTAGCATCAAAATTAGAAGAGATGATAATGCGTTTCCTCTTTCTCAATCTCATTACATTGAAAAGATACTTAAGTGATTTAATAAATTTAATGCTAGTATGACCTCAACTCTTTTTGATCCTAGTGTCAAGTTATGTAGATCTATAAATCAACTAGAGTATGCTAAAATGACAAGTTATACTAGACTAGATATTACTTTGTTATAAGTATATCGGGCAAGTTCACTAGTATCTTAGGATATATACATTAGAATACAATGTATAAAATTTTAAAATAGTTGAAAAAGACCATTAACTATGGATTGCATTTCAGTGGTGAAACCACTATTAAAAAGGTATAGTGATATAAGTTAAATTTTTTATACCAAGAAATCTATGTTTACTAATTATTAGAGTCTTATTATTGGGGGAGTTTCTATTTCTTATGCTTACAAAAAGAAAAAGTTCATTTCACATTTGACAATGCAATTTGAGTTCTTTACTTTAGCTACAGTAGAAAAAGAGACAAAGTGACTTAAAATTTGCTACTTAAAAGTCCCATTTAACTTAAGTCAATTTCTCATATTTATTTACATTATGATAGTGAAGTAATTTTCTCTACAACATACAATAAGTCTTACAATGGTAAGTACACACACATTGGGTGTGTTTAGTAATGAATAAAACTTTTGATGAAAAATTTCGAAGAGTAAAAGTTATCAAATGATGTTATATATTCGGGGTAATGATGAGTAGTAAAGAGGATAAAGTTAAAATAGATAAGTTAGTTATATGGATAGGTGTGTAGAAATGATTGAAAAGTATGATAGTTGTATAGAAAAATGTAAAAAAATAATTAAAAAATATGATAGTTGTAGAGATTGAAAAGTTTTATATTGAAAAATTTTAACTTGACATTTTCTATTAATTGTCAAACACACCCATTGCATTGAGATACAATTATGTACGGTAGTTGCACCAAGATGGAGTAGTAAATATTAATTTTATAAGATCAAGTGAAAACTTAATATACCCACTTATAAAAGGCTTTACTAGGGAAGTAGTCTGAAAAATATCAAGAGGGGTGAGATTGAAATCCACATATGTGAGTTGTAATGACTAAAATTCAACTCTATTCTTGTAGCCTAAGTCTAAGAATTTAATGAGCAAAGTAAGTTATTTTTACAACTTGTAAGCATTAATTATATCTATATTTTTTCATCTCTCAAGTAAAGTTTAAATCTTACAATGTATTTATGAGATTAAGTGTTTCATACTCTTAATAGATCTACAACTATTGTATTGAAGTATTTAGTTACATGATAATCTAAATAGATCCACCTATATAAGTGTCGGAAGCGAAACCACTTTTGTTTGTAAAGCTATGGATTCACTTGAAGGTGCTTATGAAACTACGATACTGACACATGACCATAACGTGTTGTCTTTTATAACATTCAATGTATTTTGAATCTCATATGTGCGATATGTCTAACTTATTAAATGGAGGTCGACAATTCAAAGATTTAGCTACTACACACTTCAAGAAATCTTAATATATTTTCACTAAGTAAATGTTCAAGTCTATGCAACACCTTCACTTATGTGTGAGATTTTCTTAACTAAATGGAGTTGATTTTAATTTTGAAAATAATGAGGGAATGTTGGGATTTTTGAAATTATAATAAATATTATACAATATCAAAAATGAACAACATAAAATATGCAGTTGAAGTTGTATCATCTTCAATTATTATATGACAGGTCATGGGGTCCGATTTTCTTTGACTATTTTTTGATTTTTTGTTTGCACCAAAGGATGCAATGATTGGGTTTGAATTTCAAACATCCAATAGGCAATACAGATGCATTAAATGGTAATGGATGATGTAGCAAGATTCTAGTGATATAATGAATTAAAATTAGAATGTGTCTATTAATTAAATGATTGCAAAGTGCCCCTTTCAAAATTTATAGATATGGGTCACAAAATGACTGTAGCATTCCATTTAGGTGCTCTTCATGTCTCCTTCAGACACATCTTCCTTGTCTTCTTCAAGACATTATGTTGTCTTCATTTAAACATCCTTGTAGCTTGCCTTTATTCCAATATTACTGTCATAATCAAGTTTTACAATTTTGCCATCTTATTTTGAAAATTTCTCTATATAACTAAGAATTCTATCTTCAAGTGTTCTTACACCTTTTCACTTTTTGTAGCCTAAGGACAACTGCAAAATTATCGTAAGCAGCAAATAAGCTAACAAAGTTACCTTAAGAAAAGTGACATTGTAACACACATAAAGTGAATCTTAGTTTTATTTTCATTTTTACCACATGCTTTAGTTTTTTCTTTTTCTCATATTTTGAGCCAACAGTTCCAACTTTCAAAATGATAGCGCACCAACAAAATAATTCTAGAAAGAGAAGATAATTCTTTCATTGATTTGAAAGACAAATACATAGTTACAAAATGTCATTTGCTAAAATAGGCAACAAACCTTAGCTTTACAATTATTTCAAAATATGAAAATAAAAAGTTTCTAATAACATATTTTCAATAAATTACACACAAACTTTATTAGTCATGCTGGAAGTTGTGGGGCCTAATTATTTGAAGAATCAACTGTAGGGTAGGACTACAAAAGTAGAGACCATTGTTGCACCTTAAGCTTTACATTCCCTAGTCAGATTGGGATTATAAAATTGAAAATTAATCATTATTTCATCAATTAAGTGTCAATAACAGAGGGAATGGATGGCTATGGAGAAGCGGAAGCTCTTGGGTTATTATTTGAAGAGATAACTTGTATTTAAATGAGCTCTCATGGGCGTATATTTCTAATTTCTCTCACTCGCACATGATGGGCTTTGTTGCCATCCTCCATTCTACAACTGTCTATATAAGCAAATAGTCTGTATTACTAGCAAGTATAATGTGCAATTTGGGAGTCTAATCTTATAGCCTGTTAGGAATATATAGCAATTACAACCCAGAATAAAACAATATCTTGCTATGCTCGAAACTCATCTTGTTACATTAGTCTAAACATATCTAATCTCTCATAAGGTCATTCTTGATTATCTCTTTGTTTTATTGTAATCATAATTGTGTGATCACATAATCCAATCATGCAAATGGATATAATTGGTTATTTCGACCTCTTTTTATTCATGGTTCAATAAATACATGCCTAATTATTGAAGTACTTTTATTTATTCTTCAAATATATTTTTAGACTAGATAGACTAGAAATTAAATCATCCAATTTTAATAATCAAATCTGAAAGAAATATCATAGAAGTATTTGGTATAATGTTTTACGCTCTTATTTTACATTCTTGAAGATAAAACCCTTGATTAAAATAGTCAAATACAATAATCCATTGCTCAAAATCATTACTTTATTAAAATGATAATAAAATGTGTAGAAGATCTTTCGAACACTTTACAAGTGCATAGGAAAATCTATTGTGAACTCAATTATCAAATTAATCACAATTCATGTTTGGGGATTAAACAACCCAAATTTAAGAATTCAAAGGTACTAACAAGTTTGATGTAATGTTGTAAGTTAGATTTTTTCATAAGCAAGGCATGACAGATCAAGTTGGAGAGGTAAGTTGATACTCAAATTGACTCTGAGATCGACTTCAAACAGCATTTTGGAGGCAGAGCCGAAATTATGGATGCGTAAGCAGACGAAGTCGCAACCGAAGTTGACTTTACATTAGACTTGGGTCAAGTCGCAACCAAAGTCAACTCAATTGGAAGACTTTGGGCCACTAATGAAGAATCTAAAGAAGTAAAGTTGCATCCCAAGTCAACTCCGACATGCGACCTGGGTGAAGTTTTATATGATGTTAACTTAGCAATGAGACTTGAAGCACTAAAGCGCCTGAATGAAGATTGTTGAAGAATTAAATATGTAATGTATACCAAAGTTGCATACTCAAGTTGACTCCACTTGCAACTTAAGTCTAGTTGCATACCCAAGTTGACTCAAGTATACAATATGGGTACCTAGGAGTTCAAGGCTTGAAAATTGAACTTAAATATCAACCAATGGAACTAAAGGTATACATGCCTTGAAGAATTGAAGATAAATTCCAACAAATGTAGATCAAGTCATTAAGAATTGAAATGTCAAGTACAAAGACTTGATTCAAAGAAAGATACATTTTAAAACCACATGAAAATTGAAAAGTCTAATTTAAAACTGTGACTAAGAACGGTAAATTATGAAGTCAATATAGTTCAAAGATCAAAGTACTTAATTTCTGAAGATTGGAAGTTCCAAAGTGCATAATGCCAAGTAAAGTTACACCTCAAGTTCACCTCACTACAATTTTGGTCAAGTCCCAGACCATGTCAACTTGAAATTGACACTTAGAATTAAAGATAATGAGCAATCCCCTTAGGAAGGAAATGAGGAGACCGAAGTCACACCCTGTGGCGCCCCGAACTGAGGTGCCTAGAAGCCTTACTCCGGGATCATTTTAATTGGTAAACGTGACTCAGGATTGTTGCCCTGATCACACGGCAAGATTTTTTTTTTTTATCAATACATGGAAAATTTCCATCATTCGTCTAACATGAAATATATTTCACATATCATAGTCATAA
>JAXCLR010000105.1:35285759-35308322 GCA_035584095.1 Annona squamosa | reverse complement strand
TATTTCAATCTCCAATACACATATTCATCAATATAATTCATGAATTTTCATTTATTCATAAAATAATTACAAAATTATAAATGTCGAAATGACGCGTATACGGTAAAGAAATGCGTATACAGTCAGGGTTCCACACACCCCAAGTTGACTCTAATTTGCAACTCAGGCGAAGTAGCATCCGAAGTTGACTCTAAATATGACTTGGCTTGTAACAGTTAGAAAAATTTGAACATTTGCACATTTAATACATGTTACCTACTCTCTAATATTTAAAATAACCTCACATCTATTTAAGGCATGTTAAGAGGAGTTGTAGGGATTAGCTAGAATGTTCATTGAGTCTACAACTTCCCTCTTATAAGTATTTAATTGTGGATTAGGTGCTCTACAAGGAGAAACTCACCTTTTCACTGCAAAGAGTTGCAAGCTTCTATCTTTATCAATCTTTCTGAGTCTACTCAAGTGTTGAATCTACTCTACACAATCTGTAACATGCAGATTTTATTTTCTGAATCATTTTTATTGTATTACTACTTGACTTAGTGTTGTAGACCAAGACTAAGTAAACACAAGTAGTATACGGTTGGAGTGAAAGTCGTCATCGACTTGTGCTACTGTTGTAAAGGCCCCCTAAAGCTATAATTTAGAAAAAAATAATGACTCTAGTTGTACTATTGTTAAAATAGCATAACTCAAGACACAAGGGTATATATTCTTGGAAGAGTGAAGTACTCTGCATGCGATTTTTTCTATTTTCTTTTTGCTTTCTATCTTACTCTTCACGTTTTCATTCAAGAGGTCAAAGATTTAAAGCACCAAATAAATTTTAAAGAACCCAATTCACTCCTCCCTTTGGGTTTTGCTATACATTCGTAACAAATAAAATTGTATCTAACAAAAAATATTAACATGAGTTAAGTGCATGTCGCCACACGTCGTGACTTAAAAAGAGCTTAGTGCATGTCTCCACACACTATGTCTTAAATACCAAGTATCGTAACTCAAAGGAATAGGTGAGTAATATTGACACTATCATGCTTCAAGGTGAATTTAGACTTAGCCCATCAACCAATAATGACTTGATTTATTAATGAGAGACCCATTGGCACAACTGACTCTACATAACAAGTTGGCGTATTTTGTACACAACTTCTAAATTTACATAGCAAGTTGGTGTGTCCCATATATAGTTTCTAAATTTATACTACCGGCCAATGTGTTCTGCATACAGCCTCTGAATTTACACAACTTTTAAATTTATGTAGCAACCTAGTGTGTCTTGTATATAACTTTTGAATTTGGCTTTTTAGTAGCTTTACTAGGCCAACTTTAACCAACAAAAAGGTTTGAGCTCAACTGAGCCAACTCGAAGGTCTAGCCAAATTAGGTTAATCATAATGTTTTGGGCCCAACTAGAATGGCTCAACTAGAGGGTTCTTGGCGTAATTGGGTCAATTAAAAGTTTGTGCCCAGTTAACCTAACTAAATGGTTCTAAGTCCAACTAAGGAATATTGGGCCCAATTGGAAGACTGTTCAATCAGGTTAGATGAAAAGGCCTAGGCTGGAATTACCTACCTAGTTTGAAAAGGTGAGCAGCATAAAATTTATGTATATATAGATTATGATAGATCTAGCATATTCCAAAGCCTGACTTAGTAAGAGAGTTTTTATAAGTTCTGAATGCTAGGCGACTTCACTTTTTTTTAGATTCGACACATCCATAGATCGTTGCTAATTAGCGAGTTTTGTAAATCATGTGTGCTCCACATGAGGGTGAAGTGCCAACATAGGATTTGATAGAAAAACATGAGGATAGTATCCAGCATGTGGATCCACCATGATCTGATTGCTTAAATCATAGAAACCAGGTAGGAATTGATGATTCTAATATGATGGCATAAGGACTTAGCATAACAACTTTATTTAAACAAAACATCTGAGGTTGGGTAAAAATGATCACTTAAGTTGAGCAGCACCATGACTTACGCTAAATAGCTTAATAACTAAAATTAGACTAGTTTATAATTTTGAGTTGAATAGCATCTTAGCCTAGGCTGAGTAGCACAAAAACTTAAATCGCATATGAAACACTTAATCAACACACTTTGAATCATTTGCTAGAAAGAGATCTTCCGTATGAGGCAAAGTAAAAATTTTCTACCTCTACATCAAGTTGGAAAATTGAAAAGAACTTGTTGAATGGTTTTGTATAAGTTTTGAATTGAGAGAAGCTCAAGAGAGTCAAAAGAGAGATAAGGTATGTTAGCTCGTTGCCTTCCCTAGGAGCTTTCTTCCATCACGTTATTTTTAACAGACAGAGAGCGAGCATGGTGTTACATCTCCTTTCTCTTGCTTGATTGTGCTTTGCCATAATCAGATTTCTTTGGCTCTGCGTTGTGCGTTGGATTTGAAGATGACTCAAAAATATTTATGATCTTCTATTATCTTCATCCCCACCTTCTTTTAAAGTTTCTTTTATTGCATGCATAGTCATATCAACGCCTAGCTGCAATAATGCCGCCATCATGCTTTCCATGCATGGTTAGAAAATCACCCCAACCTTATTAAGGCATGGATGGCTTGCTTCCCAACTTTAAATTTCCACGCGTGCTAATGTGTTGGACATCGCCATTCCATCAGTTTGGATCACGCCATTTTATTTTCTAATTTATAGAAGTGTCTTTTGATTTCACATGAGCAACCTATTTTGGATAAAATCTCATTTCCATGCAATACAATCATTGTCATTGCTATTGGCAACAAAAAAAATTATTATGAAATTTTTTATTGAAAGAGTGTCGCATTTACGTAACAGCAATGAATTTCAAAAAAAAAATTTCGTTGCCATTGCTACCTTGTTTGACCAATAGTCACCACTTGCATTGTTTAATTGCAATGAAATTTTGGTTGCATTTTTTGTGTTCTTTTGAAATTACGAAAAACACATGAGAAGGTAAATCAAAATTTTGAAAATAAAAAAATCATAGTAAATATAAAAAAATAATTATATTAATATGATTTAATAATCTCTGTTTACAAATGGATCTCTTTTGCACAATAAGAAGTCAAATGACATGAAAAGTTTAATAAATATAATGAAATAAGCGCTTCACAAATACCATCAAGATTTTGCAAATAAGAAGTTGTTGGATTACATTAAATTACAAAGAGTAAATTCAAATGATTGAGATGAATTCTCCTAGCAAGTTTTGAATGTGACTTGAAACCTTTTCTTCTAAATGAAAGGGCTCTACCTTTCACAGTAAACAAAATAAAAGAAAATGAGATTTATTACAAAGAAATAGAAAGGAGAGGACAATTCACTTTTAAAGCTGGCTAATATAAGACATTGGTCAAGTAAATATAATTATGAGTGGAATAGATATCAAGATTAGGAATAAAGCAGATGATAGACTTTACGGTTTTCATTGAGGATACTCATCCTACTGAGAATGCAAAAAAATCAAAAATTTTCATTTGACCACCACACTTTCTATGAATTGAATGAAAACTATAAAAATAAGTGTCAAAGTCTACCAATTGTTGGTTAGAAAAACATCTTCTAAATGAAATTTTAAACAATATAAACAATGAAAACAAAAATATTAAGATAACAGCGGTTTAGTCAAATGATTTGGATTAGTAACACCATGTGGTTTACCACCAACATATATAAGCCTTACCATGTCAACTATCTACAAATCAATAAGATTTTACTACTTGTGCTCAAGGAAACAACATCTATCCACACATCAAGCAAGAGTAGCTAGCCAAATGTTGCAAAGCTTCCTCATAGCAGTGAAGAGAAATTGATGCATGATTACCAAATAGGTGAACAATGTACTTTCAATTGATGCAAAGCTTCGAAATTAAGCCATAATTTATTTATCTCATTTTTGGTGGCATAACTATTAAAAGAAAAAAAAAAAAGAAAGGAAACCTATGCAAAACAAAGACAATGTGAATCAATATAAAATTCCTTGTTGCACAAAGAAGACAACCCCTAAGAGACAGCCTTGATTGTATTAAATTCCTCTTGAAAAAAGTAATAGATGTTTTCACACGATTAAATACTTCAAAACACTTGCATTATATTTGATAAGGCTGTAAATTCCAATGCCTTAAGGCAACTAAACCATACAAATAAAGCAAGGCTAACTGCGAGCCTTGCCTTGCTTGTTCCAAATCTCAGTAAATTAAACAAAATTACAAGAAAAGCAACTAAAATCATCACTACTTGATATGTGGAAATTAAAAGAGAAGATGTGGTAAATATCATATTTAAGAAGTTAAGAACTGTAATATAATTGACAGAGAATGTGTAGCTCAAATATGAAGATTCAAAGAGAAGACATCCTAAACTAACATAATTTGGAAAGAGTAACACTAAAATAAAGATATAAATGAGGTCAAAGAGATTAAAATAATATAATTTTACATGCATCCTAAAAATATCACTATAGAAAAACACGAAAAGTGATATATTTTACATTTTTATTGCATTATTTTAGATGAGCTGTGGAACGTACGTTGAATTGCTCTTCAAGTTCACAAATAAGCTAAAATCTCAACTTACAAATGAATCTCTTTTATACTTTAAGAAATTAAATAACATAAACAAATTTAACAAGTATAATGAAATAAATACTTCACAAATACCAAAATGATTTTATAAAGAGAAATTTGCTTGATTGCAATAAATAACAATAAAGAAATTTAAATGTCTAAGATGAATCCCTCTAGCAGATTTTCAATGTGACGTGGAGACTTTCCTTCTAGAAGAAAGCTTTATACCTTTTGTAGAAAAAATGAAAAAAAAAAAAGAGATTTGTAGCCGAAAAATACATCGAAAAAAACAACTCACTTTGAGAACTAGCAAATATAAGACATGGGTTAAGTAAATGTAACCATGAATGGAACAAAGAGGGAGATTGGAGTGGCTGATTGACCAAGAGGTCTAGGAAAAAATACCTCAATTTTAGTAACTGCACCAGGGCTAATTGAACACAAACAACTTTAAATATATGCAGCCTTTATTGATGAAGTAAGATGGGGGGAAAGGTTACCTTGGTCTTTTTCCTTGACACTCCACTAGTGCATGTTTAAGCTGCCCAATTTTCTAATGATTTTACAAAGAAAGTCATAAAAGCATGTAGCCTTTATTGATGAAGTAAGATGGGGGGAAGGTTACCTTGGTCTTTTTCCTTGACCCTCCACTAGTGCATGTTTAAGCTGCCCAATTTTCTAATAATTTTGCAAAGAAAGTCATAAAAGCATGTTTAGTTAAAGAGTAGAAATAAGTTCAAAATGATTTTCATAACATGATACAATTAGTTGAAGAAAGCATGATGACAACTACAATATCAATTACATTAGCATCTGAGGTTGCATCAGCATCCATGGTAATGCAAACTAAGTGTTTATCATTAAGAGCACTATGATCATTAATTTAATTAAATTAACTAAAACACATTAAGGTTAACACTATGTGAATAAATTATATAGAATAGCAGTCAGTTAGGCCAAATCCACAAAAAGATAAAATTTTGATTGTTTGAAACTGATATATTTTAAGAGCGAATATAAAAAATAAATAAAGGGAGAAAAGAGAGAAGCAAGAGAGAGAGGAGAGACAAAGAGAATAAAGAGAAGAGAAAGAAAGCAAAAAGAGAATAGAGGAAAGAGAAAGAGAAAAGAAGAAAGAGTTAAGGAGAGAGAAGAGAGGAGATCAAGAGAAAAAGGACAGAAATTCAATAGAGAAGAAAAAAAAAGAGAGAATAGAAAAAACCAAATAGAAGAGTTAGAGAGCAAGATGAGAGAGAATATGGAGAAGAGAACAGAAGAACTAGAGAGAGAATGATAGAAAGGGAAAAGTGCAACTAATTAATAACATCATAAATTAAATGTAAACTAAGAAAGTAATTAAAAAATTGTAGAAATAAAATTTAATCTACAAAGATAGTAAAAGAAAACACATTAAATTTAAGCTAAAAGTTAGAAAGCTATTATAAAATAGTGTTGTTAAAACTGGACCGGACCAGCCGATTCGACCGGTTCAACCGGTAACTGGTCTCCATTCCGGTTCAATAATAGTCGGTTCGGTTCTTTTCTGTGAAACTGCTTGAACCGCAGTCGGACCGTAAAAATCGGTCTGTTTTGGTTCAACCGGTTTGGTACAGTTAACAAAAATCCTTGAAAATTCAGCTCGCTCCTCTCCCAAGTCCCGCCCTCATTTTGCCACCATAACATTTTTATCTCCCAACCTTAAAATCTGTTTAAACTTAGAGAAATTAGTAGCAAAATTGGTTGAATCCCCACCACCCTAAATTAGCAATAAGAAACCCAATTAACATTGATCCAAGAGGTAGCCATCTACCCAATTTGCAATGCCAATCTTCCATCCCAAACCAACAGTGTAACCCATCTTCTATGTTTTCGATAGCCATTGAAGCAGCACCAAATTACAGCTGAACTGAGTTTGCCTAGTTCCAGAAAAAACCCAAAAGCACCGCCTCTACCCATCGTCTCCAATCCAAAATGAATCATCTTTCATTTTGCCTTGCCCTCGAATCAACTCCTGCTACCGTAAGCCTGCAAACCCTATTAGTTTGCTCCCATCTCGCTACCGTCGTTGACCGTCGACGCTTCCATGGCTGTGATTGGCAGTGCCACTGCCCTCCTCCATTTTCTTTTGATGCTTCAGCTTTTCATCCTATAGTCTCGTGGACGAATGCATGGCTTCGCCTTCTTTGGATCTTCCAGCAACAGTAGTCATCATGATTCACTCCCAATCATCTGCCTTGGTCACCGGCGTTCAGACTGTGGCCTCCCTGCTGCACGTCTCACTTTCACAGCCTCTTTTCTTCGCCGCCTGTAGCCCCTACTCCGACAGTCAGCAGCTGAGCAGCCATCGCTCCTAATATTTTTGCCCATCCTCAAGCAGCCCCCTATTTTGGCAACCCTTGCTTCGGCTGACAATAAATTCTTACCATTTGTTGCTGCACTACTTGCATTTACATTGGTTTTCATTATGTTTTTGAGAAATTATGTTTTCGCATTTTTTGAGCATATGGGCTGTTATTAATTTCTATATTATCGTGAATGATTTAATGTGCACTTATTAATTAACGTGTTTAATATGTGTTTTCATATTTGTTGAGATTTAAAATATGCGTTTTCTAATTTAATATGTTATATTCGTTCTTAGTTAATGAATTTTTGAAATTTTTTAATTAATTTTTCTTCATATTTTGTTGTGATGATTAGAGTCTAATATATAGATTTATAAGCTAAGGATAGAATAATTAAATATTTATGATATCATAAATGTATCATACTGACATCATCGTTTCAAACCGATTTATTTAGCCGGTCAAACCGGTTCGAACCAAACAAGTTGTTTTACCGGTTCGATCACCGGTTCGTTTCTAATAACCTTATTATAAAGCATTAAATTTAATATAAGAACTAAACTGTAAATCTAAAATTGGTAACTATAAAGTAATAAATAAAAATTTACATCACGCAACCAATGTGCTTGCCGAGGTTGATTGAACTAAAATAGGTGGATCGATAATTGAAGTTGGGACCAGTGTTGGAGTCTGAAATATATGGCTTCTATTACTCTACTCGCCGAGGCTGATGGTGGGAATTCATGACTATCGCAGCTAAATCCATGAAGGGTTTGATAGAGAGGGAAATGATAGCTGCTTGTTGTTTTCTTGCAAATAGAAAAATCAACAGTTTAAAATGGTAGCTGCTTGTTGATTTTAATGGGGCTGATCGATTCCATGGTTGTGCTTAAGGAATTTTCTGGCCAGTACCTCAAGGTAGGCTAATGGATTAGCAGCCGTGATTGAAATCATTGGTGGCTGCCAGCTTCAACAGAGCTATTGCAGTTTGGGATTTTTTTACTTTCGAATTGGGGGCTGCAAGCAGTTGAATTTGTGGCTGAAATTTTCCGGTGGTGGTTATAGTGATCGTTGTTCATGGTTGTCAGATTTGGTTTTTGAGGAAGGAATGGGTTATCATCAATTCGGGCTTTTGTAAAAAAGAAAAAAAAAAAAAAAAAGAAAAGAAAAAAGAAAGAAAAAAGAAAAGAAAATTGGTGGTTGAAGCTTTTGATGGTTGGTAATGGTGCATAGACGGTGAGCAGATGATGTCGCTCTTGGCTTAATGGAGCTGCAGTATTTAATTGAGATGAGGTAGTTGCACGTCATTAGGGTTTGCAGAGGCCAGCAATGGATGATTGGAGGCATTGGCAGGCTCTGAAACAGAAGAGGGGCTTCCATGCTTCCACCGTGTATGGGGAAGATGGAGCACTGTGTCAGGCGCTCTTGCAATGTACCTGCATTGATGTACATGCAGCATTCTTATAAATATCTAGACCATCCGAAAGTAGATGCATGCGGAGGAATAATCTTGTTATGCGGGGCTAAATAAATGTCTTACTTAACCCACCTCAAAAATTTTATTTAAAACAATTTTTTTTTGCTTTTTTCTTCATACACTTATTTATCTAAGTGTATTTAATATATAAATCAAGTTTTACCATTTTTGGATATGTATATATATATATATTTTAGATTTTTAAAAATAATGATATTTTAAATGCATATATACACATAAATGTTTAAAAATCTTTAAAAAATAGATAAGCATATTCAAATATGGCAAAACTTGGTCTATATGTTAAATATACTTAGATAAACAAGTGCACGAAAAAAAAAGTAAAAAAAATTATTGTAAATAGGTTTTTGTAAGGTAGGTTAATTGGGGCATTTACTTAACACAGACTAACAGGAACAGTCCTCATGCATATATTATGTAACTTTGCTCAAAATACTTAAATACACTGATAAATTAGATCATATAATGCTCATTTGAATCATTTAATGATATATTTCGAAAAAAATACATATTCACCTAATCTGAACAAGTTCTAAAGCTATTAGCTTGTTGATTGTGTTCTATTTTTAATTAATTTTCTAATGGTTAAAAAAATTCAAATGTCTAAAATAATTTAAACTAAATTCATTTCAAGGATTTTATATGATTTTAATTAAAATTAAACCTTTAATAGTTTTAAAAAGAAATTAATTTCTGATAACCCATTTTATGCTCTATATGCACAAGTGAACATGTACATGTTAATTTGCCTTTGTAAAATATTCTACAAATTCGAAATTAATTTATAGGCTAAATATTGTAAATTTATTTATGAGCCTATTTAATTTACTTTTTCGCATGTGCAATTTCATTTTATATTTATAATTTCAGAAATAATAATGCAAGATGACCTGTTTTTATAGAAAATTTAAAGATTTCACGAAGAATATAGTTTTCAAAAAATCTTACATAAAATGTGTATTTATTAACATTGTTATACTTAAAGGAGTGAATTTAATATGAAATTATACAAAAATTTTGAAAATCATCGCATGGTTACAAGATCACCAACTTGCTTTGAAGAAAATTTTCAAATTTCTAAGTACCTTTTCTTGAGTGCTCCCTTGTGTTGAGAGAAAATAAATTCCCACTTGCCTTTTGTAATTTCTTTCACACTATAGTATCCTTGTGTTGTGTGGGTGTGAGTACCTAGCTGGAAGCACTTATCTTCAATATTTGTCCGATTGTTGTATAGGCGTACGTGCCTAACTAAAAGCACTTATCTCCAATATGAGTCTGAACTTTGTTTCCATCTTAACAATTTTGAATAGGAAAGTGGCAAATATTTGTTGTTGCAATTTCTATCTACTGACATTGTTTTCCACTTCAAATGTTCAATGTAGGGACAACTAGGGTGAATGGAAACCAATCTATAGAGTTAATAAAATCAAATCATTAGGAAAATAAAATGAAAAAAAATGAAAAAAAAAGTCAAATAGATAAGAAAATAACAAGTCAACTTTCGTCTAATGGAATCTAAGTTACAGTAATAAGTAAGATCTATTGAAAGGAGGTGAGATGAATTTGTTTTATGCTAATTTGAAAAAAGAATATCATAAGGACAATACTTTAGGTTGTAGTTTACCTTATCCTAAATAAGGAGTTAATTGTTAGAGATTCCGCTTCTCCACTGCAACTTTCTAACTCCAAGATAAATAATATTTCAACTCCTCTCCTAATGAACCCACCTACACTTACAAGCACATGTACATTTTAAAATTAACCTATATTAATATTCTCTCACACCTCTCAAGGAGCATACCTTTTAGCGAGAAACTAAGAGAATGTTTCAATGCAATCCGGCTGATAATCTCATTTATCATTATTTTTAAAATTTTCTTTTATGTAACTTTTAATTTAGGTGTATTTAATTTATAATTTAAATTTTATTATTTTTGAAAATATGTGTATATATTTTTTATTTTTTAAAATAGAAGGATTTTGATACTTTTTAAATGACTAAATTACCCCTATGTTCAATTATCAAAATATATATACACATTTCTAGAAATGGTAAAAATTGAGTCATAAATTAAATACACCAAGATTATGAGTTTTATAAAAAAGATTTTCAATAAAATAATAAAAAATGAGATTTTGAGTAGGACGCATTAAGATTTCAATGCATAGAGTTGAATTGAAACAAACATGAGAAAATAACTTGATATCCCCATGATTGGTTATTATATCTTGAGAATTTAGAGGTTTGAATCTACACTCCATGAAGTTTGGAAAATCTTCTCTCCATTGAATCCTTCATGCCAAAGAATAACAGATGCCAAAGAAAATTACGCCAGGACGTAACTCAGAGCAGGTATGAGTCATTACAAAAACTATCCTCCCCCAATAAAAAAAATTTTCTCTTAACATTTAAAATATGTAATTAATGTAGAAACAACTTCTTAAATGTTTTACCATGGATTGCACATTCCGAATAGAGAAAATGCATTATAAAATAAATAGAAGAGAAAATAAAAAATTTATTTATTATAAAACAAAATTCCTTGCTCAAGAGAATTCACAAGGATGTCATCTGCATGATAGAACAAGATAGAAGGCTCATAGTTGAAAGCATGAATTCTAGGAAGTGTTAAAGAAATCTGGGAAAATTGAAAAATTACTTGTACAAATTTTAGGAAGGATAAACAGTAGCAATTTTATGAAACGTTTAATACATCCATCTCTGTTTTTAGAAAAATAATTAGCTTTTGGATTTTCTACCAGATACAAAATGTTAAAAAAGAAACAAAAAAGTGACACATATTTAATAAAGGTTTCTATATGATAAAGAAAATACATAAAAGTATTCAATATATATCCTCTCTCTTCCATCTAAAAGAATTATAGACAATAATAATAAAAACTTATAATTGAAAAGGAAGATTAGAACTGAATGAGAGTTCTAACTACATGAAAAAGCCATGAGGAGAATGTAGTCCTTACCAGGTTGTTCCCATTAGACAAATCAACTTCTGATGAAGAAAATAACTTATATTTAAAAGAGAACGCAAAAAAGAAAATTGCGTGTTAGCTTTCATCCATGATTTCTACTACATAGGTTTGCACACAAAAACATATTTCATGGTATAAGAGTATAATGGAAACAAACTCAAATTTTCACTAGAATTCCCATACTCTAAACAAAATCTTGTATAAGAAAGTATTATTGCAAAGACATAATTAGTTGCCTCAATACGAAGCGACATATGGCTAAAAAATATAAAATCAATGCGAAAATGATAATATAAGCATTAGATATCAGCTTTTACCTGTTTAAATTTAGTTGATGAGGGACAACTAAAACCATCTATTGAACTTAAATCCAATAAGCATGCTAGGCTAATTCAACTACCTCTGTAGCCTACAGAATTAAAAACATAAAACCAACAATTTCAATAGTACGAATAAAACAACAGTACAAGATAATGGATGGTCCAAGTTAACATTTCACTTGCATAACTAATGCACAAGCGCTTTGCATAGTCATTAGTCGCATGTTACTTTTCTATACCACATTAATGAGAATCCAATTAATCAAAAAATGAGGCCAAATGTAAAAATCTAGCATCAACTACATTGAAATAGGCAATTCTTAATTTGAGTTAAAATATAGTTTTAGGAAGTTCAATTAAAACAAATTTAGTAGTTAACTTAATTTTTTCCCCCTTTGCTTATGCAAATGTATTTAACTATTATATTTCTCATTCCTTAACATTATAAGTGTGAATTTTATTACATCAGTACTTATCTTGGACCTCTCAAGAATGCTTGTTGAACTCGTTGGTAGTTTAGACTTGGAAAAAATGCCTAAGTTAAATTTGTAGTATGCCATTCTAATGCATCTTCCATCTAACTTCAAAGCACCTATGCTTTGCTTGCCACATCTTTCATTTGTCAAGTAAAAATGAAAGGATGCCCCACACCACCCCTTGTCCCTAGTTTTCAATGCCCATACAAATTGGAAAATATTGGACTGAGCAATAGAAAAAAAAATTAAAAGGTTTTCTTGAAACTTTACTGTTATTGGATAGTTGAGGTATAACCAAAAATAGGCCTCAATTAAAAATTCCATTATGAGTTATTCTAACACCTAGTATGAGACAATGGGTCCTTCTAACAATCTAGGGCCTCTATTTAATTCCTTCTTAGTATCTAATCAAACCATTAGATGCATTTCTTATTTGTCATTATCATCATCATAAGTCCATTCCCACCTAGGTGTAGGTCAGCTACATGATTCTATTGGGTCATTTTTGTCTATTTAAAACTAAATTTTCAGTAATCTTTATTATCTTTATATCTTATTTAGTTATTTATTCTTGTTTTTCTAGGTCTTTCTCTCATTCTCATACCGTCTTCTACTTGTATAAATTTCGCCCTCCTAACTATGTCATTACAGGCCTCTATTTAACATAGTTAAACAATTTTAATATATTTTTCCTCATTTTATCGCCTATTCACTTTAAGATTTTCTCGGATTACTTCATTTCTAATTTTATCTTTTCTTATTTTACCGCTCATCCACTTAACATTCTCATTTCTACTATATTCACTCTATGTGTATGTTATTCTTTAACTACCAATATTCTACCCTATAAAGCATAACTAGTTTAATCGTAGCCTTATAAAATTTTTCTTTTAATTTAATTGAAACTCAACAATCACATAATATTCTTGACACATATCACTATTTTGTTCATCATACTTGAATTCTATGTATTATATATTTCTCAATTTTCTTGTTCTCTTGAACTACCGATCCTAAATACAATGAGTAATTAGTTCCTTTTACTACTCAATCTGATATCTTAATTGTTTGCTCATCTAAGTGCTCATTATTATTACAATGACATTTCATTTATTCAGTTTTGTGCAACTAATTTTAAAACCCCTAGATTCATTAAAAAATAAAACAAAAACTTTAGATTTTTCATTGCAATGGTCTGGTTGAAGTCCAAAGACCAATCCATGAATAAGATGCTCCATCCAAATGGAAACATTTGAAGTAGAGATGTCCATTGTTGATTCTGGAGGTCCCTCCTAATTGAAAAATGGCTTGACTTATGCAATGCCCGTTCTCATAAATTAAAAAATCATAGAATTCTCAAATCATCATACCCTTGTTATCCAAATTCAAATGGCTAATTGTGACAAAAAATCCTCAAACTGCAGCCAAACCAATTTGAAAAAATGTAGTAACAAATGAAAATAACATGAAAAAAAATAACAAATAGCATAAAAATATAAACCTTCTTTAACCATTATAAAAATAGAAAAATAATAAAAGAAAATGATGAAAAACACCCAATCAAGAGATGAATGGTTGAAATCGGAAGAGGTGCTTTGATAAATGTAGAGCATGGTTTGGAATATCGATACTAAGGATCACATTAGTCCCCTTCAAAAGCAATATGATATAGCCATATCGTATCGATATCAAACAGTATAAACGGAATTTTTTAACCAAAAAATCTAAAAAATATATGTAATAAATTCAAAAAAATAAAAAATGAAAGCATAAGTAATTGGATCACATTTTCCTTATATATATATATAAGATGGTGTATTGGTACATTTATATCTTATGGGTGTGTTTGTTAAAAGAAAAAACTTTTCCATCTAAAACTTTTCACTATCTACAACTACACTATTTTTAATCTTTCTTCATATTTTTCTATATAAATCACCCTGCTTTTTAATCATTTCTACACAACTACCCATACAACTAACATATATATTTTAATTTTATTCTCTTTATTCATCAATATTACTCCTATCATATCACATTATTTTCTCTCATTTTGAAAACTTTTACTTCAAAAATTTTCAACAAAAGTTTTATCACTTCCCAACACACCCTATAAATAGTGATTTACGAAACACGAGTAATATGATTATTGCATGCAATATTACAACTAGAATTAGAATATCATGCTAAAATTAAATAATAAATATGAAGATAATAAAAAATAGATCAAAAGCAACCTTTACAAAGATACGTAGTTCAAAACTTTAAAATACTAAGTTATGACTCATGAGTTATTAATAACATAAACATAGAAGTATAGAATATTCAAAATGAAAAAAAAGTAACATGCACGGATCATCAATAAAGTAATAGACGGACACAAAAATATGTATCAAATATTTGTATTTTAAAAATTTTTAGATATAAAAAATAAATTATATCTACGATCAAAATATTTTGAGAAAATAGAGATAAAATATGTATTTTATTTTTATATAAAGATGGAAAATTGAAGTAACAAAAATTTCATTTTTATATTTTTTGGGATTTTTAAATATTAAAACTAATTTAAAATATAAAAATTGAAAATTTAGCATATTAATGGAATGTAATTAACAAATCGTATGTAGATTTGAAGTTTTAAAGCATTTAACTGAAAAATCTTACCTTTTATAATTTTCCTCAAAAATAAGTTCTTTCAGCTAAATCTAAATTACACCAACAATAACATATTTTTCTTCAAATCAACAACTCCAACTTGTTGATTTTACCTTCTTTTCCTTCCAACGTGATTATTGGGTAGTGAAATCCACATTTTTAGGGGGTTTTAATCTCCTTTTTTCGCAACCCAAAAAAAAAATGCTTTTTTCTAAAATTACCAAATTTGCCGCTCATATTTAGTTTTCAATCTTTTTTTTTTTCACGGTTTTAGTTACAAATAAGGCAACAATATGATTGAGTGGAAAATGGAGGATAAAAGAGAATCAATGTGTGAAATGGAACGACTAGCGTCCATGTTTGAGGTTGTAAACAGGACCCGATACGAGGCCCGATGGACGCATACCCAATGTGGGTGTCTATATTTCTGAAACAGTGGCAAGCCTTAACTCAAGTAAGCCCTGTATAACGTATAGGTGCCCATTGATACCACCCCAACAGGTGCATTTGATCTGATATGCCCATTCGTCTGGATCATGATGTAGAGCAGCTAGGAGAGAAGATTTTGTTGAAGACGCTCACTATTTGAGCTTGAATAATGTAAACTAAGGTTGAAATTTCCTATAGTTGGCCTCAAGGGATTGAAACACTAGCTGAATCAATTGAAGCAAGGGAAGATAAGTAAGAAAAGAAAATAACTAAAAAAACACTTGCGCGATTTTAGAAAACCCTAGTCGATGCAAGTAGATTTACAACAGCAAGAAAAAGTTTTCCAAAGAAGTTGATGAGAGATGAAACAAATTGAGATAATATGCAAATAGAAACTATCAAGAGGCATGAAACAAAGATATGTGAGTTTGAGTTAAAGATTCTAAATAGGAGAGATTGCAAGATGAGAAAGGAGTGAGACATTGTAGCACCTGTTGCGGACATTATGTGAGCTAGGATGTCTTTCTAGCCTTGTGAAATCTAGGCCGGATCAAAAAGGCCGGAACCTGCGTTTCTCATTGAATAGAAGAGCTGTTAGTATGTTTCAGAAAATGAATATTTGCATAAAATGGGCCTCGATTTTGAATTTGATCCTTAAGCTTTTGGGGCGGCGGTATATGCACAGAATTCCTAAGAATTCAATAGCATGATGGGACAGATATGTTGTTGGAAGCAATTGGACAGCGTGCACAGGCCTTGCGGCAGCTTTAACTCAATAAAACGTGTTAGTATTAAATCAACAAAGCATATAAAAAACTTTAACAACCAACAGATTTGAACCGCTACATGGAGTCGCCACTGATCTTAGAGGGAAGATCAGTCCCCGTTTCCAATGAATAAGAATACCGGTCATACAGAGCTTGAATTTCGATCTTCGGATTAAAATAGACATGGCAAAATCTGTTAACCCGAAGCTGTTTACATAAGTATAAAAAGGGAAAAAAAAATATATTTGAAGAAGAGGGAGAGAGAGAGTGGAGGAGCTAAAAAAAAGAGGAAAACTTGAGCTAGGGAAGAGGAAAAGTCGGGGCGCCACGGAGCTGCTACAGACTCCCGTCCTTCCCCTTTGTGATGCCTCATCTTGTGTGCCTGGAGTTGGAACTTGCCTCTCTATTTATTAAAGGGAGTTGGGTGCTTGAGCTTTGGGCCATGGTTGGGGAGCCTGGTTTCTATTGAGCTGCTGCCCTGTTGGAGCATTTTGCTCCAGGTGGGCTATAGCTGGAGTCCGCTGAGTTGTTGCTGTAGGGCCCAGTTTGCTGAGGAGTGAAGCTGGATCTGGTGAGCTGTTGTAGAGTTCAGTTTATTGTGGGGTAAAGTCGGATCTGGTGGGCTGTTGCTATACAGCCCATTGGTAATTGCTTTGGGTTGATTTTCCTTGTAGTTTATGGGCTTGGATTTTATTTAAATATTTTTTTTGTTATTTTTTTGTATATTTATTTGGGCTTAAGGAAGAAGTGTCTACAAATATTTTTCTTATTTTTTTAGTTGCTTGAAAGGGGTGGGAGATTGAAAGCGGCAATAGAGGGGTGGGAGGAGAGATTAAGGAGGAGAGAGGGCAGGGTGTGGATGAATATGGGAGAAAAAAGTATGAGACTATTACAAGTGGAGACGAATGAACCCACTAGATCCGATAATGATTAGTTGTAACAAAAAAATTTTGTTCCAAAATTTATCATCGATGGCCAAGTCCGTTGTAGTGACGTTTGCTGAGAGATGATCTTGGCCTTCCATCTTCACTTTGCAATATCTAAATTTTGGTTAATATCATCTTCGACTAATTTTCTTCCATTTGGCATAAATCAATAATGATTATAATCAATCCGACCCACTTTGATTGAATTCTCTTCTTGGTCTCTTGCTATAATGTCAAATCATGAGCTTCTCATATCTCATCTGTATGTCTTGTGCACGAATTTGCTCATTTTTGAATGATCTAATCTAGATCATGATCAATAGCGACAATTTACGGGACCCTTCTAATTAATAGTTGGATTTATTCCATATCAGCTTAGAACGAGGTAGAATCATTTGTCCTGGATCAATGGTGGATTTCTTGCTACAGTTGCATGGAGTTTTCAAGTTGCCATGACGATACACGTGCTTGTTTGGCTTTAGCAACAACCATCGATCGTAGTTAATCTCTCATTAACATTTGATTTTCACTTAAGTCTTGCGCATGGCTATTATGTCACCATCTTTTGCTCCTTTGCATAAATTCTTTTTCAAGCTTTGTCATACCATGCATGCCATGGTCTTTGCAATGCTCGTTCCCACCCACCTTGGCGACATGCTTGAGTGTCCATTTTATTTACTACGAGCCCAATCTTGCTGAGCATGATTTTTGAATGGTTTGGATTATAATCCCTTGAAAATTAGACGTCTAATACGCTTGATTTTCATGAAGAAATATGTTTTGTTGTAACGTAATTTTCCTTTCATGGAATCTCCTGGAGATGGCTTGTAGAAGCATGTGCAACCACATATCATCTTTGTGTTTTCTTTATTCCACTTTGCTTCTAATTCTCTTACTTTTCCACTTAAATGGATCAATGGTTAGGATTTGGAGGCCATGATTGTGCGGTCAAGATCTAATTTCTCCCATTCCCATTCAGCATAGGTAATGATTTTTGCTTAGTTGGTTTTATTTTGAATGACCTAAATCAACTTCCATCATTGCTAATTAGTCTGGCAGCTTGTGCCTCTGGTTATGCACTCATTTGACTTGCACCCTATGAAGCTTTGTGCACACTTGGCTTCCAACGGTTCGAACCACGGATCTTTCCTCGATTTGCACCATGTAATTAAAGTGAGGCGCATTTAACACCTATATGCCCCCTTTCAAAGATTACAACAAGGGTTTATTTGAGAAGTAATAAAATTTTTAAAAGAAAAAATTTTAATATAAAAAGTTTTTGAAATTGAAGAAAATGAGCACTATTTATGGGTAATGATTAAAAATAGAGTAGTTATATGAAAAACTATAAATAAATGATTGAAGAATAAAATAATTGTATTTATAAAAAAAATAAGGTAATTATATAGAAAAATATGATGAAATGATTGAAAACTACAGTCATGAAAAGTAAAAGTTTTAAATGAAAATGTTTCAATTTGGAAAGTTTTATATATAATGAATTTTAAAGAGCTTTAATTTTTGAAATCTTATGTTGGGCCCACCACAACTTCAATGATCTAGAACCGAGGTTGCCACAATTGCAAGCATAGTAAATGTTTCCTAACCAGAATTGGATTTTAGCTAATACCATCTTGACTTTTAAAGGAGAGAGTGACTTATGTGCGGAGAGTGTAGCTCATTAATAACCTTCTGCCGTACTTGCTTTATCACATAGCTCTCCATTTTTTTCTCACAAATAGAAATGGATAAGTAGAGGTTCTGCGATAATTCTTAGCCTTGTGTGAAAGAGTCTGCAACAAGTCAATAACAAGTTGACGCCCTTATAAATAAGACTAAAACTTCTGCTCTTTCAAATTCCATTCCGTTCTTGCTTCTGTAGCTTCTGTTCTCTATTTCTACACCCTCTGCAATAAAGAGTGTGTTTTTCATCCTTACTTATTAAGCTATGAACATTATTGTTTCTATCTTTTCTTTCAATCCCTCGTCGCTACCCACTTTCGTCTCCGTTTTTTGCAAGTTTGCATCTTTCTTGCTTCTTTTCGTTAATTTGATTTTGAACTTTTTCTTTCACCATGTGTAACTAAGATTCGTCAAACCACATATGGAGACTTGATGGCTTGACACTTAAGTCTTGTTATTGGCCATGATTTGGAGCTTCCAAGGGTTTCTTTATCATTGTATTAGTTATTTGGAAAAGCTAGATGTAAATATTATTATTTGCATCTACAAATATCATGACTGAGATTTTAGCTAAATATGCCAAGGACTTGGAACTATTATACCGTAGTTATGTAGGCTCCAAGCGTAGAGTACCTTTTTGCAAATTTGACATATATGCAATTTTTCATTTTATAGATGATGACTTCAAAGTCTCTAAATTACTAACGTTCCCGCCATGGAGCAAATTCTTTAAGGTACCACTGCATCTGAGATGCCTATCAGCCTAGCAGTTTCTAATCGGATGTCAACAACCAACTTTAATGCTTTACTTAATGGGATGAATAGGATAACCTTACTACTTCAGAATTTATTCTGCCCTTACTCCTAAAGAAAAGTTGGTCACTTGAAAGAAGCAATCTATTATTGAGAAGACAAAAGGAAATATAACCCCTCATCTTGAGACAACCTTATTTCCAGCTCCCGTAGCATCATATCTTCGCCTAAATAAGCATGAATTGACCAACTTGTTGGCGACAAGTTGAAAATGCAAAAACCCACAGTGAAGGGAAAAGAGCCCATTAAAAAGAGTAATCCTAAAGAAAATACTTCTAGTCAATAAGTTTCCAAGAAAAAAACAATGCATCTCAAAGAAGAAATACTCACAATCTGATAAGAGACATGATTTATTGTTAGATCGTCTTTGCAAAGGATGTGCTTTCTATTTTGGATGATATATGGCTATGCCTAATTGTAAGGATCCTTAAGGCTTTTAAGGATCTTCTTATCATAACTCATTCATTGTTATCAGACAGAAGATATCATCTGTTGTTCTACTCACATTTTCAAGATCCCAAAGTAGTTTTTTTTTTAATGGCCAAGTTGTCAAGTTGGCTGTATTTTTAGCAAGGGTATTGCCATAACTGATCCCAATGATACTCTTTTATTGACTGTTTGTTCTTCCAATTAGAAAATTAAGTAACCCTCACAATTATCTTCTTGAACCACTACCACATTGACTGTAGAAGGAATCAAAAGATTATATCTTTAGGTGTAAGGATGATGCCAACGATTGCAGGTGATGTTTGAGTGACATTCCGAGGTTTGATTAGGAGAGATGACATCTAGCTTTTTTCATGAGGACATTCTCAAGGTCACTTGTGCGAAAGATACAATCTTAGCTATTGGTGAAGGCTTCTTGAAGACTATCAATACTATTAACACATACATCAACTTTTGGTCCCTAACAACTAATTCCTGCATTCTTCCAATTTAAAAAATAACATTACACTTTGGAATTTGAAGGATATATATGGTCTACTAATGTGTGGGATCCCTTTGATGAATGCACCCTCCAAACTCCATCCTCAACAATAATCAAATAGCTTTTATTGACCTTTTGGAAGAGATTTAACAAGTTTTCTAGAAACACAAGTTCACTGTTAGGGAGTGAGTGACACTATTGTCAAGGATCTCTAATAAGCAAGTATTGAATAAGCATTGGCCGGTAGACACCACCAAATTTCATGCCAGGGCACTAGGTAGCTTGGGCTAGGCGGCCAGTGGAGCTTGCTATCTTTTTATGACTTTGGATTTCCATTGTCTTTTGCTCCTCTATTGCTTACAAACTTATGGCCTTTTTATCACATGCAAGATGGTGCATGTCAAGCATTTTGCATTTTGCTTTAATACATTGAGTATTATGTGACATATACTAAGATTCAAATCACACCGCATACAACCAAGGAGGTGCAAAACTTGCCACTTCATATTTTCTAACTCGTTTCCTCATTACTTGCTTGGTTTTATTACCTCATATTTATGGGATTGAAGAGGTTACTTAATTCTATTCCTAAAGTCTGATATTGAAGAAGTTTGCAAAGACATGACAAATATTTTAAAATGAATTCTATCGAGTTGCATTCGACGAGGTGGACAAGCTTTGTCAGAATTTTGAAATTTAATGAGTATTCTCTTCGCCTTATTATTTGCAAGGAAATGGCCAAACTAAAGCATTCAACAAAAACATCGTTCAAATCCTCTAAAAAACAACAATGAAGAACAAGAGCAATTGACATGAAAGGTTGCTTAAAGCATTATACGCTTACAGGACCACGCATCATGTTGTGATAAGTACAACACTGTATTCCTTGCTTTTTGAGGTAAAGTAGCCTTATTAATTGAAACCCACTTAACATTCTTAAGAGCTACAATCCATTTTGAAGTATCTACCAAACAACAAGTCAAGCTTTGCTTTAACAAACTTTTTCAAAACAAGTGCCGAACTACATACACCAATTTGTCATTAGGGGTGCAACTTGGGTTGGGTTGGTCCGGGTAGGGGTTGACCCTACCCTTACCCTAATTTAAAAAGCTCCTACCCTACCATATTTTACGCCGGGCGGTTCAAGGCATACCCTACCCTATTTTTTTAAGGCCAGGTTCTTGTTCCCATTCCCGTTCCGACTCCATATCGGTTCCATTAAAAATTCTTCAAGCATGCTGCCAAAATTTGTTTGCAAGTCTAAAAATTTGAATATCATGACCAAGTATAAACAATTTACCAAATTTGTTCCAAACATTTGCAAGAAATTCATAAAACAGTTAACGAATGCATGAAACTTTCAACAAGAAACTATTTAGCCATTGTGAATAGATAAAAATCATGAGCAAGAATACATATTGGCAAACAAATGCACAGAACAGAGAACAAGAAGTCAAGAACCAAACTTGTACTTGGTTTTCCTTCCCAAACAAATGAATGCCATAGATCTGTAGGTATAATTCTCGGCCGTAACTCAATGTGGAATTATGGATGCATGAAGTTGAAAGGAAAGATAGAAAGGAAACTAGGCAAGTAGATCTGATTGGGAATTTGGGATATATCTGAGGGGATGGTTAATGGGCAAGCCTTCCAAACTGGAGCTTGGAGGGGTGTGACCGCCGACCATGTGAGCCAGGCGAGAGTCGAGCAGACGGCTGATGAGAAGATGAAGAAGACGGAGCAGGCACGGCTGATGAGAAGATGGAGAAGACGGAGCAGGCACAGCTGACGAGAAGACGGAGAGGACGGCAATTTCGATTTTTGGCGAACTTTGTCTCAAGGTGCGGCTCTACCTGGAGTCTTCTGGATCTAATCTGCCGATAGCGGAGAAGGCGAGAAAAAGCATGTGATTGCAAGGGGAAGCCGAGAAGGGCTGCAACTAGGGGTGTTAATGGTCATGGTCAACCCGTTAACCCGCTCGTTCAACCCGTAAATAAATGGGTTTGGGTTGGGATTTTTGAATAAATGGGTTATGGTCCGCCAACCTGTTCAACCATTTAATTAAATAAACGGATTAGGGTTGAAGCTTCGCAACCCGTCAACCCGTCCAACCCGTTTATTTAACTCGTCCAACCCGTTCAACCCGTATAACTCATTTAATA
>JAXCLR010000105.1:35267550-35285659 GCA_035584095.1 Annona squamosa | reverse complement strand
GTTTTTTAAATGGGTTAATAAACGGATTAGGGTTGATATATATTAAATGGGTTAGGATTAGGATTAGGCTCCAACCCGTTCAACCCGATCCGTTAACACCCCTAGCTGCAACTGCAAGCGGTAAGCCTGTTAGCCTGCAAGGCAAGTAGATTCAGGATCGAGATTCGTCGCGGCCTCGCAGGATTCTCCAATTCGATGAGTCAATGATGACTGACGAGATGAGAGGAACGCCAGCAGGGATCATCTTCACTCTCCAGTTGCTTCTCTGGTGTCGAATACGGCAATACCCACTATCATCTACCCAATGTCTCCCTTTCTCTGAGACGATTGAGACGATTGGACGGCAAATGCTCACGCTGCCTCTTCTGATTTTTGATAGCCAGCAGGCGCGCACAGGCATGATCGGTGAGGACCGAGGCAAGACATAACAGGAGGCGACGCCTGACATCCTGTTAACCTAATAATATACATATATTTATTATAATAATATTATATAAAATTTGGGTCGGTTCTGGGCACCCATTACCTAGAACCGACTTTACCTAAATACCCGCCCGGGTATTTTTTACCCGGAATCAAACCAACCTTATGGGTAATGGTAAAACCGAACGTACCCTATTTAGGGTGCCCAACCCAAGTTGCACCCCTATTTGTCATAGCTTCAAATCGAATATAGCTATAGAACTTCATTAAAACAACCAGCTCTAGTGTAAGAAATATGGCTGAATTCCAAAGCAATAGATTTCTATTGACTATTTTATCAAACACCTTACTGGAATTTGTTAGCTCTTTGTGATCAATATACTAATTTCAAGAGTTTGGATACCAAGAAAATGTTATTCCCCAGTCTGCAAGTAAGCATGCGGGCGTGAATAGTTCGAAGAGATTTGATATCTATCAATCGCTCCAAAAAAAGAAGGAACCTTTCCACAACACATATTTCTTAAGATTCCTATTCGCCTGCTACTAAATTTGTAACACACTGACCTAGAAAAATGGCCATTAGACTTGTGAGTTATAGGCTTCACAACGTGATATTGTCCGCTCTGGCTTGACAGCTTAGCCACACAATTTTAAAATGCATCATGTCATATTAACTTGAGACTTACTTATAAACCACAAAGAACTTTCTCCTCTTTTGATGTGTGAGTCAATTCTGGGATTATAAGTACACTAGCCAGCATCCCCCTAGTTCATCTCCGAACCACAACTCAATTATGAGATTTTGTCTTTTGTCCTAGCTTTCACTAGTTTAACTTTTCAAACCATATCTACTGGAGAGAGAACCCCTTTAATACCACCTGTAATGCACAGACCTAGAAAAATAGCTATTGAACCTAACGCACAGAACTCACAGACCTAGAAAAACAACTATTAGGCTTGTGGTTTATAGGCCTCACAACATGATATTGTCCGCTCTAACCTAGTAGCTTAGCCGCATGATTTCAAAATGTGTCATATCATGTTTAACTTAAGATCCATTTATAAGCCACCAGGAACTTTCACTTCTTTTCGATGTGAGATTCGGTTTTTAGATATTATATAGAATAAAAATTTCTACCTTTTGTAGAGGATTTCGAGAGACGAGAAAGATGGGAAGGGTAGCAAGGTTCTTTTGGACCCAAATGGGTAGAGATACACTTTCATGGAAACTGCATGTTTTTTTCAATACAAAATATCAAATATCAGATATTAGATAAAAGGAAATTCTTTCAAAGATCGCTTGGCCTAGGAATGTGTGGGATTCAAAAACTAAATCCCTGGTAGAAAGATAGTAGAACTAGTATTCAATTTCCTAATTGCGAAGAGAATCTCTCTCCACTAGTGTCAAGATTGTCATTGTATCATTGGAAGAGGAAGATTGTTTAACCTAAACTCAAGAACTACACTCCATGAAAAAGCTTTTAACAATTGCAAGCATTTATTTGTAATTAAAGGTTGGACTTGATCCGCCCGCAAAGCTTGCAAATTTTTTCCACTATGGTCCATCTCATAGGCGAGAAAAAAAGCTATGTATGTGATTATTAGTGGAGGAGAAAATACACAACAGATGAGATAATGGTAAAAAATTTAAAACTAATTAGAATATAGAGACATGGTAAAAACATATTTTTTAAAGGTGGAGAAGTACTTTAGTTTGCTTGTTAAAATCAATGTTGTTAGAAAACTGGTGTAAATTCAACTAGTTTGAAGGTTAAGCAAACTGGTTTGAATAAGTAACATCAGCATATACAAAATATTTGTAATGTCATAAATGTTATCAGAAATATTTAATTGTTTTTAATTAATTATATATTAGTAAAATTATATATTCCTAGCTCATAAATATATATGTTTACACCACTAATTATCAACTTTAATCATCATAACAAAATATGCACAAAAAATACTGAAAATTTTTCAAAAATTTATTAATTAAGCTAAAATATAATTTATTAAATTAGAAAAATTTAACTAAAATGACTCACCTGAAATGTGTAATGAGTCTTGATTGTGAGTTTTGGCTTCAACATATTGTTACTGCAGATGAGGAGAACAAATAGCTATAAATTGCATGTACACTTGCGTTGTAACTTTGTAACAGAAACAATAGAAAATAGTTGATATATTTAAGGGAAAATTAAAATAAAATGAAATAGAAAATAAATGTATGACTAAAAGCTATGTTGAAATAAAAATTAGACATCAATGGATTTAAAGAAGAAAATATAAGAATGTCAACTATTATCGCTGGGGTTGGTTGGTTTGGTGACGATTGGAAATTATGGCGTGGGAGAATTGGGATGGTCGGACAGAGTAAGGTGAAGGGAATCGGTAATAGTTGTGGTCGTTTGCCGAGGAAAGTAGATAATCGACCACGTATACATAGTTTCAATCAACATCAATAAGCAAAAATTCAAAGAGATTGTAATCAAAACTTGAAGAGATTATAGTGTTGCAATATGTCGTTGCTACTACTAGAGTTCACTGTTCATCCTGCGCACTACAAGAAGCTAACAACTGGAGCTCTATGACATTGATGAGGTTTCACCATTTAAGAAGTAGGAGTTCGAATTTCGAAAGTAGAAAAAAGAAGGGTGGTCAAGTTGTCATTGACAACGTTGAGAAAAGAGATAGGAAGATCTAAGACTGTGTAGTCATACACATAGACCATCGCCTGTCAGAAAAATCAAGAGGCGGAGAATAGTGCCACCAAGCAACATTAGAAAGGGTGGTGGTGACGGCATGACGCAGGCAAGTAGTGGAGAAAAGAGTTAGCCAGCTATGGTTGGGTTGATGAGTTCTCGTTTTTCATTTAAATGTGGAAAAAATGCGAGCAACTGAAAATTGAAATCGATTTGGGTGCAAAAATTGATTTGGAAAAAAAAAAGTCGGGATGGATTGCTCTTTTCAAGTGGCTGAATTGGTTGAACCAGGTTGAATCGAGAATTTTGATTCAACCGTGGTTCAAGTTGATTGGATGGTTCATTGAAATCCAACTAGATTAGTTGCATATGGACTAAACTTTAAGCTAGTTACTGATCAGGTTCGACCAATCTGTCTAGTCCAATTTTAAAAATATTGGTTAAAATCTTAGCTTACATGAAAAGTTGTACAGTAGAAAGTATGAATTTATTTTTGCTTTTCACACTAGAAATGTTTTAATCTTTTAGAGCTTATTTTAAGCCATGCAAAATTCTCTCATTTCTAGATAATTGTTCAATTTTCAAGAGAGTTTTTTAATTTTCAATATAACTTTTACATTTCTAATGCACATTTTTATATTTTCATACTAGATTCATCCAAGAAAATTTATGGCCTGAAACAGGTCCTTACTCCTTACTTGTTTTGGTATACTTATCATTAGGTACATGCATATGCATTGAAGTATTAATTACGTATGTTTGAACTTTTTGTGATTGTAGTTATTTTATATGTAAAAATTATGATTATTTGTATTTTTAGTATATTTTTTATAATTTCGAAAATCAATAATTTTTAACTTTCATCAGTAAAAACTATTGATTTTTAAAATAAAAAAATTATTAAATTTATAAAATTTTAATACATATAAAAGATTACACGTAGACTAACAGGAAAGTGAGAAGAAAAAAATAAATAATAAAAAGTTCAAATCATACATATGTATAACATCAATGCATACATACATAATGAATCATTACCCTCTCACATTAATACTTTTCATGTTCATCATCTTCGTGCGTGTTTGAGAATGGAGAAAATTTTTAGTGAAAATTTTTGAAGAGTAAAACTTGTCAAATGATGTGATATAATATGAATAATGATGATGAATAAAGAGAATAAAGTTAAAATAGATAAGTTTATTGTATAGACAATTGTGTAGAAAATATTGAAAAATATAATAGTTGTATAGAAAAATGTAAAAAAATAATTAAAAAATATAGTAGTTATGGAGAGTGAAAAGTTTTAAATTTAAAAATTTTAACTTGACATTTTATGCTCATTACCAAACACACCATTCATTTTATCCGAGCCATCGTCCATGCTAAAAGATGACTTTTTTTTTCCTAAATTTTTTTAAAAAAATTTAATATAATTTCGAATTTTTTTAATATATAAAAGTCTAATTTTTTTAAAAAAATTTCAATGCTAATTTTCTGATTACAAACAATTGCCCAGTTTGTTTCCAAATGTACAAGAATCTCGTTATCCCGTTTTCGTTCGGTCGCATATGACACCCACGGCCACGCTTTTCCATGAGCCATCCAGCTCTCTCCCGACTCCTGAGTACTGCCACGCCCAAACTCCAAACCCAAAGCCTGACATCACAAATATAGGAGGCTGCATGGATGAAGAACAATCATTCGACGTCATAATCCTCGGCGCCTCCGGCTTCACCGGCAAGTATGTCCTCCGAGAAGCCCTCAAGTTCCTCAACGCCCCCAACTCTCCTCTCAAATCCCTCGCCCTCGCCGGCCGCTCCTCCTCCATAATCTCCCAATCCCTTCAATGGGCCTCCCGTCCTTCTCCCCCACCTACCCTTCCCATCTTTCCCGCGGACGTCGCTGACCCCTCCTCCCTCCTCTCCCTCTGCCGCCGCACCAAGCTCCTCCTCAACTGCGTCGGCCCTTTCCGCCACTATGGCGAGCCCGTCGTCGCCGCCTGTGTCGAGGCTGGTACTGACTACCTTGACGTCTCTGGCGAGCCCGAGTTCATGGAGAAGATGGAGGCGTTCTACCACCGGCGGGCTGTCGACGCGGGCTCCCTGGTGGTCTCGGCTTGCGGGTTTGACTCTATTCCTGCCGAGATGGGGTTCTTCTTCAATTCCAGACAATGGGTTTCACCCGCGGTGCCGAATCGGGTGGAGGCCTATGTGAGCTTGGAATCTGATAAAAGGATTGTTGGGAATTTTGGGACGTTCGAGTCGGCAGTTCTTGGAGTGGCGAATGCGGGTCAGCTCCAGGAGCTGAGGAAATCCAGGCCTAGAAGTGCAAGGCCGGTGGTAAGTAAAAGCATTTGTTTCTAAAACTGGAACATGCTTTTGCTTTGTTCGTTATTCTTGGGTAATCTCGATAACCCTACTTCTATCTAAAGGGTTTCAGCAATGAACTTTCTGATTAGTTTTGTTTGTATTTCTGTTAATTTTCTTGTGGAACTCTTTGACTGACATCAAACAAATCTAAATAGGTGTCGAAATAATGCAATGTGATAGTTTTATTCTTTCTTCTTTTTCTATATATATACATTCAATTGGTCCTGGTTCTGATACATAAATCCAACACCTTTTTGGAGGTTATATTCTAAATCTGATACTGCATGGACTGAATAGGTTTTGCATCTCGTTTAATTGCATAAATTTCCAACTAATTTTTCACTAGAATAAGTATTTTTATGCAGGCATTAATGCTTTTACTCAAGATTCCAAGCACACTGGTCCCTTTATAATTGTTCATCATCGTCATAAGTCATTTCTCACCTAGGTGGGGTCGGCTACATATATTTTGTTGCGCTATTCTTGGCGATTAGAGACTAAATTTCCAGTAATTTGTAATATTTTCGAATCTTATTTAATTACTTCAATTTATGTTTTTTTGGGTCTTCCTATCATTCTCCTACCACTTTCTACTTGAATAAACTCCGCCCTCCTAATTAGTACCATTTCAAGCCTCCGTTTAACATGATTAAACTATCTTAATTTATTTTTCCTCATTTTATCACTTATCGGTCTCACTTTTAGATTTTTTCGAATTATTTCATTCATAATTTTATCTTTTTTTATTTTACCATTTATTTACCTTAACATTTTCATTTCTGCTTTGTTCATTTTATGTGTATATTGTTCTTTAATTGCCCAACATTCTGCCTCATAAAGCATAGCGGGTCTAATTGCAGTCTTATAAAATTTTTCTTTTAATTTAATTGGCATTCAATGATCACATAAAATTCCTGACATACTTCAGTATTTCTTCCATCCTGCTTGAATTCTATGTATTATATCTGGTTTCAATTTCTCCGTTCTCTTGAACTATTGATCCTAAGTACCAGAATTAGTTAGTTCTTGTTATTACTTGATCTAAAATCTTAATTACTTCCTCATTCAGGTTCTTACTATTATTAAAATTGCATTTCATATATTCAATTTTTGTGTAACTAATTCTAAAACCATTTGGTTTTAAGACATCTACCCACCTATTTAATTTCAAATTTAGTCCTTCTCTAGTTTTATCTATTAGAACAATGTTATCTGCAAATAACTTGCACCAAGATAGTCCTTTTATAGTCACTGTATTCAATAAATATAACCGATTACATTTTTATCAAGTTGCATACATAAAACAACTATACAAAAACTAATTGCTTTCAATTGAAGGCAATATCACAAACTATTCCTTCTTGTTGTAGTACTGCCCAGAGGTTGAGATTTTGAACTAAAGAGACGTGACTGGAAGAATATAAGGAAATCTTTTTGTTGGGTGATGCTGAGATATAGTGCAATGAAAACCTTGACAAACTTATGAAGATTAGAGTAATTTCAATTTTAAGTTGTGGTTTGATATAGTTCTTTTAAATATTATGAGATCTGTGTTTTGTAATTACGAATTGTGGAAAACATATATTTTTTCTGTGAAATGTTGAATTAAAATTATAATCTCATGGGCATCCTCTGTTAATACTTGGTTGGAATTGCATGCAATATTAAAGTACAGGCCATTGCAACTTGCTTGTGATGTTATTACCTTCCAAGCTTGAAATGTTGGAGCAAGGTGACACGAATGCAAAAGAATGTAGGAACCGGTACTGGCGGCGATCAAATACATCTTTTCCCTAAATCTGTTCCTTGGTTTGCATAACTCAGAAGTGGAAGATGATTTGTGAGTCAGATTATACAATATTAAAATGGAAAATGGTGTGTGCAAGTTTCTCTTTTGTCTTCCGAAGAGAGAGATTTCGGTTGCTTTGGGGGGTTGGTCGGTTCAGGGATTAAGGGAAAATGCAAATAGGGATTTGGAGGTATAACATAACATTTGGTTTCTCTCTCTGTAAATGGAGAATGATAAAAACGATATGATTACAAAATGAGATGAATGTTGCAGGCATATTTTCCATGTTGTTAAACTTGTGGATATAGATGCAAATATTGGTCAAATGATGTGCACATATTTGCAAAAAACCCAAACCAAACTGTCGAGTACATCTTATTTGCCATCCTAAGCTATTGCAAATTGTTGCTCATTAGTAGGCTGAAAATATCTTTTGACTTTCTTTTGTTCAGCATAGACTGTTGGGCTTACGGTGAAAATTTTGATTGCCCCATGAAGTGCACTGCAACATGGGTAAGGCATCAGAAATTCAATAGTCAAGGTGGAAGGACTTGGGGTTTCTTCGCATCTCATTTGGAATAGTTGTAGTCCTCTCATATTTTTATTGCTATAATCACTTGGTGATTGAGACTGATATGAACAATGAATCTGTCGAATACATTTATGGTTAAATTACTTTGAAATTTATTTATAGGGTATAATCTATGAGAAAATTTATTCTTTTCGTAGTTAAATTTGAGGTTTGATGTCTGCATCAAGTGATACAAGTATTAAGCATTCACTAGTTTGATGAATGGCATAGATTAGCGTTTCATTTATTTTATCAAGCGATTTTACACTTACACAACTAAATTAGTGTTTTCATTTGTTTAGGTTTCTCCATGTGGAGGGTAGCATGTACTATATATGCTTTGGAGGACTTTATGAATTGAGTTGACATTACTTATTGTCTATTTTGTTTCCTTCTATCTCCTAGAGTTATTTTCTTTTCCCTAGATCCTTTTCTTCTCCTTTCTTCCTTTTCATCTCCTCCGAGAGGATCTATCAATTTCATAGCTATCGTCCTCAATTAAATGGATCCCAAAAACATTGAAGGAGAGATTTCTTCCCTAATTGTCCTCAATGAAATGTATTCCCAACTTAGTATCTGTAATTGCAATGTAACAAACATATCTTAATTCATATATAATATTTCAAAACTGACAGCACATAACACACAAATAGTTCTATTTTCATAGATAATATTTCAAACCTAACTGCCAGTTCTAATGAACTAATGCAAAAGAGCCTCTGGATTATGATATTCCCAAAATCATGTGGATGACTTAAAAATGTTGACGATGCAAGATTTATTAATTAGTGTGTCAGTTAACCAAGCTACCACACACAACAATAAAGAATTCAAGCAGTTTATATTTTGAATCGTAAAAAAAAATTGGTACACCTAAGTAGTAGTGAAAGATGGATGGTGGGATGACAGTGGCTAGTGTGAGCTTGCGAGTCTGCCTGCCTGTATGTAGATTTTTTTTTTTTTTTTTGGTGCCCCCAACTGCCTGAATTCCCTCCTCTTTTACCATTCTACACCTCTTCAGTCTCATTTCCCCATTATCTGCTATACGACCCCTCTTTCCCCATTAGCTAGTTTGCATCATCATCCAGTCCAACCCCAAGATTTCCAAAAGCAGCAGCATGCTTAGAAAGAAAGAAAGACGAAGAAAATAAAAATAAGAGAGTCGAAGAAGGGTGCGGGCATTGGAGATGCCGGCAAGAGAGAACCAGGGAGAGGGAGATGAAGAGGAAGGCAGCAGGAGAAAGAGGGGAAGGGAGAACTGCTGACTACACACCGGAAGCATACTAGCTTCGCCAGTCGTGGGGAAGATGGCAGGGGCAGGGAGATTGAGAATGGGAGCGGGAGGTGAAAGGGGTAGACAATGACAGTAGCAGCAGAAAAGAACTAAATTGATGCCCTATCTGTATATTATATATTGCATACCTATATACCATAAATTGGCTCAGGTTGGCCCCTCGAACCAAACCAAACTGATTTGGAAATGAGGTCAAGTTTAACGAGATTTCTAACTTTTGCAGGCCAACCATTATAAAAATTCGAGCGGGTCATTGGTTTGGGTTATACCCAACCTTATTTACACCCCTAGTGTGAGGGAGGGAGGGAGGGAGGGAGCACATGTTCATATCTATGGTTGCTGGAATAATCAATAAGGATGTCAATGTCAGGGATTCTGTGCCACCTCAAAAAATCTCAAAGAGGTTAGGGCCTTTTATCATCTCTTTGGATGGTTGCATTGGTGTTAATGCAAGATGAGGAAATACTTCTTGTGGATTGGAGGGCTATGTACCGATTGGTCCTTCAAGTTTACCAAGTTGGAATTTTTTGACAAAAGATGAGTACAAGCTTCTGAAATATGTACTTTTGGTCTTCTACCCAATAGTGTGTTGAGAATATGTTGTTGCATTGGAAACTGCACTAGTAACTTTCTTTTTTTGGTAAACGATTGTTTTACAATCTTTTGGGTAATAAAAATGACATCATTTCCCTTTACATCATCGCCAAAAGATAAGGAGAAAGTTGGAGCATTGGATTGTTGGCCTAAGACAAGTCTATTATATATATAGAGGTGATTCAAGGATTTTTAGAAGTTTGTTTGGAATGTTTTTAGGTATCATTTAATAAAAATAAAAATATTTAAAAAATTTCTTTTTCCCCCTTTCCTCCTTGAGATTATTATTGACATTTTGTAATCGGTTAGTATTGTGCGCGCAAAAGACTTAACTTTTTTGTGATTATGTTTGACCAATTATCAATTTTTAATTATTTTTACATGTGCTTATGTTAGGTATCATCTTATCCATCTTATATTATTTATCTTATAAATGCATAATTTTTATTATATTTTTAAATCCAGGAAGTCCTCAGCAATATAATGTCGTCTTCATTTTTGGCGAGTCATCATATTTTAATAATTTACACATGCATGTATAAATTACTGAAAACATGACAACTAATCAAAAAATAATTACAAGGCATTATTATTACTATTATTTTTAGCACTTGCAATAAATTCAAGACTAAGGTATGAGGAAAGCTGTCCTACAAACCTTAGTATAAGTTAACTTGGTGCACTCCTTTTCTCATAACCCTATGGATCAAAACCCAGGGTTACGATCTCTCCTAAATTATGCGCCAAGAACTTAGTAAACTCCTTTTTCATGTAGATATTTCCTACACATGTTAATATGCAGTGAAATCTCATGAATACTAATTGTTTGGCTACTCTGTTGGTTTCCTACACTCCTACTCACTACTTTGCAGCATCAAAAGATATTTTCCATAGGTTGTTCTGATTTCTTAATGTCATATAAATTGCAGTAATTATCGAACATGAAAATTTTATATATAATTTAATCTTTTCATGATCATGACAACTTACATGAAGAATAAAAATTTTAAGCCTATGTTTGCTGATAAATAGTAAAATTACCTATCTAGTTAATTAGTTCTTGAAAATTAAATCTTATTTATAAAATAATACAAATGTTTACAAGCGGTTATAAATTGCTGATACATAAAATAGGATTACAGCAAAAAGTTTTGACTTTCAGTGCACTTTAATGTGTATAGGAAATACACTCTTGGTTTAATGGCCTCTGCATGCAAAAAAGTTTGCCCAAGTTTCAGGCTCTTACAATTTGCGCAGAGTGCAAGAAGTCAACTCACATCACAGATTGTAGGAGAGCGTCCCTTACTGACCCATTATAAAATGCCAATAATGATCTTAATCTCAAGGTAGAAAAGTAAGAAAGAAATTTTAAAATATTTTTATGCAACAATATATTTTTGAGAAACTGTTGTATATTTCAGAAACTTGCTGCCATCAACTTTAAATATCTTACTTCAGGGTTAAAAAGTGCTAATTTGGTATATCGGAGGGACTGATCTGCAAATCTGCAGTGGAGTGGATGACATCCTTGTGGCAGGTGGCATAAGATCATTGTTGCAAAACTGTCTAGTTGTGGGGAAGAACACAGAGGTAATGAATTTTTAGTATCATTAGGGTAGGCTCCAACTATGGATGGGGATTGCAATGAATCTTTTGAGCGTGAAATTTTTGTGCTGAGGTGTTAGAGAATATAGAAGGTAAAGGTGAGTTGGGTAGAAAGCAAGCCTCGTTCTATTGCGGGAGTAATTTTGGAATTTTGGAGAATAGAGTCTATCCAAATAGAAGGTGGTAGGAGAATAAGAGGAAGAAAAAAAAAAAAAACACAAATAGAAATAATTAAACAAGATTTAAAAATATTACAAATTATAGAAAATTTAATCTTAAATTGCCAAGAATGGCGCATCAGAATCTATGCAGCCGACCCCACCTAGGTGGGAAATGGCTTTTGATGATGATGATGACGATGACAATGACGATGATGAATAGACCTATTTTGGAGTACCCTAATGGAAACTGTTGGCAATTTGGCATAGGTTATGAGCAAATAATGCTAAGCTTAATTAAGTTTTATTTAAAATTTTAGAACTTTGTGGTTGCATAAGCAAAAATACTTTGTTATATTTTCAAGCATCTAAAAGCTTAAAATAACAATCAAATCTATCATAAGGAAATAATAAGTAATGAAATCCAAATATGCGTAAAAATAAACCTGAAGGACTGTCTGCATTAAATAGGCTGTGTTGAATACTTCTCATTATGCTTGTTGTCACATTATCTTCTGATTGTACGACTGTGTACAGCTTGGTATATGCTATGAGGTTTGACAATCCCCATTTGACTTCTGCCTTGCAGCTTTATGTGTTACATAAATCAAGGTCTTTAGAAAACCCCATCACAATTACTGTACTATTGTATGCACTGTTCATATAAATTGTTTGGCCTGATAGATGATGGAATCATCTTCATGTGATGTTCTAGTACTAATTCTGGAATTCTGTAAATCAATAATCCCATAATTCTTTGTTTGCATCTGACAATTTCGTTATTTGATTTATTGTTAGAATATATTTTTTCTATGATGCTTGGCACATATTCGGTTTTTTTTTTTTTTTTTTTTTTTTGTTTCATTTTTTTAATAACGAATTTGGCATGTATCCCTCTGGTTGCAAGATTCCTGGGCCCCCACCTTCAAAAGGAGCAATGATAGAACACCAGGAGACAATTGGTCTTTGGGCAGTAAAGCTTCCATCTTCAGATGCTATCGTTGTTCGTAGAACACTCTCATGTTTAGCTGAGAATCCACGTGGGCTTCCTGGTGTTAATGAGAGTAACGAATACAATGAGAAGAGGAAGAGTTTCTGGGGAACAGTGAAACCAGCACATTTTGGTGTGAAGCTTGGGTCCAAATCTCTCTTTGGTGTTTTCCGATGGATTTTTGTTGGCATCTCTCTTGGTCTTTTTGGAATAACTGCATTTGGGAGGTGGCTTCTTTTGAAGTACCCTGAAATTTTCACACTTGGAATATTTCGAAAGGCTGGCCCAACGGAGGAAGAGGTTAGAAGTGCTACCTTCAAGATGTGGTTCATAGGACAGGGTTACAGTGATGCAAGCCTTGGTGCGAATGGAAAAGGGAAACCGGATCGAGAAATAATCACAAGAATCTCAGGACCAGAAGTTGGATATGTGACCACTCCAATTGTTCTTATTCAATGTGCTCTCATTCTGTTGGGGCAACGCAGCAACTTACCAAGAGGAGGTGTTTTAACGCCAGGTATTGTTTATGGTCCTACTGATCTCCAGGAACGTCTTCAACAAAATGGAATTTCTTTCGAAGTAATCTCAACAAGAACTCTCCCTGCCTGATTGATAAGTTAAAAATCATGTTATCTGTGCCATGCAATCCTCAAAATCTGTATTGTACTAAAGCACTTAAGAGTCCAGCTAACCACAATATCATAATGGCCGTTGTTCTACAGCTTCACATTAACGTGTTTGCCTGCTCATGCCACATTTTTAGTTATTCTAGAGGATGCTCGTAACCCCAGTTATGAATTTTGCAGTTGGATGTAGTGGCTTCTGTGCGGGTGTGGCTGATGAAACATAAACACTAGAGCGATATGAACTTCTTTGTGAGAGATTGCTATGTTATTTTTAGGCATTGGGAAGTACAGAGGGGGGGTATGTTTTCTAGTTGATTTCCTGTGTTTGATGTGCATTTCTCTTTTCGTTCTTTGTACCTCGCCTGCCAGATGAAGTTGACACATCCAGCTCGTGGACTCGCGTGAAATTGGAAGCCCTAAGCAATCATGCTCATTTAAATTGGAAGACTCGTACGGGTTTAAAATTAAACTCTTGGAATTTGTAAATTTATTTCATAAGCTATAGTGGGGGTCCGCCTTTAAATAATTAGCGACTATGTTATACTTTTTAAATCACAGTTATATTACGTTAGAATTAATCTTTCACATACCTCATTATGGAAATGATTCAATAACAGCATGCACCCTTAATTGTAATGATTTTTTGGCACCATGATAAAAACAAAGGATTTTAAACAAAATGAGGAAATTAAGTCTTAATTTAATCATCAAAATGGGGTAGCAATATTGAAGAATTCCATGGCATCAATCCCATTGATGTATTTTTCTCATAAGTTATAATAATATATGTTGGAGAATCGCCCTCTTGTGAACCAATGTAAGAAAATTTATGATATACTTTTAACTAAATGCCAACTCGATATATTAAATGATTATTAATGATGTCAAAGAATATTTTCAGTGATTAACAACATTGAAACTTTTAACAATTGTTGAAACTTTATAATTGTTTGCTAATATAAAAATTATTCAACAAATTTTACCTAAAATAGTGAAAAAAATGATAAAAAAAAATCAGAGTTTAAAGCATTAATTCGAATTATCAACTCATTTAACCTGAATTTAATATGAACCTTGTAAATTTGGTTGGATTTAGATTTGAGTTTCAGAAAATGAATTATAATTTGGTTTGAGTAGATTTTTTCAAATTTGAATTGGTATGGATTGAACTAAACCTAATCCAAATCAACGCGAGTTGCACTTTATTGGCTCTAGGGGTGTTAATGGTTATGGTCAACCCATCAACCCGCTCATCCTACTCGTTTATAAATAGGTTTGGCTTGAGATTTTTGAATAAATGAATTATAATCCGCCAATCCATTTAACCACTTAATTAAATAAACGGATTAGAGTTGAAATTGTATAACATGTCGACCCGTTTAGTAACTCGTTTAATCCATGTAACCTGTTCAATCAATTCAACTCATTTAATTCATTAAAGTTCTATATATAAATGTAAATTCCTTGGTTATTTTTCTTCTCTACGTCTTCCTCTCGTCACCTAATTTTCATTTTTTCGTTACTACCTCAATTTCATTTTTTATTACTGTCTTATTTTAATTTTCCTTACTGAAAACACTTTCGTCTCTCCTTACGGGATCATCATTTACTAGAGTCTCAACTTTCAGACCATTTGCTAAACAATTCATAAACAACTCGCTAACTTGTTTATTAAATGAGTTATAAATGGATTTGGATTAAATTTTGTTAAATGAGTTAATAAATAAATCAAGATTAAAATTTAGAATTAGAATTAGACTCGAACCTGTACCATCCCAATCCACACCGGCAATTGGCTCCGTGCCTCCTTTACCACTCGGTTCGTTTATTTGAGCACGAACCTTCTACTGTGATGGTTCACACAAAGCCAAGCCTCCCATAAAATGTTCCATCGAAGAACACCTGCCCCAATCGCATTCGCTTTTCTCACGTAAGCTACTTCACCCACCCTCTCGACCGTGCCGATTGCCGGCGATTGCCATTATTGCTGACTTCAACCTCCTTGCATCTAACTAGAAGTCGAGAACTCATCCCAGTCACAGACTTTCCTGTTTCTAGCCTCCGACGACGTCCATTATCTCCGACTAGCGGCAACCTGAACTGCCATCCCCTGCAATCAATAGCAACCAGTGGACCAGCCCTTCGTGTTCGGTCGACAGCAACAAAATATCTACTGCGACCGGTCGTAAAAGATCAAATCTCTATTTACTTATTTGTTTCTTCTTAAAAATTCAAAACAGCAGCACAGCTTGTCTGCTGCGGAACGTTCTTGTTTGCTTTCTTCCTTATCTCTGGCAATTTGCAAAATTCTTACTCTTTAATTTGTTTCGATTTTTTTTCCCCTTTTACCCCTGAAATCTAACTACCTGTTTTTGACTATCCGTCTGTTTGCAGGCGTGCAGCTAGCCAGCTATGCACACTCAGTTCAGCACTGCAAGAATTAAGATTGGTCCTTATTTTGTATTTTTCAAAACCGAAAACTGGATATGCAACGGCATTGTTGATTGATTGATTACGTTGGTACGGTTGATTCAATTGTGCATTTGTGTTACGGCGCCCAACCCTGCTTCCTGCGTGTTTCTCGTAGGAAGACTCATCTGAACCGTTGATCTTCAATCCACGGTTGAGATTGATCAGGGCATTTTGGGAAAAAAAATCTGAGAGGGGTCTCGGTTGCCGCTTCCCACACGCAGCAGTCTCCTGCGCCCTTATCCTCATCCGATCGCCCGTTTCCTCATCTGTTCCCTACGAATCAGCCGCACCTCTCTGCCCTGCCTCCCATTCTCCCATTCCGGTTGCTGCTTGCGTGACGTCAGCACCATATCGTGGAATTTTATCCCACTCCTGCAAATTTGGGTCTGATTTCTCTGCTCCGTAGTATCAGAAGATTGATTGCCGATCAGAGGGGGAGGGGGTGGAAATTGCTCCTGCAGCTACGGTCTCTCTCATGGCTATCGTTCCAGAGCTTGTCATATCCCATGAATTTCAGGAGGTTTGTTGGTTTTCTCTCAGTTATTGTGATATGGGCTTTTCGTTTTGGATTTCGTGATCAAGAGAGTGATAAATCGGTACAGAGAGACCGAGGGCTTGCAGCGTTTATCTGACGATAGAATCCTGCAATATGAAAAAGAAGATTCGTTACTTTTTCTTACATTTTCCCCTTTCCCCTTTGTTTTTGGATTGCTGCAGATCACTTGCACTTACACTGAGAGGTATCCAGAATCTTCGGTTTCTTATTGGTTTCTTGTATTCGCTTTCTCACGTGGAAACTGTACAAGCTCTTGATATCTGGTTTCTGATTCCTTGAGTTTTTGTGGCCAACTGTCTCGTACCCATTTCTGGTTAACAGAGATGCAGTAATATATGCTCTTGGAGTTGGAGCATGTTCGCGAGATGCTGTGGATGAGAAGGAGCTGAAATATGTTTATCGTAAAGATGGACAATCGGCAATACAGGTAGACTAAAAGGGACAGCTTCTCTTGCCAATGGTTTCCAAAAATTCAAAACGTTTGATACCTTTCACGCAATTCTGTGCCATCTACTTCTGAATTATCTTTGTGAATGGAATTGCGCATTTACCAGGGAAGAAATTGGAATTCAGGAAATAGGTGACATTGGCTTTCGGCACCACATAACCATCTATTCCTGCTAACAGAACTGCATGACACATATCTGATGACTAAGGGTTCCCTTTGCTGTGACTGATAGTTCATCGAATATTCTTCTAGTGAAAAAGATGGCTTCTTCGCCTGGAAGTACGGATTCCGGTTAGGAACTTAGGGGAGTAAATTGGGTTTTGGGTTCACCCAAATTCCTTAGACTAGGTAGGGCTGGGCTGGGTTGGGTTTGGGTCTTGGGAAGATGGGAATAATGGATGAGCAAAATTGGGTTCGACCCACCTCAACTATGGATTGGTTTGTTAGATTTGAGGACTTGACAACCCAATCAAACCAGACCCAATCTGAGATATACTAAAAGTCTAAAATTACTTAAACTGGGGCATGACCTTCCATTCCCTCCCTTTCCTCATATGAACCTTTTATTTTTTCCATTTTTCTCTATTTTAATACTGGGCATATACAGTTTGTTTGAGAATGGAGAAAAGAGTAGGGAAAAAGAAAAGAATATGGAAAAGTTTTTTTCATTTTTTTCTATGTTAGTACTGGGCATATACAGTCTGTCTGAGAATGGAGAAAAGAGTAGGGGGAAAACAAAAGAATATGGAAAAGTGAGAGAGAGAGAGAGAGAGAGAGAGAGAGGTAAAAAATAAGACAAGATAAGCAGGCTTTTTAAATAAAGAGATGAGAAGATAAGTGGCTGTAGGATGCATGGTATCTCCAGCAGTTTATACAATATGGTTTTCAACTTGTTATTCTCCATGTTCGTCTTCTTGGATGAAACTTCATGGCAAGTCCAATCTGCATATTATCTTTTGGTCAATTAAGTTCTGCCTTTTTCAGGTTCTGCCAACTTTTCCTGCTACTTTTAGTCTTCTAGCTGTTGGTGCTTTGGAAAAGATGCCAGGACTGAAGTAAGTAATATAAACTTAATCTTTGTTTTTTTAAGTCCTTCAGTTATATAAATTATTAAGGTAATATTATCTTCGTATGTTTTTCAAACTATAAGCAGTTTAGGCATTCCAGCTAATAAGTAGCGAGCTGCTTGTTGTGATTTGGTATCTTGTCAGTAGAGTTGCGTGTTCAGCTAGTGTAATCGCATCCAAAAGTGCACGTGGACACAGTTGAGAGATTAGCTAAATTATTCTAATCAATATTTGTATTTTGTGGAATTATCTTACCAGATTTGACTTCAGTCATATGCTGCATGGGCAACAATACATGGAAATCTACAAGCCTTTTCCTTCTCATGGCTCTGTAAGTTTGTTTATGCTCCAGGGGCTGCCATCTTTATTATGCAGGGTGTTTGTAATAATAATCTGTGTTCTTGTAACTTGAGAGTCCAAGATGGACTGATGACCCTCTTGCAG
>JAXCLR010000105.1:35241879-35257705 GCA_035584095.1 Annona squamosa | reverse complement strand
TATTACAGTTTTATATATTTACGTAAATTTCTATTTCATTTAATTTAAATTAGTTATTATTTTTAATTATAACTTTATATATTTATTTAGTTTTAAAACTATTTAAAGGTTTGCGTAGTTCTAAAATGAATTATTAAGTATATGCCTTTTACAAAATACATAAATCATGTAAAATATTTTTAAAATATCAAAAATTAGATGTTGTTAGATGTCATTAAATCCGGTTAAATGTTGTTAGATACGCTTAGATACTGTTAGATTAATATTTATTTCAATTAATCATATTATTTGAGTTTCGAATTCTGTAATTAAGGTATAAATGACCTTATAAGGGGTCAAGGATCATATTACAAGTGTTAAATTAGGATTAACTTATTAATATAAAAAATTAGATGCTGTTAGATGTCGTTAGATGCTGTTAGATGTCGTTAGATGTTGTTAGATGCTATTAGATTAATGTGGATTTCAATTAATCATATTATCTGGTCTTCAAATTCTATAATTAAGGTATAAATGACCTTATCAGAGGTCTTGCATCATATTACAGGTGTTAAATTATGATTAACTCATTAATATAAAAAATTAGATGTTGTTAGATTCAATTAAATGTTGTTAGATGTTGTTAAATGCTATTAGATATTATTAGATTAATATGGATTTCAATTAATCATATTATATGGGCTACAAATTCTGTAATTAAGGCATAAATGACCTTACAAAGGGCCTCAGATCATATTATAAGTGTTAAATTGGGATTAACTTATTAATATAAAAGATTAGATGCTGTTAAATGTTGTTAGATGCAGTTAGATTAATGCGGATTTCAATTAATTATATTATCTGGGTTTCAAATTTTGTAATTAAGGTATAAATGACTTTATAATGGGCCTATGATCATATTACAGGTGTTAAATTAGGATTAACTTATTAATATAAAAAATTAGATACTGTTAGATGTCATTAGATCTGATTAGATGCTATTAGATGTGGTTAGATGCTGGTAGATGCCATTAGACACTGTTAGATTAATGTGGATTTCAATTAATCATATTATATGAGTTTCAAATTCGGTAATTAAGGCATAAATGATCTTGTAAGGGGCCTATGATCATATTACAGGTAGTAAATTAGGATTAACTTATTAATATAAAAAATTAGATGCTGTTAGATGTCGTTACATACTGTTAGATTTTATCATATTCAAAAAAAATATATATTAATAAATTTTTAAATATTCAGAAATAAATATTGAAATTGTTATTTTTGAAAGTACCTTAATTACATGAACTTTAAATAATATAACATAACTGCTTATAAAAAATATATTTTTCAACTTCACTAATTATAATGAAATCTTATTAAAAAATAATTTTTTGTACACAACATTTTTAAAAAACGTCAAATAATAGAAAATTATGTCTACATACGTTTTAGTAGTTAATCCGGCAAATGGATGGAATAGATTGAGATTTTGTATATATATATATATAATACAAATTTTATCAAAAAAACCAAACATACTCACGTTTTTAAACAAACATACTTACGTTGAAAAATTACTATAATACCCGTACTTCCTTTTTTTCTCATGGGGAAGGCTTACCATGGGTTGGGGCCCGTGTGTTAGTGCTATTCTACATTCTTGATTGATTGATTATATTGTTACAGTTGATTCAATTGTGCATTTGTGTTATTGCTATTGATTGCATGATTTAATCAGTGTAATTATAATTTTGTACATTGTACTATCGTGCTCGGAAATGTCCTTGATTTTAAAAATCTAAAAAAACCTATCTGGATTTTGTTTGATAGTTCGTTTTTCTGTTAGGAATGCAATGGCTAAGACTGCTGCTAATTTCCTAACTGAACATCTGGCTGTTTGGATGAGAGAACAAGCATCCATGATGAGAAGTGCGAGTGATGAAATTGATTCCGAAATCCGTGCTCCCTACTTCTTAAATGGCGAAACCTGGTCAGCGTCATGGAGCTGAAGTTCTTAGCTTCTTGTAGTGTAGGATGAACAGTGAACTCTAGCAGTAGCAACCACATATTACAACACTATAATCTCTTTGAGTTTTGATTGCAATCTTTTTGATTTTTCGGTTATTGATGTTCATTGAAAATAATATATATTTGGTCGATTGTCTCCTTCTCTCGGCCGACGGCAACCATTCCTACCAATTGCCTTCACCTTACCACAACTTGCAACAGTCACCAAACCCACCGGCCCCTGCAGTAATAGCTGGTATTCTTATATTTTCTTCTTTGTCTTTGACTAAACCTATCAGCGTCTATTTTTTATTTCAAAATAGCTTTTAGCCATATATTTATTTTCTATTTTATTTTATTTTAATTTTCCCTTAAATACATCACTTTTTTCTATTTTTCTGTTACAACCTTACAATGCTGGTGTGCTTGCGACTCAAAGCTACTTGTTCTCCTCACCAGCGGTAACAATATGGTCTATAGATTGAAGCCAAAAATCACAATCAAGATTCATTAGACATTTTAGGTGGGTTAATGTAATTAATTTTTTTAATTTAATAAATTATATTTCTGCTTAATAAATAAATTTTCTAATTCAAAAAAAAAAATAATTTTTTGAAAATTTTCATTATTTTTTTCCTGCATGTTTTGTCGTGATGATTAAAGTTGATAATTAGCGTGACATATATATTTAGGAGCTAGGAATATATAATTAATTAAAACATTTATGATATTATAAATATATTATGCTGATGTCGCCGGTTCAAACCAGTTTGCTTAATCAGTGGAACTAGTTGAAACCACGACATTTTCTAGGAACATTGATTTTAACCAGCAAACTTATATACTTCTCTACCATTAAAAAATATGCTTTTATCATGCCTCTGTATCCTAATTATCTTTAGAATTTTTTTTTGCCACTGTCTCATCTGTGGTATCTTTTCTCCTCCACTGATAATCACATGCATGGCTTCTTTTTCCAGGCTACGAGACGGACCACATTGGAAAATACTTGCAAGCTCTGCAGACGGAGTCCTACCTTTAATTAGAAACCAATGCTTGCGATTGTTAAAAGCTTTTTCGTGGAGTGCAGCTCATGAATTCGGGTAAAATAGTCTTCCTCTTCCAATGATACGGCGGCAATCTCGACAGCAGTCAAGAGAGATTCTCTTCGCAATTAGGAAACTGAATACTAGTTCTACTATCTTTCTCCCAAGGATTTGGTTTTTGAATACCACACATTCCCAGGCCAGGTGATCTCTGAAAGAATTTTCTTTTGTCTAATCCCTGATATTCAATGTATTGCGCTGAAAAAAACATGCAGTTTCCATGAAAGTGCATCTCTACCCATTTGGGTTTCTTTGGTTCCGAAAGAAGAACCCTAATAGCCTTCCTATCTGTTCTCTTCTCTCAGAATCCTCAACGAAAAGTAGAAATTTCTGTTCTGGTTTAGTAGCAGGCGAACACAGCTCTCAAGAAATATGTTCTGTGGAAAGGTTTGCTGTTTTTCTGGAGCGATGCCCAGATATCAAATTTCTTCGAAGTATTCACGCCAGCATGCTTACTTGCGGGCTAGGGAATAGCATTTTCTTGGCATCCAAACTCCTGAATTGCTATGCTGGTTGTGGAGGGTTAACAGATTCCAGAAAAGTGTTTGATAAAATAGTCAATAGAAATCTATTGCTTTGGAATTCAGCCTTTGTTGCTTACTCCAGAGCTGGTCATTTTAATGAAGTTCTGCAGCTGTATTCGGATATGAAGCTGCGACAAATTGCTGTTGGCAGTTCGGCACTTACACTTGTTTTGAAAAGCTGTGCAGAGCTTGGGGATGTTGAATATGGGAGGACAATTCATTCAGATGCTCTCAAGTTTGGGCTAAATCAAAACAAATTTGTGGGTTCGTCGCTTGTTGGATTATACAGTAAGCGTGGGTCCGTCCATGATGCACAGAAAGCGTTTGATGAGATGCATGAAAGAGATGTAGTTGCGTATACAGCAATGATCATGGTGTATTCCCAGAGAGCTGAACAGTTTGGCTTTGAAGCTTTTTGGATTGCCAGCAAAATGCAAAGAGAGAAGTTGCATCCTAATCGGGTGACTCTGGTGTGCTTGCTTAAGGTTGCATCACAACTGGAAGCAATCCAAGAGGGTAAATCCATCCACTGCTATGCAATGAGGAGAGAGATTGATCTTTCTGATGAAATTTTTGGTACAAGCCTTGTTGACATGTACATTAAATGTGGTGCGTCGATAATTGCTGCAACTATTTTTGGCCAAGTACCAGTAAGAAGTGTTGGTTTATGGAATGTAATGATTGGGAATCTTGTCCAGACTGGGAATTCATCTGAAGCTTTGAAGCTTTTTAGTGCCATGAAACATGATAACCTTGTGCCTGACTCAATCACAGTAACAAATTTGCTCTTGGGTTGCGGAGAATTGAATCTCCTCCACCAGGGAAAGAGTATTCATTGTCAAATTATCAGACAACAAATTAATCTTGATGTAGTCTTGGTTACGGCTTTGATTGATATGTATTATAAATGTGGTAGAATCAACCAGGCCAGGCAACTTTTTGATAGGATGAAGTCTAGGGATGTGATCATGTTTAATGCAATAATTTCTGGTTTTTACAGAAATGGATTACCAGGCAATGCGATAGAAATGTTTGTTCAGATGACTGAAGAAGGTATAAGGCCAAATCCAGCAACATTTGTTGGTGTTATATCTTCATGTTCCGATCTGGTGGACAGGAGAAAGGGCAGTTGGATCCATTCCTACATTACAAAGCATGAGCTTGGAACTGATATTAAGATCCAAAATCAGATCCTGTATATGTATGTAAAATGTGGGCTCATTGAATATGCAAGAAAGGTGTTCAACATAATTCAGTTTAAAGATCTGGTGTCATGGACATCAATGATGATTGGGTATGTAAATCATGGACACGCTGATGAGGCCCTATCATTGTTTCAGTTAATGCGTAAAAGGAGTGTGAAACCTGATGCTGTCACCCTCTTATGTTTGCTTCAGGCTTTTTCACAGCTGGGATGTTTGGAACAAGTCAAGGAAGTTCATGCGTATATGCTTAGGTATCACCATGAGAGTGATATTGCAGTCATTAATTGTTTAGTGTTGACATATGCAAAATGTGGCAGGATAGATTTATCTGAAAGTCTGTTTCATAACAAGTCAGGACAAGACATTACCTCATGGAACACAATGATCACTGCATATGGCATGCATGGCCATTGCCGGGAAGTGCTTGGTCTGTTTAACAGAATGAAAGAAGAAAATGTTGAACCAGATGCAGTGACATTTACTTCAGTACTCTCTGCTTGCAGCCACGCTGGGTTCATAGATGAGGCTAAACAAGTCTTCTGTTCTATGACTGTCAATCATTTCATCCATCCTTGTCCAGAACACTATGCGTGCATGGTTGATTTATTCGGTCGAGCAGGTCTGCTCGCAGAGGCATATGATTATGCAAAGAATTTGCCATCTAGGGCCAGCAGCAGTGCACTTAGTTCTTTGCTTTCTGCTTGCAGGCTCCATAGCAACACTATGCTGGCAGAAGTAGTGGGAATGCTACTTCTGGATGTAGAGCCTGAGAGCTCAGGTGCTCATGCACTGATGTCAAACATATATGCAGAAGCTGGCAGATGGAGTGATGTAGCAAGTTTCAGGGCATTTGCAAAGAACAAAGGCTGCAGGAAGATACCTGGCTATAGTCTTGTAGAATCTGACAACCAAGCATGGGGAATATAACATTCTTTGGAACAGTTTTGAGTTATTCCATTATTTATATCAGAACCATCCAGTTTTCTGATGACAGTTATTTTGTTCAAATCCCTTCTGGTCCTGGGGAAATGTACAATACAGTCTGTTCCCAGTTCATTTTGTTTGAGTCCTACTGGAGGTTTCATTTGCCATTAAAAAAGGGTGGTTGCTTAACCAGTATATTTCTATGTACAGATTATAGGGTACATGCATGATTATGTATAGATTATCCTCATTCCTTAGCTCAAAGACGTTGGTTTCATTTGTTTTATTTACACTGATTCAACTTGGTAGGATGTGTTTTCTGAAAGATAGCATTATGATGGGAGGTCCAAAAATTGTTCAATTATTTGTAATAAGGCTGTCACTTGTTCCATTTTGGTGGTTGCTAGCTTGTCAGGTTTTGCTTGAAAGTTATTTTATCCAAGATGTTCTGTGGTTCACATTGGGATGACAAAATTCTTTACAAATTGGGGGATGCAAAGGGAAGGTACTCTCTGCCGCTTGCAAGTCCTTTTTTTTTTTTTTTTTTGGGTGGGGGGGGGAATCCATTTAAGTCTGCTGCTTACTTTCAAGCCATTCATTGTATTTAGTTCCTCATCTGACAAGCTGTTTTCAGTGTTTTTCTGGATAGAAGGCACAAAAGCAACAAAAGACAAATTTGCTTCAAAGGTTTGTCTCCTGAATGGGATCGGAAGTAGCATGACCAGTAAGCAACAGTTAACTAAAAGAAGTTGAATTTTCTTGGATCTTATTCTTGGATTTTTTTAGCCATCTGTTTCTGAAAATTGGCTACCCATTTTGTAATCATTATCCCATTAGGTAAATTTTTGCATCTCAGGATTGTTTGTGTTTCCACCCCATTAAAACAGAAACTTGGATTTTAGGTAATCCAGAAATGTGAAAATAACTATGATTAGGAGTTGCCACCAGTTTTTGAAGAAAAACTGGAAAACAAGTCATGCCCAACTAATCCACATCAAAGATTCAGGGCTGGTTGCTTAGTTGTGCAAAAAGGGAAGGTTTAAGACACCCTTTGCACCCCAAAACGGGTTCCCATAAGTGTTTGTTGCATTCCTTTTCACTCAAGCAGATTTTCATTTCACTTTGGTTGTCCTTTTGATGGGTTTGTAAACTGCATATAAGATTGCATTTGATTCCAACAAGCTATTCAAATTCCATTTCCACATGAGAATATACATGTTTTCACAAAGAAAATCCAGTTTCAGCAACTAGTGTATAAAATTCAGTAATACACTATATAATGTCCTCCTAACAGAATTTGTTCATACACAAGAGTGAAAACACACATTTTCAAAATAGAAATTCCAACATTATAATAATCGAGTCATATAATGAATACAAGTTTCAGCACCTTTTATTCACAATCTCTAAACCACCACCATACTCAATCCATCAACTCTTGCTGCCATGGGTTCACTCAATTCTTCTCAAGTGTATTAAACCAATGATGGAGGATTAAATGCCCAAAAGCCATGAATAGGTACAAACAGAAAAGTAAATCCGACAGCCTACTCCACCTATTTCCTTGCATCCAACTGACACGATTTTATTAAACCAATAAACCTATTTATTTCTTCTTTTCACAAATGAAAAATAGAGGCACGAACTTGGTGATCAGGAGGCCGCACATTTCCCTCAATCAACTCATGCACCGAACACGCGACTAAACTTTGAATATAGACTGATTATGACAGCAAACTAGCCAACAAAATATGTCTATAGGAAAACCAAAACTGGTTGCAGTCCATTCAAAAATTCAGGGGCTAGCAGAGGTTTTTATCATTAGAAACCCGTTGATTTGGACTCAATGTGTAAAAGCCAGATGCGTCCTTGCCAACCTACAAACAGATTCAAACAAAAACTCAGAGAATGCACATTCAAATGACTAATGTAGGCGAATCACATAATAATCACTCAAGATAGGTTCAAAACTGGATGGTTTTCACATGAATGCAAAGCAGGGGTTCTTAATGAAATAATACTGGACTGACAGAATCATAAGAACGACCAAATCAAAGTATGTAGCCAGTATTTATTCCATGCAGAGACTCGTATATGTAGAAACAAGAAACAGATTATTCAAAGCATGGGAGAATGACAAGCAACATGTTCAATCGAAAATGGAAATAGCAACATGAACCAAAAACGACAATCAAATCTTAGAACAAGGAATGAAAAACGACTCAAAACTGCCAAGAAATTCCCTCGGATGCCACTGGTAATGAGATCACTCATTCCAGCCACCGTAGACAAGTTTAAAATCAAGCAAACTTACGGAAAACAATAAATAAAGAAAGCAGAAATGACATGCAGCAGCCAATGCTAATGGAAAACTGCTTTATTCTATGCAGACTTATTGCAAAACGGATGCAAAACAAAAGGCTACATGGCTGCTAAATCCATTAAAGTAGAAAAATTCGGATGATTATACCTGACCAAGAACTAAAAAAATGAAATCTCTCGCAATACTGTCTTGAATCTTACTGCCAGTCTAAAGAAGAAGAAACCAGAAACGTGCAGCCCAAGCAAAGCAGTGACCCAGAAGTCTTCCTCTCTCCCCAGAGCTCCAAACAGCCAAAGTCCTACCACAAGGGGACGTTTGGAAAGGTGAAAGTTGTAGGAAATATAATATTTGGTGGGAATAGAAAATGAAATATTTTGAAAATTGTGTGATTGATATGAAATAATAGAGGTAAAGTTGGAATAAATAGGTATGTTGGAAGGTAGTTGACAGGGAAAATTATTAGAATACAAAGATAAAAGTAGAAAAATATAATAATTAATTAATTAATGAGGTATCTTGAAATCTGTACCCTACCATTTCCCTCCGATGTTTCCCACAACTTATTAACACACTTCCTCCAAAAAAGAGAGAGATTTCTCTTTTTTCCAAAAAACGAAAATCCCTCTCCCCAAAAAAAATGGCCAGCTCTTCAATACGACCTCTCCCATGCAGAATGCAAATGCTCATTTGTATCCCATGCATTAGATTACAGGAAGGAGCATAAAAGCTTTCTAGTGGACCCCATGTGCAATAGATTCTCCAATCAGAGTAAGCCAACTCACCCAAACAGTTAGTGGGTGAGAAAATGCAAAATAAGGCTCAAGTTTTATCAAATTTGCAAAACAGCATCTATTTCAAAATTGCCAACACAGCCTTAAGTTTTCAAAATGTCAAAAATGCACCACACATATGACAAATTATTAAAAACGTAATTGCAAAACAAACTATATCAAATTACAAATCAAAACAAGACGCAATGGGGTGTCTACATTGTGTGACAACAAATTCGATGTATTATTATCTATTGTCACAATCGTGTTTGATACGCATTTCATCTTCAGTGCAAACGGGGACTATTTAATTATGACTCTTCATTTTGCAAAAACACCTGGGTACTGATTCTATCCAACCCCGTTAATTGTTTATCTAAAAAATTTTTCGTATAAAATCGAAACTAATGATAAAAATGGCAGTGATCCCAACAGGCTGCCTGCGCCCAACGACGGCGGTAGAAAATTTTCTTTATTTTTTCTATTTTTTAATAAATGTATAAGTTCCATCTAAATCTTAATTTTGATTAAATTTTGAAAAAATTTAAAATTTGTGTAGCATTTTATTTTGATTTTAAAAATCAAAGAAATAGGTGTGGATATACATTCTTATTTTGTTAGTGTTAAAAAATTAAGAGTGTGTTTGGGAAGTGAAAAATTTTTTAGTATAAAAGTTTTTAATGCAAAAGTTTTTTTAAATGAAAAAATTGACGTGATATTACAGAGGTAATGCTTGAAAGATATGGCAGTTGGATAAAAATTTAGAAGAAATTATTGGAAAGTACAGTTGTAGAGAAAAATATGATGAAATGATTGAAAAATAGGATAGTTATTGGGGGGAAATTTTTTAATTAAAATTTTTTGATAATCTTAAATTAAAAAATTTTAGTTTTAAAATTTTTTAGTGTATATAAACGCACCCTAAAAATGAAATACCACATAAATTTTTAAAAAAAATTCTGACTTCAGACTTCGTTCAACTGGGTCCTTACCTAAGAACTAAAAAAATAATAATTTTGAGCCGGCCACATGGGATCGACGCCAATGATAAAATTCATCAACATGTATTTCTTTATGATTTCAATCATCATTTTGAGTAAAAATTTGTATGTTGTAAGAAATTCAAAAATCATTTGAAAGAGAATACCTAACAAGTAAACTTTGAAAAAAAAATATGTAATTTATATAATAATTTCTAAAATGCTTGAAAACTGCAAAATACTTGGGATTGTATGTGTCTAAATTTTAAAAATGGTATGCATACTTTATAAAAGTACTCAGTAGAGGTAATATTTGAAGATGAGTGATACTGTTAGTTTAGGGTAAATAAATGTTTCACTTAGCTCATCTCAAAAAATTCATTTACAACAACTTTTATTTTGCTTTTTTTCTTCATACACTTGTTTATCTAAGTGCATTTAACATATAAACTAAGTTTTACCATTTTTGGATATGTGTATATATTTTTTGAAAATTTTAAACATCCATATATATATGTATTTAAAATATTCTTATCTTTAAAAGTTTTAAAAAATATATACACATATCAAAAAATGATAAAACTTGATTTATATGTTAAATATATTTAAATAAACAAGTTACAAAGAAAAAAAACTAAAAAAAAAAAGTCGTTGTAAGTGAGTTTTTTGAAGTTGGCTAAGTCACAAATTTGGTTAGCCGGACGTAACAGGATCATTCATCGTATTTGAAATCGTGAATAAAAATACATATGGATGAACATTATTAGTTTGGATGCAATTACATCACAGATAAGCTAAGCTAAGATGCTTTTCCCGATACTCATCATCCCTCCTCAAATCCCGCTATAGCATTTTCCAACGGTCTCTATGATGACGTAATCACTCCAACCAGAGATTCTGACGAAAAGGACAACCAACCAAATGACACTCTACATGCCAATCTTCAGATGCTTGAACTCTATCACAACAACTAATTATACTCCGAGAGCTCTCCTCCAGCTCCATGCCCACCTCTTAGTCACTGCCCGTTGCACCCACGATCCAATGGCTGCCACCAAACTTATTGAATCCTACGCTAACTTCGGCGACGTCTTTTCTTCTAAATCTGTCTTCCATGACTTCCTAACCCCTGATCCCTTCATGTGGTCTGTGCTGATCAAGAGCTATGTCTGGAATCTCTTGTTCACTGAGGCCATTTCTCTTTACTACCAAATGCTCTCCCACCAGCTTCCTCTCAGTAGCTTTGTATACCCATCTCTGCTCAAGGCTGCTTCGGGGCTCGGCGATGTGGGTGTGTGCGGGAGGAAGATGCATGGGAGGATTGTCAAAAGTGGGCTTGAGCCTGATGCTGTTGTTGGGACAGCTTTGCTTCACATGTATGGAGAGGTGGGTCTGTTAGATGATGCTCGAAAGGTATTCGACTGCATGCTTGTTAGAGATGTTGTTTCGTGGAGTTCCATGATTTCAAGATATGTACACAATGGCCGGGCTCGTGAGAGTCTCAAGTTGTTTCATCAGATGATGAGCATGGGGCTTTCCAGGCCAGATTCAGTGATGCTGTCGACCCTACTTCAGGCTTGTGCTGAGTTGGGGTTTTTGATGCTGGCCAAATCAGTTCATGGGTATGTTCTGAGAAGGGATATTCACATCAATGCGTCACTGGAGAGTTCACTCGTGGGTATGTATTGTAAACTAGGGAGATTAGATATTGCAAAGAAGCTTTTTGAGACAGCTTCTTGGAGAAGTGCTGAATCATGGACTATTTTTATTTCATGCTACAACCAACAGTCCCAGTTTCGAGAAGCACTAGAACTATTTCATCAGATGCAGGAAGAAGTGGAAACAACCCCCATAACCATGCTCAGTGTCCTCCAATCATGTGGTCAGCTGGGATTGCTGAGGGATGGAAGATCAGTGCATTGTTTCATAGCAAAAAGTGGTATGGACCCCACATTCAAGCTTTTGGGTCCGGCACTAATTGACATGTATGCCTCTTGTGGGAAGCTTGGAGATTCTCAAAGAGTGTTTAATGCTGTACAAGAGAAAACTGTTGTCTGTTGGAATTCCCTCATTGCAGTCTATGGTAGAAATGGATTGTCAGAGGCAGCTTTGGAACTCTTCGTTCAAATGCGGGCCGAAGGATTTTCACCTGACTCATTCACACTAGCTAGTTCGCAGTCAGCCTGTGGACGTCTAGGAACTCAGCAACTGGGATGCCAAATCCATGCTCTTATCTGGAAAACAGGCTTTCAGGATGATGAATTTGTTCAAAATTCTCTGATAGATACATATAGCAAGTGCGGGTTTGTGAATACTGCTTATGAAATCTTCAACATGATGGAAGGGAAAGGACTAGTATCGTGGAATTCAATGCTGGTTGGGCTTTCCCAAAATGGAAGTTCAGTGCAGGCTATTATTCTATTTGACCAAATGCTTGCCAAAGGCCTAGAAATGGACCTTGTGAGCTTTGTTAGTGTGATCCAGGCATGTGCCCATTTGGGTTATTTAGAGAAGGGAAGATGGGTGCACCACAAACTTATTACTTTTGGTTTGGAGAAGGATGTTCATGTAGATACAGCTCTCACTGATATGTATGCAAAGTGCGGAGATTTACTGATGGCTCAGATTGTCTTTGAAAACATGAGAAAGAGGAATGTGGTTTCATGGAGTGTGATGATTGCTGGCTATGGAATACATGGCCATGTTGATCATGCCATCAACCTCTTCTCTGAAATGATTGATTGTGGGGTAAGACCTAATAAAGTAACTTTTATGAATGTTTTATCCTCATGTAGTCATGCTGGAGCTGTGGAGGCAGGGAAATACTACTTTGATTTGATGAGGCAGGACTTTGGTATTGAGCCTGAGATGGAACACTACACCTGCATGGTTGATCTTTTAAGCCGTGCTGGTCATCTTGACAGTGCCTATAGTTTCATAAAATCAATGCCGGTGGCCCCAACTTCTTCCATTTGGGGGGCCTTCCTTAGTGGATGCCGCATTCACAGAAGGTCAAAAATGTTTCATGATGCTGAAATGAAAATCATAGCCCTGGAACCAACTAATTCTGGATATTACACCCTGCTGTCGAACATCTATGCTGAAGGAGGAAATTGGCATGCCTATAGAAATTTGAAAATGACAATGAAAGATAAGGGGCTGAGAAAGATACCTGGGTACAGCACAATTGAAATGAATAGAAAGATTTATAGATTCAATGCTGGAGATACCTCCCATCAATGTACAAAAGACATCTATGGTATTTTGGAAGATCTTGAAAGTTTGGCCCATGAACAAGGTTGCATGATAAATAAGGGCCATGTTGCACTCGGGGTGGACTTGTACTCTAAAGCCAGAAGAATCAAGGAAAACAATGTTGCAAGTCATAGTGAGAGGTTAGCAATTGCATTTGGGATAATCAACACTCCTCCAGGTGCAATATTACGCATCTCAAAGAACCTCCGGATCTGCAGCGATTGCCACTCTTTTGCCAAATATGTGTCAAAGATCACAGGTAGAGAAATCATCATGCGTGATTTGATACGATTTCATCATTTCGAGCACGGAATGTGCTCCTGTGGAGATTATTGGTGACAAATACACTGTCAATACAAGATTTGATACAATTTGATCAGTTCAAGCAGGGTATTGGCACCTGTGGGTACATGGTAACCTATAAATCTGACAAGGCATTTTTAAATAGATCTTGTACAGACAAGGCATTCTTGAAGATGATGTGTACAATTAGCTACCCTGTATATAGGAACACAAACCAGAATCTTCAATTTCAGACGGAGAAAACATTCTCAAAGATAACTTGTACTGCCAAAGCTTTCTTAAAGGAACGCCGCTTACATATATGGCCAGCCAATCTACCGCCGACTGAATTTTTTTTTCAAATTTTGTTGTTTTTTTCATGAATATATGGGGCTACCAAAATCTGTTAGCATGTCAAATTTTACATTTTTTACTTTTATATATTTAAAAACAAAAAAAAAAAAAAACAAAAACAAAAAGGGGATGCATACGTTCATTGGACATTGGTATCAAAGCCGAGTTGGCTATATCTTCTATTCATATATAAGGGGATCTGCATGTATGTTTGAATCTCAAGTAGCGGGCATTAAGCCATATGCTGCAATGTTTGCCCCAGGAGTAACTCGCTGACAGTGATTGCAGAAGAAAATGTATCTTCGAGCCAATCATAGGTACATTATTCAGATTTTCTTCCTCTAAACAGAGTAGTAGTTAAGAAATATAATTAATACTGAAGAAATTAATGTAGAAAACTTGGAAAAAATTTAATTACTAGAAAATACGAAGATAATCAAATCTACAAAAAAAGGATCATTTAAACCAATCTCCTATTATACAATCAAAACTGTAACAGCACATAATCGAATTTCACATAGAAAAGACGAGTTCCTAAGGTTTTATAAGTGGTCTTAATTTAAATATGACATGACATATTTTAAAATTGTGCAACTAAATTTCCCGACCAGAACAGACGATACAACACTAAGTCCCACAACACACGAGCCCAAGATTATTTTTTCTAGGTCTATACATTGTAAGCGGCATCAAGGTGGACCCTTTCTACATATGTGGTTCAGAGTGTCAAAGAGTTGAGCCAATAAAAGTGAAAGTTGCAAGTAGAAATTAAGGGTTAAGTTTTTGTTTGAGGACAAACCAAGTGGACGCTAGTGGACTTGTACCAATCGTACGAATCCCAAAATTTTATATTAACAAACAACAATGATCAACCCTTTAAGAGATCTAAATTAAATATTAAAAAAATACTAAGAAGAAAAGAGACCTTGCTTTATTGTAAGAAAATGAGTCATCTAGAAAGTGAGTCTAGAATTCTCAAAAGGAATAATAACATTTTGTTTATCCAAGAAAGATAGTTTATCGAAGAAAAATCTTAAAACTTAGTTTATTCTTAGTTTATTAGAAGAAAGATCTTAAAACTAATGTGACTGACATCTAATGTTAACTGTTTTGGTAAAGTATCATTCAATAGAGGATTCTTATCTTGTGCCCCCAAGTGCACTTAGCTTCAATCCACCTGGGTGTAAATATTTATTTTTTATTTGTTGAAATTTTTTTATACAATTACTAATCTAAGTGTATTAAACACACATATCAATTTTTATCATTATTAGAGATTCATAGATTTTTTTGGATCTTTTAAACCCAATGACATTTTTAATAAAATTATTAAAAAACTACTGATTTTAAAAAATAAAAAAATATCTACAAATCTCCAAAAATGAAAAAAATTAATACACATGTTTAGTACACTTAGATTAATAGTTGTATAAAAATTTTTAAAAATTAAAAAATAGATTAAATGTACCCGAGTGCATCGAGCTCGAGTGCATTAGGCATACCCGTTTAATAGACTATAGAATTAAGTTTTTCAACTTTCTTTAGTTTTATCATCTTTAACTAAAACCCTTTGATCCTCTCTTCTAATGCATCTAATTGTAATAAAAACATATTATTAAATAATATAATATGTAATAAGCATTTTGAAAGGAAAATATAAATAATTAATTCAAATATTTCTTGCATTGAATAAAAATAAAAATAAATACTTTAAAATAGAAAATGAAAACTTGTAAATGTTACTTGCATTAAATTTTAAATACAAAATTAATTACATGTAATGTGAGAATAGTTTTTAAATGTAATTTTTTTTGTTTTAATAGTATTTTCTTATAATTTGACAGTATTTTAAAATGTAATTCTCCTTGTTCCATTTGGATAGTTTAGGAGAACAACTCTTGATCTTCCGCGTAAGGTGGTCATAAGGAGGAGACCCCGATGGGTTAGGTGACGCCCAGATTTGATCAACGATTTGGTGAACTTCTTTATCTCTAGCTGTTGACACCCCACTGTTGGGCCCAAATATAGATAAATTGAAATGGATTGCAAGTCCAAGCAAATTCAAGACACAAAAGGAAGTTCAAGCCAGCTAAAGCGGGTCATTCCGCACTCAA
>JAXCLR010000105.1:35228460-35238862 GCA_035584095.1 Annona squamosa | reverse complement strand
ATAAAACTTGGTTTATAAATTAAATATAACTAGATTAACAAGTTTATAAAATATTTTTCAAAAAAAATAAAAAAAAATATGTTTTTGGACCGGTCGGAAATCATCCGACCGGTCTGAAAAGATCACGCGTCTTCCTTATTAGAGTGCTGATCATCTACGCCCGGTTGGTCGAACGCAACGGCTCCGACCAACGCTCACAGCCGTTGGATCGTGTGGGTTGATCGGGAGCCGTTGGATGAAGAGGGCAAAAGGCTGTGCGTGTTCAGGCGCATTAAATGGCGGATGAAATATTTCCCAAAGCCCCTCCTGCCCGCGGTCTCTCACCCGCTCGCACTCTCTTCCCTCCCGCTGTCTCTCTTCCCTCCCGACCGCTCTCTCGCTTGCCCGTTCTCGTCTCCCGCACCTCTTTCGGCTCCTGCTCCTCTCTCCCGCTTGCGCCCCCTCGTCTCCAGCTCCTCTCTCCCGCTCACCCTCTCTCGTCTCTCGCTCGGGCTATCAGCGTTGAAAATTTCCAATCGGTCTCCTCCCTCACCTCCGGCAGCGGCACGATCCACCCCAGCCCCGGCAGGTAAATGCTCCCTCTCCCCCTCTCGATTCTCTCCCCTGCTCCTGATTTCCCTCCCTCCCTCCCCCGATCTCCCTCCCTCACGATCAGCATGGTTTGGTTTAGGAGTTCATCGTTGCCGATAGTTCTTGCTTAGACTAGTTCCCGAGAGTTGATTTATGAAGACCGCTACTCGTCAGGGATTTTCATGATTTGTGACTGATTTGAGTTGGATGTCTTTCGTGCAATTGGAAATCGTTTCTGATGATCTGTCAGGATTTTAGAAGAGTGGAGAAGAGTTTTTATGGAATTGCATATTGAATAAAGGAAAAACATCCAGCAAAATAATCCATGCGAGAAGAATAAAAAAAAGGTCAAGCCCTTGTAAAGGAAAAAGGCGTTGTTTTGCTGAATTGAAAAACGAAATTGCATCTTAGACCTTGCCCTTCTCTTTGTTTGCGAGGCATATGCGAAAGATTGAGTGCATAGGAAAGATGCTGTATTTTTCATTTTCCAATTCTTTAATTTCTTAGTTTCTCTTTTCTATAAGTCAAGGGCCAAGCCTTACTCCGATGCTGAAATTAAGGTAGCACCATTTTCTTAATTCTCTGAGCCGTGTTTTCTTTAGTTCTAAATGCCTTACCCTCAGATTTCTATTTATTAGTTTCTGCATTACCATAGTTAAATATCCATTTAATTAATTGCATACTCTTTATGTGGAGTTCTCCAAATCCTTGGGACTTCTGCAGTATGGACAGCCCACCCAGCTAATGCACTGTGCAAATGTACTCTATGATCAACTCTCCTTTTTCTGTCTAATACAAATTTTGGTGTTTAGAACTTTTGCAATCCTTCTTGCTATTTATATAATGGCAAGGGGTATTTATGCTGTTCAACGGTGACGGCGGCAAGAGGTACCATGACAATGCATTTTCCGAATCCGCCTACGCTATGATGTTTGCATTTTATTGAGAAATTAGATAATGAGCAATGGCAGCCTACACTTTGAACCTCTCCTGTTTTTTGTGTGTTTCTATTTTGGTTTCCGAAAACCTCCTCTCCTGTTTTAGGCTGCAAGGCACACCATGAATTGCCCATATGCAGCATCTGATGATGAGCAGAATGAGCCATGGCAACCTCAGCAACATCTCACCCGTGTTCACTAACTGATGCAATCTGCAAAGCAAAAGAATAGCTCGCATGTGGATATAGCTCTTACAACTCTTCTCCAAATGGGAAGGAAAAACGTCAACGCTCTTCGGAATCATTTGGATTGCTATTGTTAATCAGTGGTCATCAGGACTCATCATTTCAAAACTATGGTTCAATTCACACTCTGTATATAAATGTAGTGTGAAGAAAATTGGCAAATCCTGCATAAGCCCATCAAGTTCTAAAAAACAAAAATGATGAAATTATGTTGTATCCTGGGCCTCTAAGATGACAACCTTCGTTGCTTGAAAATGACAATGACATCATTCAATCCAAAAAAAGAATAAAAAAAGTGACAATAACACCCATTTGCAATCCTACATAATATAGAGAAGATAATCATACGAGTCAAACAGTATCCGGACAGGTTTCAATCAAACCGATGCAATTGGCACCCCTAGTAACGACAAATGCATGATATGAAATGGGGGCATTGGCCAGTAAAGTATTTTGCAGCGACTAAATGCAGAAGAAAGTATGTTGAAATGCGCGTAGCCTTCTTTTATCAAGATGAGCAACAATCCATGGTTTAAAACTGCCAACTTCACAATCACGCGCCAGCTCAACCAACAGAGCTCTCCTACATCTCTCAACCTCACTGCATGTGGACACTCAATAATGCATCTGCTATCGTCATTCAACCCATTCATAAAACTGACTTGAGATAGCTGCCCCTGCAGAGGAAATAATGCGATACGATAGTAAGCAACAACGACAAAGAATATCAATATGACACAATAGAATTTTTTTCAGCAAAAGAAAAGGCAAAAATATCTCAATATATAGATTACAATAACTATTATGCTTTAGTACTAGGTGTAGAATTTACAATTACAGTAGTTTCAGATCTCGACTCGAACCTGCTGCCTTTAAACTTAGGTAGAACACAAAAGGTAGCATTAGGTGTTCCTGACACCAATCACAACCAATAGAAACATATATAAACCCAGAGTGACATGGTCGACCACTTAAGATCTGATCAGAAACACATGCAACCTACTATATTAATATTCCTTATGATTGTTGGATCAGAGGCAAACATTGACTTCACCATTGCATCATTTGGTTAGTTAAATTGTGCACGTTTATGATGAAATGGAATCAATGACTCATTCACTATTGCAACCAATGTACAAATTGCCAGCAAGTTGAAGCCATAAAATTTGTTTTGTTTCACAGGCCAATGTTGTTGAAGAGAGAAACAGGCGCAGGAGGAAAAGGCCCCAAGCACAAGCTGTGCACTTTAGTTGATTGCATCACTTGGTTTGACCTTTGGGAAATCTCCATTCCTGCTCCTCCTCGGCCTGCAATGTCAGAAGAACAAATTATTTTAGAAAAATCATAAAAGTGAGCATGTACTTGTCATCGATGGCAAATAGAAGGCTTGTGGTCATCAACATATTGCTTTTGCTGATGCAGATGATTCCATGGATAAGGATATTCAGGAATCCACAAATCAAGCAAGCACCCACTCCAAATGCACAGCAGGTAAGAGCAATGCCTATATTCTCTAGTAGCCCGCAGATCGGCCTCCATTTTGGCAATTTTCTCTAGTAGCCCTTTAGCCTGTATAACACTTTCTGCTGAATTTGCTGCATGCTAAGAAAGTATTAGCACAGATGAAATAAGAAGAGAATTTACATGTCCAGTCATTCACCCCTGCAGGGTTTATCAATGAGAAGTATAGAGCATGGAAAATGATGAAGTAGAAAAAGAAAAGTCAACCACGTTGATGATTCAAAACTATGAAATATGACATTAGGACAAGGTAAGTACAGATAGAACAAAAACCTGAAGTCATTCTACAAGTGTGCTTCTAAAACTAGTTTACAATATCAAATAAAAGTTAACAACTAGACCTATGGCAACTAAAGCAATAACAAGCATCATAACTCTTTTCAAGTTGAGTATCTTCCTGTCTCTCTTTTCAAAGGCCTTCTTGAGTTCTACATCCCTTCTGACAATGATTTCCTTCAATAGTTGGATTTTACTTTTCAATTCATCTGTCGTAAACTTCTGCATTTGCTTAATTTCATTGATTTTTGCAATTTGGATCTCCCTCAAATCATCAACGTAGTGGACCACCTCTCCAATATCTGCCACAATTTCATCATGGTTGAAGGGAAGAAGCTGCTTCTCATCTTGCACCTTCATCCTACTTTTCTCATTTGATACAACACCACTCTTAAGAGCCTTGAACTGATCCACCCATCTAAAAAAATTGCAACACCTTGTACGATCCTATTAATTATAACAAAATGAATTTAGCTATGGGAAGAAATGCTCCTTAATGGTCCTAAAAAAAGTAGGTAAAAACATACCCTGAAATAAGGACAACAAAGAAAATGCCGACCAGGTTTTTGTTTTGTATTTGATGTCAACATAATGACTGGTTTGCCATAGGAACAAGTGCAATTCTTCATTGTATTAGCATTCAAAAATCCACTAGAAGATGATGTCATCTCAACTACGTCCCCTTGATGAACACAATAAATTAACTATATTAGATATGCGAGGCATAATTTTAAATGCAAACCACTACAAGCTGAAGGGCATGGTACCTATGGCCCCCTTGTGAACCTAAGAAGTCAACAATCCAAACATATAAGTTGAAAATATAATTATGAATCAAATGTTATGCAAATGCGTGGTCAAAATCATAATAAAACTGTCTCAATAATAGAAATACTTCGTCGCCGTCGACCCCGACCTCTAGAAATGCATGTATCATCAACAGATTCAGACACAATAGTGACAGTAGGATTATTAAGTGCGCAACAATTGCGTTTATCATGCCCAACAATGAATTTATTACATCAACGACAACGTTTGGATCCACCACGCAACGCCTCCTATGCACCTTTCATGCGCTTTGATGATCTGCTCTTCTTCAGTGTGATATGTGAGGAGTCAATGTTGTACACCTGAGAAGATTGCGCCTCAAATGCAACTATTAATAGCATGATTGCATCACCTCCAACGCTACTTGGTGCATCTACATTTATATCGAAATTGTCATTGACATCTATACCTCCATTGACTTCAACTCTATCGTTTCTGCCAGTCTTTACACATGGTATCTGCTTAGGCAATGCATCAAGCGCGGTAATCGTCTTCTCCATATTGACTTTGAAAATTTCAAAAGCATCCAAATTATGCAAAGCCTCGCGTCTAATGTAACACCACTAGTTCAACAACGCATAATTACAAACTGCAAGAGACTGTCTAGACTCATTATCATTTGTTGTCAACGGATGTCTAAATTGAGTCTTTTACCTTTTGTCCATTGTGTCATTATGTGGAAAGGTGGCATCGACTTAACTTTAAGAAAGTAGAGTAATGCGAGAATGTGCTTGCAAATGATACCAAAGAATTTAAATTTCATGCACGAACATGTTATCACTAATTCCTCCACATACCATGTTATGAACTTTTGTTTATTTTCGCCATCATCTTCACAGTGGTGCACTCGCCATTGTTGTATTGCACTTGTTCCTTTAACTCTTTCTACAATATAAAGGAGGCTTTGCTCCAACTCCTTTGAAATAATAAGAACACATTCATAGTATATACTTTAGCCATTTGATCTTCAAGCGCAAGTGTAGTTTTTAACAAAGGTACACCAAGCAAAGTTCGAAAATCTGCCTCCCCCTCAGCCTCTCATCTGTGCTCTAGTGATTTATCATACCGATGTGCAAAATCAATTAGATTGGACTTGTGACGTACAAACCCATCGAAGAATGCATTCATACTTTCGCTTCTAGTTGTGGTCCTTATGCCCGTACTAAAATATTTCTTAGTGAATGTTGGAATCCATTTTTGACGTATTTCATACATGTGTGTCAACCATGGATTCTCTTACAAACTGAACTCATCAATCATCGCTTGCCAGCATTCATCAAACTCAACCTCACTTTCGGTGTCATATAAACAATGATTCCACTTAGTCTTGAAAGTGAAGTGCTCGTGGATGACATGAGATAATTTCTCAGGCAATTTTTTACATATATGCTACAAATACAGTAGGCGATTAGTGTTAGGAAAAATGGCTTGTACTGCTGCCGTGATAGCTGCATCTTGATCTGTTATTATAGTCTTTGGATGGACACCACCCACTGTGTTTACCCAAGTCTAAAATAACCACTTGAAGTCCTCGATTATCTTACCAAATAGCAAGCCTGCACCTAGTAAAATGGATAGTTTATGGTGATGACACCAACGAATGGCCCAAAAGGCATGTTGTACTCATTTTTCTTGTAAGTCGTGTCAAAATATATAACATTACCAAAAATATGCAGTCTTCTTTTGATTTTCCATCAATCCAGAAACAAGACGTCAATCTCATATCCTCATCGATCTGAATTTCATATGAGAATTGAAAACTATCTTGACTCTTTTGCTAGAAATAACACAATAGATAGTTTGCATCCCCTTCGAACATCATTTGCCGTTTTTCCTAAGTGCATTCCGAGCATCCCTTTCTGAGAAGTGAAGATGGGAAGGTCCTTCTACTTCATGTCTTATGAAATTAATAGATCGTGCAACACCAATCCTAGATGCCTTTAAAGACTATATTAGACTTAAATCATCTTCTGTTAACTTCTTATGCGCACAGCTTTCGAGTCTTTGTTGGAGTATACTGTGCATGGTTATGCATCCATACAAACTAAGAGACATGATAAGTGTTCCCTTCCCTATTTGAATTCAAGTATGCTTTAGTAAGACACGAGCAGCAAGACATGAACCCACCTTTACTACTCCATTTATCTTTTCCAGAGCCAACTCTAGAGCATGTTAAGATTAGCCTCAATATTTGACCGAATTTTGCCTTACGACTAGTATCTTTCCTGGTGCTAAAACCATAATATCAAGCGTAATTGTTATAAAAATCGTACGTTGTATCTATGGATACAAAACTCATGTCAGGCATAAGGCATGAACATACCATCCGTAAGGACATTCTCAAAATTTGTGTTTCCACTAGGAACTGACTGGCTTACTGACTCATGTTCAATTGTCACACCCTCGGCTAAAGCATGTTCTACCATATTCAATGAATTCAACTGCATTGACTCCATAGTACAGTCGACGTATTGTTCCATGTGAAACAAACAAAAATAATTTGTCATGCTAGCCACAATCGTTTAAGACATCTCAAAGGTTAGACAAATAATTCTAGTGAACCTCAAAAAATATTTTCATAAAATACAAATACAAAAACAACACAACAAATTATAAAAATCATTGGATTCATGACCTCTTTCAGGCATGGAGTTACCTTTACAATCTGGACTGTTCCTCAGTAGAGTTGCAGGTAGATCAGTTGTCTTAAAGCTTAGCTAGTCATAGCTAAGGAGACTAGAGTCCAAATTGGAAATAAGTATACTGTAAGATAATATTATAGTATATAATTCTCATAAATACTAAAGTAAGGCTGATGTAAGTATACGTGCTTAATATGTTAGGCAAGTCCCAAAATTGATTGACAATTAGTTAACAATAACAATATGAAAATGGATATAAGCATGTTAGAACAACATATTTTAGTAACAAAATAAATTCTCTCAATTGAGAACTATTTGAAAGGAGCGGAGGAACCTGCCTCAAATGATGAAATAAGGCAATTGCAAGCTTCAAGTGCTATCCTTCCGCCGACAGCTTGAAAATCATCATTTCTAAATTTCAATAAGTCAATCCACTATATATACTGTGAAAGAAATATGGGGTTGTAAGCACCCATAGCAAGTTTCTAACATTCGAGGACTCTTGTTGAATAACGTCAACCACAGTTAAGGAAACGAAAACAACACAAAGATTATTACTATCTTCTTTAAGAGTCAGCATTATTGTGCACATCTTAAATTCTTAGGTTAAGTTCTATACTTGCAAGTCGTGAAAATCTAATTGGAAAATTTGTTAGAAGTAAATAAAGACAATATAGGCAAACGTGAAAATAGAAGCAATAATGGAGAAAAGGAGTCAATTAGGTATCTAAGCTGTCAAATCATATTAGAAGGAATGATAAAAATTGGTGGAAAAGGGTGAAAATTTTTTACGATTTTTGTTCATTATCGAACATGTTTATTGACATTAACTGATCAATGGAAACATGTAAAAGAATCATATATACCTAACAAAACTTAATCTAACTTAATTTCAGTATATATAAACTACATCCTAAATGTAAATAAGTTTTAATGATAAGGGAGCTTAATTTTGATGTTCAAGAATAAAGGATGGAAATAGTGAAAAAAAAAGCAACAGTTCACAAATTGTAATAAAAAATGATAATATCTTCAATGTCATTGATAAAATAGAGATAATAAGGATAAAGTACAGATCATGTCCATATTTCAACTAAAAAATTCTCACCCGAAAACCATAAATGTCTTAGATTCCAAACCAAGCATTTTTCAACTTAATTTTCTGTCAGACATAGAATCAGTATCTAATCATAAATCATTAAAGATAAAAAGAAACAAACAAACAAAAGCATCAATCAAAAAAATTGCACTATAGGCCTCTCCAGTTGCTGTATCATGAGTCCCTAAGCGAGACCCATCTTCAAAAAAAAATTCTGAAATTTTATCCATCAACCGGGTTTCTATTCCCATCTTCAACATCATTGTGGAGCTTGGGCATGACCCACATGCTCCTTGTAGCTTCAATGCTACAACGATCATGCAGATCCATGTTGCCTCCATCTGCCATTAGGCCTGGTCGTACCTCATCCAAGTCCCTTTCAACATTCTCCTCTGTTAATGGTAGAACATAACTAGGAGAAGCTACTTTTCCTTCAACATCAAAAACCAGTACAGATAAACCACATGCATAATATTCAAATTTCAAGCAAAGTAAACAATAATGAAAAAGTACAGGTTAAAAATACATTTTTGAGTTACTAAAGTCACAACAATTTCAATTCATCTTCATAGACGGAAAAATTGATCTCACTTTATACTTAAAGTTCCCCACTTGATAGCCGGATTGGTCTTCAAGTAGGAGTTTTGTTATTTGCTGACCCAACAATAGTTGAAGACAAGCACTTGAGACCTTTGAATATAGGAAATTTGAGGGGATAATTCATAGACAATGATCCACGGAAGTATCAATGGCTAAAACTAACTGAAAACAGGAAGTCCAAGTTATCACCTTTCATTTTATCATTTTCCCCCCTCCTCAAAAGTCAAACAACAAACAAATCAATCATCCAGACATATTTCAAAATGCCTATGGAACGCCTAAACCAAACCATGCTGATCGTGTGGGAGGGAGATCATGGGAGAGAGGGAGGGGCGGGAGGGAGGGAAATCGGGAGCAAGGGAGAGAAATCGAGAGAGGGAGAGGGAGCATTTGCCTGTCGGGGTCGAGGTGAATGGTGCCACTGTCGGAGGTGAGGGAGGAGACTGATCAAAAATTTTCAGTGCTGATAGCCCGAGCGGGAGACGAAAGAGGGCGAGCGAGAGGCTAGTGGGAGGGAATAGAGAGGGCGAGTGGGAGCTAAGGGAGGTGCGTGAGACGAGAGCAGTCGGGAGGGAAGTGATGGAGAGAGGGAAGAGAGTGCAAGTGAGAGAGATACCGTGGGCGGGAGGGGCTTTGGAAAATATTTCCCACTGATAGGGCCTGGGAAATATTTCATCTGCCATTTAATGCGCCTGAACGCACGCAGCCTTTCGCCCTCTTCATCCAACGGCTCCTGATCAACCCGCACGATCCAACGACTGCGAGCGTTGGTTGGAGCCATTGCGTTCGACCGATTGATCGTAGATGATCAGCACTCTCCGTATTATAAGATTTGAATGCCCACGCAAAGCAAAGTATTGAAGCTTTATCGCCCAGATCGATATTCCATACCGAGTCTACATTCAAAGCCAAGGTTTGAAACTCACCAGACAGCAAGTCCTCTACTCTAGTTACCATTTTCTCATCCGCAAAGCTAATTCCCACCGGTGTGAGGTCGCCCTCCCTTTTATTTGCACAGAGAATCTTTTCTATAGCGAAAACCCTAAGCTTCCCTCCACCCTTTCCTGAGCACGAAAAAATTGCCTATCCAACCACATGTTGGGAGGACTCATGGGATGATGACAACACAGCAATTTAAACTCGATAAAATTGACACAAGGAAGACACAGCACAACCACATCGGCACTAACTGTTGATCATATGCTTGCTTTAAGAATGATTAATTTGATTTTGATGATTAACAAATAATTGAAATATCATTAAAAATGATCTAATAAATTTGTCTAAGTGTTCTCAGATATTTTGTCTCTAATTATGTGTATAAAAATGAAAATATTGAATAATTTAAGTTTCAAGAGCTAATGTTCATGAATAGCAAGTCCAGCATAGTGAAGTCCCACAGCCAAGTCGACTTCACTTGCGACTTGGGTGAAGTCCCAAACCCAAGTCGACTTCGCCTTCAATTTCGGACATACAACAAAGTGAAGTCTCATCCCAAGTCGACTTTACAAATCCGAATTCGACTTCACTCATCCCAAGTCGACTTCACCTACGACTTCAAAGACAGAATTCTGGACAGAGAGTTGACAACGAGTTTGAACAAAACGAAGTCGCATCCCAAGTCCACTTCACCCATCCGAAGTCGACTCCACTCATCCGAAGTCGACTCCACTTGCGACTTCA
>JAXCLR010000105.1:35180896-35220778 GCA_035584095.1 Annona squamosa | reverse complement strand
TAAACTATTCAAATATATGTTTGGATGACTATGTTTTATACAAGTAGTGACATCTAAGGTTGGCAAAAGATGACATGCCATTGAATATTTTATTTGTATGAAATGAATGATTCAAAATGACTTAGCGATGCATGAAATGAATTCATGAGAATATTATGTGTTTTATGAACTCTATATGACCACAATTATCAGGATAAATATCCGATAAATCCCGCCGTGTGACAGAGCAACAATCCTGATCACATTTACCAATCGACAGGTCCTGAGGTAAGGATGTGACGCTGGGGCCGGGGCGCCACATTTTGTTATGTCATTCTCACCAATTTGAGACTAAGTTTTCAGTAATTTTTATTATTTCGTATCTTGTTTTTTCATTCATGAAAAAAATATTTTTGAAAAAAGAAACATGATTATTGCGCTTATCGAAGATTTCGGCTATTGTTATGTACAACAACAAACAATAGCGTAGAGTGCATGGAAGCGACTGAAATGTATACCATTGGAACATGGAAATGTAAGGAATTCTGGAGGCAACTGCGTTTGGGTATTTATCTAGGTTAACCTATAGCAATGGAAGCCAACTAGAAAATGTCAAGGGATACATTGATTCTTGATATTCCTGAATGTTGAACATGGCCATTGTCATTTTATTTGACACAGCATATTTGTACGTTGTTGGGGAAGTTAAATCTTTTGATATTCTCCTAATGAAATTCAAGTAAGAAAATTTCTGCATGAGGAAGGCCCAAGGAGGGATTAGGATCTATGTCAATGGGTAAAGTCAAATGTCTTACTGGATTTTTTCTCTTTTTTTATTTTTTATTTAACATTCCTCTATTATTAATTTTTGTCTTTTGCTTAAAACTTGCATCAAAGTAACCAATCGAATAAAAAAAAAATTGCGTCGAGGACTAGATCAGAGATGGCTATAAGAACATCAACGAAGAATTTGAGAATTGGTGCGTAGACATGACTATTGCAGAGGTCCTAAGCCAATCCATCTCTTATCCTCTGGTAAAATAGCTACCTGCCTCTTTTGATATAATCACAACAATCACTTGCCAGATCAAAAACAGCAATCACATTCATAGGATTAACAGCCTTCTATCTCCCTATATTTATGGACAAGCGGCAATTAATAGTTTTCTCCAATATATGGAAGAGAGGAAAGTGGAGAAAGAGATCTTGGCTTCCAAGCTTTCTCCAAAGAGTCTGCCAAATTATCAACAACAGTCTGCAGGAAATGGCCCCAGTTGGTTCAGGATGGTTGACGGAAAAAAAAAAAAAAAGGGTAGCCTTCATTGTAACCTGAGGAATAATTTCATGGATCCGCATTCTATCTCTGGATTTGCTATTATTGTGTTTTAGACCAGTTTGATATGAAATTTGGTGCATCGTTTGCATCAACTTGACCTTCCTGAAATTCCCTTCCTAGCGTGTATGATAACCGACAAAGCCAAGTTTTGTCCTGACTGTAGAAATCTAGATTCCACTAAATAATTCAACCACTTTGATGGAAAATGAATTCGCATAGAAAAAATAACTCTGTTTCTACAACATCAATGTTTGCATGGTATCCTACAGTGCCAAAGACTATGGCTTATGCTCATGCTACTTTCCTCATGTAGATATCCATATAAAGCCAGATGACTCCGATGACAAATATTTACTGAGTTCAATATCCATTCTTTTCCCTTTCTTCCCCCAAAACCAAAAAATTTTCACCTCGTTCTCCTGTACCAAATTTCTAGAGTTTGAAGCCAACTTCAACAAACATTACAATCCTGTGGCTGGATAAGTGGTATATCTGATCCTTCCATCTGCTCTTGAAATATTATGATCCTGTGGCTGGATAATTGGTAAATTTGATCCTTCCATCTGCTGCACCCTCCAATAGGTGACACAAAGGAACCTTTCCGTGCTTTTGTAACAGTTAATTCAAGGGTCTCAGACTTGACCACATTGGTGTCAGTGCATGTTTTAGAAAACAGGAAAATACTAGTGATCAGGTATCTGTATTTGGTCAATCACAATGCGTCCCTACTGCCACTAATATTGATCCTATCAATCTGAAAGAAGCACAGAGGATGAAATGCTCTTGGCTTCAATGGGAATGGAAATAGGGACTCAATCCTTCTCATTTTCCATGTAGACGCCTGTCTATGAATCATGTCAAGTTGCAAAGAGTGAAAAAACTTGTTTGCACATCAAAAGAATAGTTCCCCTATAGTTTTGGCATTTGAAAAGCATCAAGCAACTCTTCCGGTTTATTGTGTAAAATACTTTTTCCCACTAAGGTTCACTTGATAAGTTCTATACTTGCTTAAGAATTTCTATGGGCAGCAAGCCTCCTTTGTCTCATCAGACTATAGTTTTACCTGTTAACAGCATCAAAATCTATTCCGCCCTTTCCTGCTTCAAAATCTTGCTGCTCTTAACAGAAGCAGCGGGATACTTTTCAATTATGTTGTTCTTTCCTCAAGCCTGCCAATTTGGAGGGGAACACAAGATTTTGAGGAGAATTCTGCCATGAATTGGGGATAGGATCTCGAATATTGTCCATCTCTACAAAGCTACAGCCTGGAAGCTTGTTTAGCCCTCTTTCCAACATTAAGTCCCGCAATTTGGAAGCTTCATTCCACCTACCATCTGAAGCATAAAGGTTTGAAATGAGCACATAGTATCCTCCACTGTCAGGCTGCAACTCAAGCATCCTCTTGATAGCCAACTCTCCCAGCTCCAACCTCATATGGAGCCTGCAACCATGGAGAAAAGCTCCCCATACACTAGTATCTGCAGGAACTGTCATCCTGTCTATAAAGCCCAACGCATCTTCCAGCCTGCCTGCCCGAGCTAATAGATCAACCATACAAGCATAGTGTTTCATGGAAGGAGTAATTCGATATTCTTGGCTCATTGCTTCAAAATGCTTCAACCCCTCACCAACCATCCCTGTGTGGCTACAAGCAGATAGAATGCTTGTGAAGATTGCATCATTAGGCATCAAATCCTCCTTCAGCATATCAGAGAAGAGGGCAAGAGAGTCATTACTCTCCCCTTGCAAGCCATAAGCACCCACCATTGCACTCCATGCAACAAGATTCTTCTCCCGCATGCCATCAAAGACACTGCGAGCTGATAACCCATCCCCACATTTAGCATAAAGATTTATTAGGGCAGTACCCACATAAACATTTGATAAAAATCCATTCTTCTCTGCAAAAGCATGGAATGAACTACCAACTTGCAGTGCTCCTAAACTAGCACATCCTGAGAGAGAACTGACCACAGTCACTGCATCGGGCAAGAAACCACTCAACCTCATCTGATGAAACAATGACAAAGCCTCATAACTCAATCCATTTTGAGAATAACCGGATATCATTGCATTCCATGTGATTAGATCTCTGTGCAAAATCCTCTGAAATATATCAGAAGCATCTACAAGCATACCACATTTCGCATACATATCTACAAGAGCATTTTTTACAGTAGCATCTTCTTCCAACCCAAGTTTAATTCCAAGCATATGTACTGATCTGCCAAGATTCAAACTGCCTAGCTGTGCACAGGCTGAAAGAACACTTCCTAGAGTAACTGAATTTGGCACCATACATGCCTGCTTGTCTGCAAATAGATGTAATGCTTCAAGAGGGTAGTTTCTCTGTGTGTATCCAACAATCATGGCAGTCCATGAAATAAGATCAACGCTAGTCAGCTCACCAAATATCATACAAGCATCACCAACCATCCCGCATTTCATGTACATATCAAGCAGTGCAGTTACCACAAAAGAGTTCAATTCCACCGCCTTTTTTATCATATAACCATGGACCCACATCCCCTGATGCAAAGCATCCAACTTTGAGCATGCTGTCATCAGGCTGGCTAAGGTGAATTGGTTGGGCTCCGCATCAGCCAGCCTCATTTGGTTGAATAGAGCCAACCCATCTTTCGCATAGTCATTCTGCACATACCCAACAATCATAGACGTCCATAAAACCACATTCCTATCAGTAATTTCATCAAAAATCTGCCGCGACACGCCAACCATCCCACATTTTGAATACATATCAACCAGGCCAGTTAGCACAAAACTGTCAGGACTCCCCAGTTTAACAATCTGGCCGTGCAGGCTCATTCCCTCGGCCGATGCCCGCAGTTCACTGCACGCCTTCAGCATGATTGACGAAATGACGTTGTCATGATGCTTCACTGACTGCTTCATCAACTTGAAGAATTCGACGAGCTCCAGGTAGGAATCATTAAGGAAGTACCACCTGATCATAACTTTCCAGCAATAATAATCAGGATGGGGAATATGGTCGAAGACGGAGCGCGCCTGAGAGACACAGCCGAAGACGCCGTAGACGCTGACGAGCTTGGTTTGGCAGAGGAGGCTCTGGGTGAGGCCATGAAGGATGAGCTGGGCGTGGATTATCTTGAGAGAGGAGATGGTTCTGCAGACGCTGAGGAGGAAGAGCCATGGGTCGCAGGAGAAGGCGTGGATGGAATCGAGTTCAGGGAGTTTCTGTGGACAGTAGGAATGGGTGGAATCGAGTTCGGGGAGTGTCTGTGGACAGTAAAAATGATGTAAGAGTTGTGTCTGATGGGGAATGATGTTGGGGAGAGAATGAAGCTGGCACTTGGTTGGGAGGAGGAAGAGCAGATGTTTTTTCCGCAGCCGGTGAGGGATGATTCTCATGCCTTTTTGCCCTTTCCGTTTTCCATGCGGGGAGCCGAGTGTCCGCTTGTAATTCAATCTTGCAAAAAGGATTTTTTGCAAATAGATTTACAAGGTTTGACGAATTGTATTTATGTCCCTAAGTTTGCTAAAGTTATTAATATACCCATCAAATTTACCTTTTGAAATTTACAGAATTGATTTTCCAAAATCCCAAAACACACATGCTATAACACAATTACACATGCGGGTCTGACTAGTATTATGTAAAAGTTTTTAAACAAGTTTTAATTTTATCATATCACATTATTTTTCGTTTTTTAAAAAAAATTTTGAAATCTTTCCCAAATAAACTCACTACATTTGCATTTAATCCTAAAAAATGCTCATTCATTTAAAGATATAAGTAAAAACTGGCTTACCAACATATCAATCAAACTTAGTATTATATTGAAATAGTCTAACACCATAACTCACAGCTGCCCTGATTGCACAACAGCACTAAATTTAAATAGCACAAATTTCATTCCCTTCCATTTCGTTTCATTTTTTCTTATTTTGTACTAGAAGTATTTTGAGGCAATAGTGAAAATTTAACAATGTTTGCGCCGTGCAAATGTTTGTAGCTATTCACTCTCCATTACTTTGATAACATATAAATACCTCAATTGTACACTAATTTCCATGGATCATTAGCTAAAAGATAATATTAGTTATGTTATTGGATTTCCCCTTCAATTTTGAAAAAAAATAAATTATTCTTTGTATTTAAAACTCAACCCAAATACATGCTATAGTCCCAAATACAAGGATTATATTGCGAACAAAGTAACTACAGAAATATTGCTTCAAAAAATGAAAGATAAACTCACACTGTAAAAACTCAAAACCCATACCTCTCGCACCCTTGGCATATCTAAGATTAGTCTATTCCTTTTTGTTAGATTCGTATCTGTTCTTTTCTAATTCAGTTAGGCACCGTGTTTAAAAATTCCAAAAAATGTATACATATTTTCAGAAACGATCAAACTTAATTTACATATTAAAAACATCTAGATTAATAGTTCTAAGTTTTTTTTCCCATACTAAGAAGAAATGGTCTGTTTAGCTTGGGCTAAGAAGATCATTACTTGTATTTAAAAGATCAAACCATCTATCAAAAGAAAAAAAAAAACAAAACAAAACAAAACAATGATTGAACCCAAGGCTGAAATGATGAGCTACAATTTGAGAGTACAACATACTTCTCAAACTTTCTTACGTTTAAAATCGTGATTCTAAATTATTGCTTTGTTCTTAGATTTCAGCTTTTAGACTTTTCATCTTAAATGAGTTCCGATACGTGGGCTCAAGCGAATCATGAAAAATGTTTATTTTTGTATTTAAAATTCGAAAATATACTTAAACATCGAAAAATATAAAATATAGACGGCGAGTTGATCTTTTCTGGGCCCACTTATCCAGGAACGATCAAAAAATAAATATAGAAAAAAAAAAAAAAAACAGCAATGGATTGAAACTATATTGCATAAATTGCTAACACATCAGTTCAGTCCAGTTTTTTGACCTGTTCGGTTTTAACCACATTGCTTTCCAACCTATCCATCAAAAAAATCCTTCACGTGAATACTGTAAAATGCAGCAATTGAGTATTGTATTTAATATTATATAGAAAGAAGATTATGGAACATTATTATGAATTTATACACATGATCAAATTCAAGGCATAAATCAAAAGGCCCGAATTTGGGGCGGGAAACAGATTTACAAGGCACAAAGAGGCCCATGGCTACAACAACTCTCTCTCAAAGCAAGTCACTCCAACAAACCAACCCTCTGTAAAACTCTCAACACTAGGCTATATGAGTCGAAAAATCAGCAGTCCGGAGCCTCTGCCGCCGGCACCGCCTTGTTGTCTTTCCCCATCCTCTTAGGTTTATTCCCTCAAGCTCCACTTCACCATTAACAGGCTGCGTTTGTGGCAGCGGGTTCACCATAGTCACAGCAACTGCTGCAGCTGAGACTCTAGGCTGCCGCCTTCCCCTTGACGGACAATGCCATCCATTTCTGGCCGTAGTTTTCCCCACCACTCCTACCTGCCAAGAGCAGTCAGAGGCTTTCATCTGTCCTCCAATCACCTGGAAATCTTCAGTAACCTCATGCCTTGACAGGGTGACCAAGCCTGGTAAGATGTCTCTCTGGAAATCCTTCCGCTGTCTCCCTCTCCTGCCATAGCGCTTCCGAGGGCGGCTTAGCCAAGGAGAGGGGCCCATCATCTCATATTTCTGGTTCTCCTGCTGCCAAGGTTTACTACATGACTCAACCTCGAACTTTGTCTCTGTAATCTTCAATGACAAGGCCTCAAAGGAATCATCCCCACTATCCAAGGGCTCATCATTACCTGCAGCCTTTCCTCTGGACACTCTAACCTGGTTCTTCAGATCACAAGCATTTGCCAAAACTACTTCTGAGAACCATAAAAGAGATTCTTCCAAGGATGAGGAACTGTAGGTTGGTATCAATGAAGTATTGCAAACTGCTGCTGATATGTCCATAATAGTTTCAGCTGCCACCTTTGCAAGGTTGACTTGGGAATCCTCCCTCTCGCATTGTAGCACCTGAGCTGGTGTTTCCCACTGACTGGTTAGAGCTTCAGCCTCAAGATGGGAACTGTCATCCTGTAAAGAAATTGGTGCCTCCAAATCAATCCCGGTTGTGTTCTCCACAGCAGTTCTAGTAAGACATGTCAGATTCTCTGCATCAGCTTCAGGAAAAAACAATGGTTGTGACACTTCATCCCATGCTGAAACTGCAACATTCAGATTGATACAACATCTCTCACCGCTGGGGCTAGTCTCAGTAGCCTCTTTCTGTGAAGCTGGATTCCTCTCAAAGTCCAGTTGCTTTTCCATTTCAGATGATAAATGATCACATGGTAAATGATCCAAATGAATCTTGACATCATTTTCATCATCAGGAACTTTAAAATTGTCCTGACAATGCATGGGTAATGAGCCAGAAATAGGATAACACTTGGATATGTTGCTGTTCTTTAAAAGGGGAAAGCCAAGAACCTTTGCACCACTGGCGCTATCAATAATCTTAATCTTCTGGCTGACCGCATCATTGGAATGCAAGGTTGATCCAGGCTTTGAGTCAAAACCCAGTGAAATATCTTTCAAATTTCCAGTTCCACTTCCGAATGGCCATTTCCTTGTATCTGGTAAACAGGGAGGCCGTGAGCAGGCAGAAAGGCTAAAATCCAATGGGGCTGAACTACCTCTACTGCTTGCAGGCTCATCAAAGGCTGGCTTCCTTCTGAGCCATGGAATACCAGACGGAGCTCCATTCTCCCTTTCTCTCCCATTATCCACTGCAGTATCTTGTGATGGTTTATCTTCACCCTCCAACTCACTTGGAAGGTAGACATTAAGATGCATGTCCTTTGCAGATTTTACATCTGCACAATTAAAACCCTTCAAAACCTTTCCACATTCATGAACTTCATTTTGCTCATATGGTGAACAATCCTTCGGCATCTCAAACCCCACACACTGCAAACTTGATGAATTTGGCTCTGACTTCTTGTACAAGAGAATGCTCCGGGACAATCTTGAACAACCAAGTAGATCCCACTTCTCAGCAACACTGCTGCTTTGAGTGGAGAGCTTGGAACTCTTATTTTGCAAACTCAACACAGCAGCCTCATTACAGCCTGGAAGTGCTTGAATTGCAATGGGGTGATCAGTTGCATTATTTCTTGAATTTCTCCATTGAGTAGGTGAAGATGAGCCGATCTCATCAACGTTGTCTGAAAGCAGACTGGGAACTGAAGGAGCCCCCTGTACCGAGTAGTTGGAGGAGATGATGACAGGATTAGCATTGTGTGTACCATAAGCTGCTCTCTCTCTAGACAAAGTTTCTTTCTTATTTTGATTGGAAAAAACAAACTGTGGAAATTCAACTTTCTTAGTCTCCACTTGTAAGGGTTCAGCAGATGTAGACAATTTGTTAAGAAAATGCAATTGCTTGCAGGAACTTGCATTGTTTCTACCTGTCAAAGAAGTACAATCAAGAAACTATCAATTATTGCTTCCTAGAAATTCCAAAGAAGTATTTTTTTCACACAGATATACCTGACTTTTATTTAGGCCATCCTTTCCAACACTAAACAGCAATATGCCGCGGGTCAATTTGAAAACTATGAGCTTTTGGAATTTTTCTAAAATTTTAATTCTAAAAAATAGGTGCTTCTGGAAAAATGTTAAAATTATTGGTAAAAATATAATTGCAAGTAAAAGGAATAGGTATATCTGCAAGTATTCCTAACAAAAAAAAATATCCTGGTAATTACAACAGAAGGTGAATGCCACATTAATTTCTAGAAGAGACTGCTACATGGAACTGATATGTTTACTACAATGATGGACATGGACGGTTAGATCAGTGGAATTAGCAAAAAACTGTAACCTCCTGAGATTTTTGACACACATGACTTATCACCCAATTTTGGAGGGCTGAAAATGATTTGGGCAAGATACAAAGGAAACTAAACTATAATTTTCATAGTTGACATGAACCATTGTCAAATCCAGGAGCCTGCTAGCATATCAGATTATGGCAACTTCTAACTTCTATCAGGTTCCAAAAGATTATGGCTTTCCAGTTAATATCAATCAACCATTGGTTGTTAACATTCAGATTCAACTTCACCCATGAAGAACCCATGAATATGTTGTTCCTAATATGTTGGCCAAACCCAAGAAGAGAAAGATAAATTGGGTCATTAAAATTTCTTTGGTATTTAATGCAGATCTTCATTTTGTTTAATCCCTAACGATGAAACAGTTTAGCAAAAAAGTGTATGAATGCAACAATATAAGTATAAGATGAAGAAACAATCAAACATGCGAAGATACAAGATTTTATATTGGTTCAAACAAAACTCATACTTCACTCTTCCAAGCGCACACCCCTTATGCCTTGGATTGCAATATATTGTATTTCAATATAATTTTAGAGTAGCATGTTGCACCTTACTCATTTGACTAAAAGTTACATAGGAAATTTGTGTACTCCCTGTACATATTAGAGAATTATATAATTTTTCTTGATAGATAGAATGTATAAAACTCTAGAATCTTCACAACTTGATACTTCTGCAGCACTTAGTTTACTCACAACCTTGTAAGGATTAAGTGAGACTCACCTAAACTAAACACTCAAGGAGAGCAATGGTAATGAAATAATGGGTGAAAAAAGCACTAAGTGAGAGGGGAAAAATGAACTTAAATTGCTTTAAAAACTACAATAAAACTTTACTTTTCGAGATTGAATGGAACAAAGGAGCCTTCTATTTACAGGCTCCATCCTCCCGCATGAACTTATAAGAACGTGACATGTGTCCTTGAATAGAGATTGAGATCGCCTCTCTAGAATCTTCCCACCTCTTATTTGGATTACTCTAAAATTCTCCCAAAATATTTCAATACTTTAGAAAAACTTTAGAAAATTCAAGAGAAGCCTAGAATATTCTAGAGTTCTATGCACTCTACCTATTAAAAAAATTCTATACTTCTCTCGTATATACAAGGATTTCCCACGAGTGTCTAAAGTTTACCATGTAGCCTCTAGTCAAATGAGTAAGGAGTGACATCCTCTCCATCGATTAACATGAAATCCTCGGCACGACTTTAAAATTCCTATACCATATCCTTAAACTACCACAACGACCTTTTTGTCTCCCAACTTGCATCGATGTCAAGTAGACCTTGCCACTTGACTAAATACTCAGGGTAAAGTGAGACACCTCGCCTTCTAATTTTCCGATTAGCAAAGATGTACTCTGCTTCTTTACCAAAGGAGGAGACAACCGTTGTCGATGCATGCTTCCATTCTCCTCAAGCTGGCTCCTCCTCGTTTTTATGATATAATTTCAACATGTTAATGGAAGACGGGATAGATTTTGAGTTTGGGCGGCAACTCCAACTAGCAAGAAATCTTTCTCACTTTTCTAAGCACTTTGGAGGGATCCTCATAGTGTTGTATTAGCCCCTTCTGTATCATCCGCAATGTTTTGAATTGTTGGGTAATAACTTCACCATGACTAAATCTCCTACTTGGAACTCTAGCGGTCTCTTTTTTTTTTTATCCATTCACTTCTTCGTCTTCATTATTGTCTTCTCAAGGTGAGTACAAGCCTCATAATGTTATTCATATCATTCATTGGCAAACTTAAATGTTCTTCATCTCCTACCTACATAGTTAGTTGCAAGAGTGGTAAGAGTGAGTAGCTATTGTTCTGTTACTAACTCGAAAATGTTTTGTCTCATAGACTCATTTCTTTGTAAGTTTATAGCAGAATTCAACTACATCTAGCAATTTATCTCAATCATGTTGATTGACACTCACATAATGCCTCAAATAGAGCTTCAACAATGTGCTCATCCTCTCAATTTGCTTGTCAGACTAAGGGCAGAAGCTTGTCGAGAAGTGAGAACCTGATCCCAAGAACTTGAACAGCTCAGTCTAAAATTTTCTTGTGAACTTGGGGTCTCAATTACCGATGATAGTCTAAAGTATATTTCAATACTTTATAATATACTTCAAAAATAATCAGGCTGCCTCCTCAGCTGTGCAATCCGTTGCAGTCATGGAGATAGCCAAGGAAGGAAAACATAGCTGTTATAGCTAAAGGGTGATCTACTCTTCACCAAGAGTGAGGGTTTTTTGCATTTTGGTCTCTAACTATGAGTATTTATTTTTCAATCCATGAGTTTTAAATATTTTCTTTTTTGAACCCTGTAAATTTGCTCTTTTTTCATTTTAGTCCCTGCCATTAACTGCATATATGAGTCGACTCATGCTCATGATACTCATGAGTTTCATGAGCATGAGTCAACTCATATATGTGGCTAACGGCAGGGTTTCTAACATGCATTAACAGCAGAGACTAAAATACAAAAAGAGCAAACTTATAGGGTTTAAAAAGAAAATACATAAAACTCGTGGATTAAAAAGTAAATACGCATAGTTAGAGAGACCAAAATGCAAATAAGAGTATATGTCCCAAAGCAAGGGAACCTAAGGAAAGATAATTCATGAGTGCCACAAGTCCAAGTGGTCAGGTCATCTTGGCATGGCTCATACATTGGCCTTAGTAAGTCAAGCATATTACTGGCCCCGGCAACATGACGACGCAGAGTTATATGTGTGTACGTGCTTGGTCTACCAGCAGGATAAGATGAAACATCAACGACATGGGGGTCTACTAGAACCTATACCCATTCCAGAAAGACCCAAAGAGTGCGTCTCAATGGACTCAAAGGGATGTAGATCCATCTTGGTTATTGTAGAATTCACAAAGAATGGAACCTTCATCCCGGCCCAATGGATTGCATAGTTGAGGAAGCGGCCCGACTATTTTTGAAGCACATTGTAAAGTATTGAGGTATGTCTTAGACCGTTATCAATGATCGAGATCTCGAGTTCACAAGAAAATTTTGGACCGAGTTGTTTAAGTTCTTAAGATCAGACTTGAACTTCTCAACAAGTTTCGACCTACAAATTGACTAGCAGACTAAGAAGGTGAACACATTAGTAAAACTCTATTTAAAGCATTATGTGAGTGTTAACCAACAAAATTGGTCTAAATAGCTAGATTTAGCTTAATTCTCTTACAACTTGCAAAGAAGCAAGTCCACAGACAAAGCCTTTTCAAGTTTAACGGGACAACAACCAGTCATTCCTACCACTCTTGCAACTAAGCATGCAAGTAGGAGTCTGAGAACATTCAAGTTTACCAATGGATGGCATAAATGTCACAATGAGTTTGCGCTCGCCTCCAGAAGGCATCAATAAAGATAAAGAAGTGGGCAAATCGAAAAAGGAGACCAACAGAATTTCAAGAATGAGACTTAGTTAGAGTGAAGTTACTACCTCAACAATTCAAGACACTATAGAAGGTACATGAAAGGCTAGATGACACTATAATGAAACTATCGGACTTGAGCAAAGATTCATATGGTGAAAAATTGAAGACACCACAGGTGTTATAGATTCTAAACAATAGAGATAAAATACCTGAAATTCAAAAAATTCCCTGATTTATTTTTTTCTGGATCTGATTACCCTAATAAGCCCAAGCAAGACATGGACTTGTTTTATACTAATCCATGTTAGAAAAGTAAACCACTAGTCCAAAAGCACAAGAGTTGATATTAGATGCTAGTTTGACCTTCTAGACCTGAAATTGGGATCCCAATATAAAAATGAAGCACAAACCCACCAGCCTAGACCTGAAATTCGGCATCATGTTTTCTCCATTACCACATGGACTGGAAAAACTCAAACTACCCTGCCATTCAACCGCGAAAAAACCCCACAGCGCACACGAGGTATGCATCTTCAACAAGCCCATAGGTAGGTATATCCATACAACAAAGCTGTCTGAATGCCTTGCACAAGCCAAGATAGCAAATCGAAGAACAGAACAATTTCCAAACCAAGATTCAATTCTTGTGCCATCCCTCCACATAGCTCACAAAAATGAAGCTTTGACTCCAATGATCCCACAGAAAAAACCAATTTAAAGCTTTTGAACAGTTTTAAGTTTGTCTATAACAAGGCTCACTCTTCAGATATTAGTTAATTGTTGTCTACACACCCACTGAAGCCATTTTTGCTTAGATAATTAATTGAGAAATGTCAAGAGAAGAAAAGGAACCTATATATGGTTTTTATTGATTTAAAATGATAAAAGAAAAGATTACCAATAAATATATTAATGCATCAAGGACATTTATGATGACACTATAACAAATATGAGAACCATGAGAAGAGATATAAGTGATTTTCCAATTGCAATAAATTTACATCAAGGCTCAACTTTAATCACTTATTTTTTTGCTTTAGCTAAGGATGAACCTACTAGACATTTCAAAGTATCTCAGTGCATGTAATTTGCAAATGATACAGTCCTAATTAATGAACCGAAAGTAAATTTGAAACTAAACATGTAGAGAGATGCTCTAGAATCCAAGGGTCTTAGAATTAGTCGAACAATAACTCTCTTTTTTTTTTTGTTGATAATATATGAAGGGTGTGTTTGGCAATGGTTAAAAAATGTCAAGTTAAAACTTTTCAATCTAAAACTTTTCACTCTCCACAACTATCACATTTTTAATCATTTTTTCACATTTTCCTACATAACTATCCTATTTTTCAATCATTTTTACACAAATACCCACACAACTAACCTATCTATTTTAATTTTATCCTCTTTACTCCTCATCATTAACTCTATCTTATCACATCATTTGACAACTTTTACTCTCCAAAAGTTTTCACCAAAAATTTTATCCATTCCCAAACACACCCGAAATGTAACTGTAATACTAGTGAGCATATAGATAAGGAACCAATCAAGATTTCAAACAATTAGCATTAAGAACTAATCACTTTAGGTTATCTAAGATCAATAGTTCAAGAAAGTGAATAAATTTTTTTATAAAACAATATAAATAGAATCCAGCAAGGTGAAAGAAATAACGGGGTGCTTAAAGAATTCTATCTAACCGTTGGATTCCCATAACCTAAAAGAGAAATTTAAAAGACAACAATAAGACCAATTATGCTTTAGGGGACAGAATGTTAGGCAACAAACAACATACACATAATCAGTGTGGAATGAAAACATTAAGGAGGTTAAATCGTAAATTAAAAAAGAGTAAAGTTGTAGAATGAAATAACCAGAGATAATACATAGCTGAAATCAATGGGTAATAATGAAGGAAAGTAGACCAAAAGGTGGGTTGAGTATGTACAACAGAGGCCTAAAATGACACCAGCTAGGGTAGCTAAGTTTATTCAAGTAGAAGATTGTAAGAGAACAAGATGAAAACCCAAAAAACACAAAAAGAAATAATTGAAAAAGATACAAAGATATTAGAGATTACTAAAGTCATAGTTCATGATTATAAGAATGGAGTAACAGGATTCATGCAACTAACCCATGTAGGCGGAAATCAGCTTATGATCATGATGATGTTGATGTTGTTGTTGCCATTGTCCATGATCACTTTTTTGTTAAGCATCCATACTCCTCTACAGATACAACAACATCCCTGCACCCCCTTTTCTTAGTTTGTCTCACATTCCCTTTCGATCCTACATCTTTTTCATAAAATAGGTTTTCTAGCATTCCTATTTCATAAGTTTTGTGCAAAAAACTTAGTATGAAACTACGCATGACAACAATTATCGCACATGATTGAATGTTTAATAGCCATTCTACACGCATTTGTTTATGTCACAGTAAAAAATTAAATTTTCTCTTCTACAAGCTTCAAAACCATAAAGAGGTCTACCAAAGAGGACATTCCACCTGCTATCCCATTTCAACATCCATGAATTGGCTGTAGATATAACACTTGAGTTTCTTAACTCCTTTTTTTCTATTTTTCTTTTTTTAAAAAAAAAAATATGTTATAGTCCCTAGTGTTCAAGCAAATTAGAACTCAATTAGTTCCTTAAGTTCCTGCGTGTCTTCATGAATTAGTGAAATATCTAACAATTGGCATAAGAGCTAGCACCATGTTATGAAGCTTGACTTGCAATAAGAGCAACTACTATAAACGCATATCCAAAAGGTTAAGAGAATACAATAGTATACATTCCTCCAGCCATGTGGTTCTCTGCACCCAAGTTAAATATCCACAAATTTGTCTGAGGCTAGAATCCAGGTTAAATATCTATAAATTAGTATAAGGACTAACAGGTTCAATTTGCTAGAAGAGCAACTAATGAAAAAGTGAAAGACAAAGTGAATGCTTAAATAGACCAACATGATCCGAAGTGAGGCTCAGCAGCAAGCATGAAAGAGACTACAATCACGCCAAAGAAAAAGCATAATTTGTCGATAACATAAAATCAATAAGCACATCGACTATGAGAGAGAAGCCAAAACAAGAATTTCAATGACATCAATATTGGAATAATCAAGAAACACCGAACCCAAGTAATACATATCAATTTAAGTATCTACAGGCCGTTTGGTAACAGGAAAAAATCTATGACATTTTTTGCTCCTATAAAGACACAGCATTAAATGCAATTTGAGCAAAACACTGGTCAGTGCCTCAGTCATTTTTGTGTCCGCAACAGATTGCTGGCATGCGCCATTTGTTGCGCCTGCAAGTAACCTAATGGCTTATGCATCAAATATGCGATGAAAGAGAACTCGCTACAAGTGCGGATCCAACTGCATTGGCACATATACCAAGTCACTGCTTCTGTCATGGTTAGGTATGCAGCTCTATTGTCTAATTCAGAAGGCTGAAACGACAAGTTTGCATATGACTCCTTAAGGTTGAAAAGTTTTACACTTGGAACTTGAGTCTTTGCTGTTACCAAATAGCCCCCCTAGTGTCAAAGGACTAAGAAATTTAAATAACAAAAGCTTACAAATTAAAACCATATGCCTTCCATGAATAGTTAGCTTACAAATACCATGAAAGCAAATAAATTCACCAATATCTTCTATCGTGAATTATTGACAAATGATAAAGACCACAATACACCATAATTGTTAACACAAAAAAATAACAAGACTACCAACCATTGTTGTATCAGTCTTTGCTGTATGCCCAACTGAAACATATAGCTACTATCAAATTAAAGAAAAAATATGTTTTGTTTCCACTAAATAGTAATTCATTAACACGCATTATTCCTAAAAAATAGATAATGATGCACTCCACTTGGACTTATCGATGAAACTTAAGGAAACATCAATATAATTACAAATACTAATTTACAAAATACACATGTAACACATTTTTGCAATCATGCGAATGCATGTGTCTGAAAATAACACTGCAATTACAATGAGAAAAATATAGACACACATGAGAAGTCCACATTGCAATCCATACAATCTCGATTAAATCAAATTAGAACTGCTAACCATAAAGTTTTTCTTTAGTAGATAAGTGTTATGATTATTAGTATTATACATCAACAATTCAATTGTTGTAATCTAAGATCTCTGATTCAATGATTGTAACTTATGAGGGTCAAATTGATTGAATTAAGGATCTTACAGTTGATCTCATTCACTTTAACTTAAAATTCAACTAAATTTGTCAGTGCTTATCAATTTCATTTGCATATTTGTTATATAAATTTAACTTCGTATTTCTATATGGAATCAAATAAATTTTAGAGTCATTCAAATGATTAATGGATTTCCATAAATCAGTCCTACTTCCCTAAAATTTCGAATTACTCCTAATTAATCAGACCAATACAATTCAGCAGCATAAAATACCCATAGTCTTCCTTTTTCATAACATAGGGTTCTAGGAATTTGAGCACAAGCAAACAATTTGGAGGAAAAATCTGTCGGAAGTTATGCCAATTTTAAAATTGGGTGAGCTGGTCAAGCAATGTGCCAGATCTCTAAATTCGCCTATTAACCCTGATTTCCCAAATTGACTACATACAAATATTTCTAAGATGTCAATTACATCCAAAACAATGATTCCAACAGAAAACTGGGAGGGAAAAAAATAAGAAGAAGAAGAGGAAGGAAAAAAAACATAAAGCTTCTTATTATGAAATAGGAAAACTAAGCACTGCATGCTAAAAATGAGAGAATAGGCAATAAAATAGTGATGAAATAGCTATAAATGGTGATATCATTGATACAATCAACAATATTCCCAAACAACCATTTATCTTCACCCCACACCCCTGTTTCTAATTATACATCCTCTGAAAATGGTAATCCTAATCTGTCCTCAGTACAAAAACTATGCTAACCTTTAAGTACTCAAAACCATCCATGATGGCTTTAAAGTACCTGAAAGACCAATATATTGAGGTCACAGGCACCAACTTGGCTGGGCACCACAATTTCAAGTTAGTGTATAGTCTCACCCAGACCTACTGTCAAATCATTTGGGAGCAAAGCAAAAGTGAACTGATCACCGAATCCATGCCAAGTCTGGGCATTGGACATGTGATTGACAGATTAGGGGCTGTTTAGGCTGATTTTAACACATTTAGTCTGATTAGTTTAAACATACATGTTCATTACTTCGATACGTGAAAAGCAATCCTTCCTCACTTTTTACTCTTTTTCATCCTTCAAATTGGTGTGATACTTACCTACATCCACTACTTCAACAACTTTATTTTGTCATGATCATTGCATGTACCTCCAATTATCACCCATTGTCTTATCACTCAAAAAGTCAATCTATTCAACCATTCCTCCTACCTCATCACAAAAGATTCTTCCTTTTTTAAGATTCTATATTTTTATCATCTTTTTCTTTCCTGTGCCATTACCGCTAAGGCCCTAACTGTTTATCCTCTAAGAACATATAGACCTTTGCTTTGGAATTCATGTACCAACCATTTTTGTACCTTGTAAGCAAACACATGTATAACTGACAGAATGCAATGAAGCACAATTCATAGCTCAAATATCACTAATCCCCACTTCAGCAACAAAAAAACAAAGAACCTGCATCAGTGCAATTCATATACTTTAATGTCGGTCATTTGAATTCTCTAGGCCATGGAATATCATTCATTTAGTGTTTGTCATTGTCATTTTGATGAGTTCTTCACTCCTCTAGTCCTCCCAGAAATCAGAGAACTACTGGAGACTAAGTGGAAAAAGCCATGTTTTTTAGCCACTAGTACACATCGTTAAGAAGATCAAATGTTTAAACAACTTCACGGATGCCATATTTCTGCAACAGGATAATACCATATGCAAAAATCTTAACTATTAAATTATATGATGAAATTGGTGATATGCATCTAACATGGCAAAAATAATTTGAACAATCCTAGGGTGTGTTTGGGAAGTGGTAAAATTTTTGGATGAAAAGCTTTTATGTAGAAGTTTTTGAAATAGAAGGAAATGATGTAATATGATAGGGATAATGATGAGGAATAAAGATTATAAAGTTAAAATAAATAGGTTAGTTATATAAACAGTTGTGTAAAAATCATTTAAAAATAGAATAGTTGTATAGGAAGATGTGAAGAAATAATTAAAAAATAGGATAATTATGGAAAGTGAAAAGTTTTATTTGAAATGTTTTTGGAATAAACAAATATGACGCTATTCTTGATCACTTGTATGCTGACCGAAAGATTTGATATGATCCAATACATAATATTGACAGCAAAATCTTTTTTTGTGTAGGATGTTATCATCCAATAAATTAGGGACCAAATTAGCCTGATTTCATTCACTTGGTTAATTTCTTCACTCTAGAACACATTTAATGTGATCTCTTTAATTAGAACACATTTATATTTACATTGGAGTTAGACAATTTCCTAATTTTTCAATTTATCTTTATCATAAATAAAGATGCACAAAATATCTGAATCGAACAGAATTTGCAAGCACTGGAACCAAGTAGATGATCCAACTACTTGCATTTAGCCTAGACAATTCAAGGAAAAATGTTGTTTCATACAACCGAAGAGGAAGAGAAAAAGGAAAGACAAAGAACTAACACGATATCAAGTAAAAATCCTTACCAAGTCCATCGAAATAAGATAGATTTTCCGATACATTTTCTCCTCTCTTTTCCTCTATGTCAGGATGCATAGTGTTTAGGTCACTCTTTTGACCTCTATCTTTCTTAATATTGAGGAAGGAGCTCCTGTGTGTAACTGGAATGCCAGCATTTGTCTCCATAGACATTCTATGCCTTTGTACTACATTGAAGACCACTTGACCTGACAAATTGGACGATGATGCTTCAGTATTCACATCACTCGTGCCTTGGATGGGCTCATTCAAGTCAGCCAAACAGTGAGATCGAGAAACATTCACCCCATGTAAATTCAATTTCCTGGCTGTTTCTCCGCAATTTGGATTCTCACCAACTCCAAAGCTCAGGCTAACACCACCCTCAGATTCAATGAGACAATCTACATTGCGAGAGTAACTTGGCCTTAAAGACAACTCATCAACCTTTTCTTTGTGAGCTCCTTCACCATCTTCAGTCTCAATATATACATCAGCTGGAAGCCGTAGATCAAATGTTTTCTTTGGAACTTTCATACATTTTGAATCCAATAATTTCAATTTTTTTATGCTGACTCCGTTTTGGGAATGACTTGCACCTGCCTGTAAGCTACTTTCCTTAAGAAAGTGCAGTGGAGATCGTCTGCTGTCAGTGCCCAAGACAGATGGCCCACAATAACCAGAGTTCACCAATGAAGGAATGTGACACATATTTGGAGTGTACTCAGATGGAATTCTGGATGAAAATGGATTTGATTGTGATGCCTCAGTTGACATAGAACAATCATAGAATTCCTTCTTTTGGTGTTGAACCATCAAGTCCCTTTGAATTCTATAAAGTCGGTGAAGTTCATAAACCTGAACAAAAAACAACACAGGTATATACAGTAGTGCCTTTTAGGAGAAAGGAAAGAAAAAAATAAAATATGCAAATTACTACAAACAAATCAGTTTGATCCATTCATTCAGGTTCTCGTGGTTAGGTTCCTAACAAATTTTTAAAATCTTAGTAAGAAAGCAATACAATCAGCATTTATTGGAAAGCCCAGTTATTTCCTATCATATCCCAGAGAGAAACATGCATACTTGCTTCCTGAATGTAGCCTCATGCTTAAGCATTGTCTGCTTTAATAATTCTTTATCATAGTCTGAATATCCACCCATAGGACTTGATGCGAAGCCATAATAGTAATGACTATTCGTTAATGTCTTATCATCACAAAACAGTGACCAATGACTAGCATTGGCATCCTCATTAAGATCCCTCATTGAGTAGTAGCCTGGCAAATAAGGTTTAGACTGCAACTTTGTTCCCATTCCTGAAAAGTTTTGGGAAATGATAGAAACGTGAGAAGTTTTAAACCAATAAAATATATATATATATGTATAAAATTATAAAAATGATTCAAAAGAACCTTAGCAAAGCAAATGGCAACTGAAATATGAAGACAATCAGCAAATCAGAATCTGAGAAATTTTATCGAATTTAGAACGTCCAAGATACCCATTTTGAAACCTATGATTACATGTGAACAGTAAGAACATGTTTATCATTTGTTGATTTAAAAAACAGATATACTCTGGTAGGAAACAACAGAATTTGATTAAGTATGAAATAGGCAACCCATGGATTTAATGAAATCCATGAATGTCAAGCAGAAGATCAGAACCACAAATGAAACTGTTCATCCACTAAATTAAGTGGAATGTCAATAAAAAAATGAAAGTTATCTGATACGGCTTGCCAATTTAATGAGAAAAATGAAATACCGAAAAGATGCAACCCATGTAAAACAAGTCTTGCTACAGAGTTAAGAACTAGCGCTTCTCCCTCATCCTACAAACAAGTGAAAAGTATCTTGGAAACACCATTCACAACTTCAGTCACATCTAATCTCACAGATCAATTCAATTCCAAAAACTATTGCTGTCAATTTACATCCAATTCCATAAAATGACTAAATATGAATTATATGTGGTTTTGCACATTAAAAAATTTGAAAGTTAATAGTTACTTTATATCTGCATGTAATGTCTATAGGATATTGTTAATTTTTATCAGTCCTCAACTCATTATCTGTGTGAGTATTTTCGTGATCATCTTCTCTTTCAAAAATATAAAAGTAAAACTCCCCTCCCTCCTCTCCTTCTCATATAATATTCAAATATTCAAGTCACTATGTTCTCTCTTAAAGTTAACCCATAACATATCTCTACTGCTCCTCGTCAATAACTTGCTTATAATTCAATGCCCTTAGACTCCAATTTTTAATTGACATTTTAAGACACCTTTCAACTCCATATGAACAAGATGAACACTCTATCCACCTTCTTATATTCCTACATTTCATTATCAATCCTAGTTTTTCCATGGAGAATGTATGTTACTTACATTTTTATATTCATATATTTTCCATCATCAATCCTGTTTTTCCACGGCCAACATGTAGCTACATCTTTATTCTAATATTCAATGTCATCTATATTCATTACGTTGAGGGCAGCCTTGAAGCAATGGTACAAGTTACTCCCTTTGCAACCAAAGATTGTGGGTTAGAATTTCAAGAAACAGCTTATTTGTCAATTATTAAGCAAAGGTAAGCTTGTGTACATCGACAGCACTCCCAAATGCTCTTGCCTACCCAGCAATGCACTGGATCAACCCTTTTTCATCTAAATTTCATGATCTTGTCAATATCACCTACATCATTTCTACATTAATTTTACTTCCATGCTACATTACTTTGATGTCTCTTTTACTTTGAACCAAACCACATAAAAGATACATAAAATAAAAAATAAAAAATAAAAAATAAAAAAACTAAATTCCTGCAGCTGCCACATGCACAAACAAGATACAGCCCAACTTTTCAGCCTTCCACAAGAAGCAGTCTAGGCTCAGGTTCGTGTGTAATCTCAGATACATGCAGCAAATATGTAAGATTAAAAATTCTCTAATTTATTTTACCATTAAAATTTATTTGAAAAGTTAGATTAAGAGATGGAAGTTAAGAAACAACATAGGCCAATAGATGAACGGTTTCTGATTAGGATTCCCAGGAACATTTTCCATATAACATAGATATGTAAATTTATGGCATAAGATAAAATATTCACAAGGGTTAAGTATTTCTTTCTTTCTTTTTTAAATTGTTCCAATTAAAATTTTTATTTACAATGTTACAGTTTTTTCCTTCTCATATTACATATTAAGCCCATGAAAGCTTCACAAAATCCTTTATCAACTTTTATCATTAAGGAGGAAACCAAAGCTCCTACAAGAGAGACCCACAGCTCCCTCACGCCCACGGGGGGTTGTGGGGGGAAGGGAGGGGGACACCCATCAGGGGCAAAATGGGAGTTTTCACCCCCGAACAGGACGCATACGGCCAATGTCCTGACCAACCGAGCAACGATTAAATGACTGATTTGGTCCACTTGACTACCGAAGTGATCCTGATCAAATCCTAATCCACAACTCCATAGGACTTTAATTATGCCCTCCATCTTTCCAGAGGGAAAAAAAAAATACTCACCAACTGATTTTAACTGCATTTTAAGTGGTTCCAACACTTTCATCATCAACATGTGATCAATTCATTACAATCCAAGTAAAATCAATGGTTCAAAAAAAAAGAGCATGGTTGTGGACCATGTTGTGCACCTCCCCAAGATGAGCAAATAACTAATGTATACAGAAGAAGTCCTTCAAAAATGTTCACATGTTCATCAATCTGTTCTCAAGAAGCACGAACTAAAAGTAACTCAGATGAATCAACCATAGTAGTAATGACAAAGGCAGCAGAGTTTAACATAAATGGTGATCCAGTCAACGGCAACTATGTGAATTCAATGATGCCAACCAGCAAAAGCACCACAAAGCATGTTTAAAACCTTTCAATAAATTCCATCTCAACAATCTATGCATGTTACAAGGATGGTGGTTCACTCCGTTCTGCTGAAAACTTGAGTTTGATTGTTTCAGCTAAAAGTGGATGTCATAAAAATACAAGCAGCTCATAAAACAGGACATTAATATCAAACTCATCAGTTATATAGAATCCAACTGTACAGCCTTTTCAGGGAAAATCAAGTCAACCATCCAATACAGCAGATTGACAAAGAGTTCGAATTAGACTTGCATCAACAGCACCCTAGAAAAAGCAATTCTGCAGAGACATGTTGGTCCAATATAACACGCATCTGCAATTATGGACCAAACGTTGAATGACAATGCCACTACAATGAGTCAACAAGGAGACATGATCCAATCAGCACGATTTCAAGGGGAGAAAAAAAAAATGATAGAAAAAGAAAGAAAGAAAGAAATCATTTATACTTCTTTTTAAAGAGTTTTAAATGCTTAAATACAATTGGGGGCAGCATCCTTGCTATGAAAGCAAACACTTGGTCTTTGAACATTCTCATTCTACAGGAAATGGAATATATATAAGAAAAATTTTATAATGAATTAGAATTCCTAAAAATTCTATTATCAAACAGAAAAACTGAATTAGTCAAATGATGACAAACCAAGCTTGCTACAGATTAGGAATGTAATCCATGATTAAGAAGAAAACAGCCAAATCATGTCAGATGGAAAAACCATTAATTCCACCACAAACCCCTACAACATATCCAGCAGCTAAACATGCGCCAGGTACAAAACTCACAAGATCACGAGTCCAAATAACCAAGCCTGAAATCGAGACAATAAAAAAATAGAATAAAAAAGCAATCAACCACCAAAACGACGAAGGAGCTGATCGAATTATACCTCAACCCAGCATCCACTATCATCCTCCTCGCAAACCCACATCCAACGCCTTAGCAAATTCTAAAAAACCCACCATCCATTCGCTGTCTTAATTCACATCCGCCGCAAAACTCCCTTCCCACAGCCCCAAATAAAACCAATCCAGAAAACCCACTCCAACCCCTCTCTTCGACAGCACCGAACCGTCGAACAAGCCCATGAAATCCCCACATCTGTGTCTTGCTCAAATCCCATTGCAACAGCTCAGAAATCATCGGCCAGAAAACACCAAATCCTCAACACCCACGACCCAATTCCGATCTAGCCGTGCACGTCGCATCCCTCGCTCTCATCCCCCAGAAACCCAGCAGAATGGAGTGGAGGAGGCCGAGATGGTTGAAAAGTAAAGGGAAAAACAGAGAAAATCTTCCCCCCACCAAGAAGAACAGAGCAGCGGCAACAGCAACAGCAATAGCAGTGTTCATATAACAGCAGCAACATGAGATTTGTCAACATCTGGTATCCCCTTTTATTCCTCTGCTGCAGCTGCCTTTGCCTTTCAGCATCTTTTCTCCTTCCATTGTCTTTGGATTGTACCTTTTTCTTTTTTCTTATTATTATATTCCAAATATTCCCTCACTCCTCGTTCTCTCCAATATTTTTCAAAAATCTAATCCAATCTAATTTATAATGATTTCCTTCTCTATCTCCCGTGGGTTTCTGATGAAAGTGCGTAGAATGGCAATAGATTTGGCTGATTCTTCTCTCCCCCACTTTTTCATGCTCTTCTTGAAGTCTTTTTCACGCAAGCGAAGCGAGGACAGACAGACCACCGCGTCAGAAATTTCGGATAATAATAATTATTATTAATTTTTACGGGTGTATTTAATAAATTTTAAATTTTTAATATAAAACTTTTCACTTTAAGCAACTATTATATTTTTAATCATTTTTTACAAATTTTTATTAGACTAACTTTTTCAATAAATTTTACACAACTATATAACATAGTTATTTTTACTTTATTCTAACTCTTTATCATAATTTGCATCATATTATTTCATTTTTTTTTGTTTCAACAACTTTTACATCAAAAGTTTTTTTCAAAAATTTTATCCTTTCTCAAACACATTATATATTGAAAATTATTAAAGCTAAAGAAGCATACTTATTTTGTCTCTACAACTCATTTAAAGCCATGGTATTAATCAATCTGGTTCAACGAGTTGAAGTTTAATAATAATTTTAATTTGTTTAAAAAATTTTAACTATAATCCATTTATTAACTCTTAAAAAATCTCAAGCCTAAACTATTTGCAACATATTTAACAAACAAATCGGAGAGTTATTAATAGGCTATACATATGTTAAAAAAGTTAAAATGCTACTAATTATAATCTTGATAATTAAAAAAAATTATTGAAACTTAAAGTTAATATACTTGAAAATTAAAATATATACTATCATGAATTTTCTAATCCAGTAATCTAATTTTACTAAAAAAGCAAAACAAGCAAAATACAAATTTATAAATGTCAATGGGGGATGATAAAGTGTTTTTTTTTTTTTTAATGAAAGCGATGATAAAGTTAGATGGTAGCAAGAGAGAGGTAATCGATGAAGACAATGGGATGAACAGTGCCCAACATAATATATTTGAGGAGAAAGAGGGGAATTAACAAAAAAGGATTAACAGAGATGGGTATTAGAGAAGTAGAAGGCGAGAGGAAGTGAGGGAGAAAGAGAGGAAGAAAGCGCAGGCTGTCGAAAGGGAAGAAGGCAATTGCGCAATGTAAGTATAAAACAAGGAAAAAGACATACACTAATGACTAATCTGCAGGGACAAAATCATGAATAGGGGCATTAAATGACAGAGTGCTGACTTAAATAAGGGTACTAAACCGGTAGACACACGATCCAGGAACAAAACTAAGAGCTTAGGGAGAATGGAATCAAGACAGATTAGTGGCGTAAGGGAAAAGGAGGGAAATAAAATTTCAGGCTATTAGGGTTTACGGTATATATATTTCTTCACATTAAAATGGGTTAAACTAGTATAATGGGTTACTAAATAAGTTAACAAGTTGTAAAATTCTAACCTTATTCTGGTTATTTAATCAAATATTTTGTATAGTTTAGTGAATCATAAATCATCTATTCGAAAATCTCAACTCAAATCTATTTCTAAACGAGTTAGATGGTTAGTTGACAGATTAACAATGACTATTAAAACCCTCAATCCTGAATCTCTACAACAAGTTATCGTTTTAGAGTGTGTTTGGTTGGAGGTAAAACTTTTGATGAAAAGATTTTGGAGTAGAAGTTGTCAAATCAACAGAAAGTGATATGATATAATAGGAGTAATGATGAGGAGTAAAGAGGATAAAGTTAAAATAGATAGGTTAGTTGTATAGGTAGTTGTGTAGAAATGATTGAAAAGTATGGTAGTTTGTGTAGAAAAATATGAAAAAATAATTAAAAAATAAAGTAATTATGGAGAGTGAAAAGTTTTAAATTGAAAAGTTTTAATTAACATTTTTTATGCTAAACAAACACACCCTTAGTTTACTATAATAAGAATACCCACGCATTTGAAATTTTTCATTATATTCTTAAAATCTTTGGAGAATTCAGAGTTGCAACTTAAGTTGTCTAGATTCTATTTGAAGTTAATATTATCTTTATTATATTCTTAAAAGAAACTTGATCCTGTGCACCAGGGTGCACTTAGGTTCGGTGCACTCAGGTGCATATAACCTATTTTTAATATGTTTTTAAAATTTTTTAATATATTTTTTAAAAATTTTAATATATTTTTTTAAAAATTTTAATATAATTGTTAATCTAAATATATTTAACGTGTATATCAATTTTTATCATTTTAGAAATTTATAAATATTTTTTGGATTTAGCATCTAAAAATCTCTAAAAATGATAAAAATTGATACACATATTAAATACATTTAGATTAACAGTTGTGCAAAAAAAATTTCGAAAAGCTATGTAATAATAGGTATTTACACCCGGGTGCACAGAATCACTTTCTTTCTTAAAAACTTTTATCTTACTCTCTTTTAAGTCATTTCAGTATATCTTACTTTATATCTTAAAGTCAAATTAGTTTCTTTTTCCATTCCACTTCGGTTCTTTAAAATAATATTTATATTTTATTTTAAAACTATAATTTTATTATAACACTTACTCGAAAATATTATAATAAGGATTATAATAATATAATTTTTGAAATACATTTATTAACTCTACTTGATAATAGATAAACTAAATTTCTATATATTTTTAAAATATTTTATATCTTTCAATATCAAAAATATTTCATAAAATATATATTCAACATGTACTAGTAATTTAAATTGATTTTGCATGCCCAAAAATTAAAACCTACCTTATCATAATTCAAATTAGTATTTATTTATTTGAAACTTATATTACTCTATGGATAGAAATATAGAAACTTGTTTTACTCAATTAAGGTACCCAATGAGTCAACCTTTCCCAAATTACACCTCAAAAAAAAATATAACGCACTAGTGCTAAGTCAAACATTTCATATTACATGAAATTATCAAATTTTTATTTATTTTGCATTATTAATCTCTTTATGAACAATACATTTTGGAAAATTGGTCATTATAGAATTTTTCATATTGATACTAACTTTTAGTATGTGGCCGCTTTTGTGAAATCTCTTTTTTGTGTAATTCGTTCATTTTTAATTTATGAATGATTAATAAAAAACTTACTTTATCTATTATATTTAGCATCATCACTATTATTACAAAAACTCTTTTATTTGTTTAATGTCATTGTATATGAGTTCTATCTATAATAATTTACTACTAAATATTAATTTTTAAGTAATATTTTCAACCTCTAAATAGTCTAAAGTACCATCAATAATTAAATAAATTATCATATAAAATATTATTACATTCTAATGTATATGGGAATGTATTTAAGCATTTTTCTTAATTTACATATGAATGTATATATTTTTGAATAAATGTGGCTTATTTACATATTGAATTTGGATAAAATTTATTTTCTCAACTAAATAAATGATGTTAAATACAATAAATAGATTAAATTTTGTATTAATCATTAACATTTAAAAGATAGAAGGAGTTACATGAAATTATTTAATATAGAGGTGTGATTCTTTACGTCCGAGCTAAGTCCGTCTAACTGTGTCCACTGCCCACACGCTGTTGGATTGGGCATCCTAAACGACAGTCGTGCGATAGAAAAATTTCAACCTGCTCCCCGTGACTTCTAGCGAAGGCGAAAAAAGAAAACGGAAAAATTCAAAGCAACCATCTACTGCTTCTCGCTGGAACCTAGTGGCCACCCCCTCACCTTCTTCATCATAAACAAGGGGGGCGGCAGAAAAGAAAACTAGCCATTGTTTCCTCCACTGGGTGGTGTTGGGGGCAAAGGTAGAGGCATGGAGTTGATGGGCGTCAATGCGAGAGCCACAGTGCCACTGGCACTGTACTTCCGCGGATGGCTGCTCTTCCTTCTCATGGATTGATGGTGGGCAATGGGTGCGGCGGGGCCCACAAGGACGACAGGAGCTTCACCCTTACTGCTATGGAATGTAAGGGAATTCTCCGGCGGCTTGTAGACGGTTTCTCTATCACTAGTCATAACTAATTTCATGCCCCGCATCAGCAGCGGCATTGGAACAGAATTCTACTGAAGACTTACTGCAGTGCTTACTGATTCTTTACTTAACATGATTAGCGCACAGAGTGGGTGGGAGGAGAGTTTTTTTAATTTTTTCGGTTTTCTTTTCCGCCTTTGCTGGAAGTCAAAGGGAATAATTTGAAAATTTTCCATCGCACGAATGTTGTTCGGGATGCCCAATCCAACGACATGCAGGTGGTAGACACAGTTAAGCAGGCTTAGCCCGAACCTAAAGAATCAAGCCTCTTTAATATAACCTAGTTATATTAAGTGTGCACGCCTTTGAAAACTTTTCAATGGTTATGATTCTTAGTTATATTATTTTATATAAAAACATCCATGCGAAGCCTTCAGATCACGATCGTAGTGAGTACATGGGTATCTTTTGCAATCTAGGGCTATTAATGTTAATGGTTAACCCGTAATTCACCAGTCCAATCCGTTTATAAATGAATTCAGATTAAATTTTTAAAACAAACAGTTTATGATTTACTAAATGTTTAACAATTTAATTAAACAAATAAATTAAAATTGAGATCACACAACCCATCAACCCGTTTGTATAAGTCGTTCAACCGGTATAACCCAGCTACACAGAATATATATTATGTGATATATCCGATAAATATTTTTTGTCCTCAAATATCCTGCTCTCTAACCGACGCATGATTTTATTTCCCGTCTAGGGGTGCAAGTCAGTCCAGGTACTCATAGGTCAACTTGATGAGTACCCTAAATTGGGTTGGTTCAGTTCCCATTTTGCTACCCACCGGGTCGGTTCGGTTTCGGTTCCGAAATACCCGTAAGAATTTAGCTAGGGTCGGTTCCATGTGACAAGTACCCGAAACCGACCCAGATTGCATATACTATATATATATATATATATATCTTATAGTTGCTGCCCTTAGTGCCCTTTTGCCCTAGCCCTAATCCCGCAGCCAAACGACGATGATCTCGATCTCGTTCCTCAGTCACTGCCTTCGACGGTGATCTTGTCCCTCATTGCCTTCGACCTCGAAAAGATTCATCTCCCTGACCTCTGCTCTCCGGCTCCGATTACCCCTCTGCAAGACTGCAACTTTGAGTCTTTGATCCATCAGCCATCGCCCCCCGCTTCCGTCGGCTACTACTGTCGTTGTCAACTCCATTCGTTCCAGCCTCCAAACCATGCCACCTCCGACCTAGATCCATTGCTTTTGAGGGATCAGCGCACGGCCACATGCTGTCCTCCTGTCGTTCGAATGCCGTTGTCCTCCATTGCCATCGACCGCTGCCCTGTCAGCGCTGCCAGCGCATCCTTCGCCGTCGGTAAGCTCCATTCCAAACTGCAGCATTTTAACCTCATGAACATTTTGTCATTCTCGTGCTACTATGAAACTGTCTAGGTTCTCGTAGCTAAGGTTAGAGTCTGTGTTTGCTAAACATTGGCCAAGATTGGTTGATTGGGGAGTTTAAATTTGTCTTTGTTTCAAATTTGTTTCCATGAGATATAGGTGAGTTTAACAGAACATGCATCTGTTCAGCAAGAAAACCTCCATGTAGTTTCTTCAACATTCAATTAGATGCTTCTTGAACTTCTTAATTTCAGGATTGAAATGTGATAGACAATCTATTTCCTATGGCATTAAGCGATCACAAAGATCTACTGCCATTTCAGCCTTTTTCATAGCAATGACAACTTTAAGCTGCTCAATTTCATCATAGGCATTTGCAAACAATTTTTCTTGCAAATACAAATTAAGAGAGGGGGTAAGAACATTAAATTTGGACAGAACTAGATGCAAGCTTGAAGCAATGAGTATACGATGCAAAATTAATTAACTAATTGAGTAACTTTTGATCACAAATCAATTGACTAATTGAGTAACTTTTAATCACAAATCAATTGACTAATTGAGTAACTTTTGATCTATCTGTGGGTTATTATAATCTCCTATTTCAAAATGCATGCTTGGATGGCTTATGTAACTAAATATGGTTGTTATATTTTATAAAACAAAGGTATGAACAGTTTGTTTAATAATATTTGGATTAATGCTTGAGCATGGATGGTTTGTTAATGACGGTTTGTTGCTCTTTTTGTATGCATTATACACATATTGCAGACTTATACCTTGGGCGACTATTTCTCACATAATATTGAGGCAAAAAAATTCTGTTGACCCTTACTTATATTCTAAATTTTTGTCATTAGTTAAATATTTTAATCAATATTTTAATGATATTATTGAAGGGGTGACTGTAATATTAATTATGGAAGATGGTAGCAGTGTGAACAATTATGTTGATTTAAATATGGATGACATAGTTAACATAATAGAGGTTTTAGAGGTTAAGAATGAAGATGAGAACATGATGAAAGATAATGTAATTGGACAAGTTGGTGTGAGTGAGAAGGTTCTAGATGATGAGAAAACTACAAATGAAGGTATTCCTCCAAAATCAAAATTGCAATATAAAGTTTCTTCAATTGTGTGGTAGCATTTCACTAAGAAAGTTAAGCACATTTCAAAGAATGGTAAGAAAGAGGATAAACAGGAAGTGACATGTAATCACTACAATAAAGTTTTAGCTTATTCAAGCAAGAATGAGACTAGCTCGATGAGGAAATATTTAGATAGATGTACTTATTATGATCGTGGACAGGGTGACAAGAGGCAGAAATTGTTAAGTATATCATCTCCAACAAGCAATTCTAGTAGCCAAGTAGGTAGCTTGACTGCATGGCAATTTGATCCAACTACAAGTAGTAGATCTTTTACTGAAATAATAATAATCGATGAACTTCCATTTAAGTTGGTTGAGTGTGAGGGGTTTCGAAGATATATTACTAAAATTCAACCACTTGTGAAATTTGTGTCTAGAACAACAGTTGCGAAAGATGTTGCTTTGGTGTATGAAAGTGAAAAGACTAAACTAATGAGTTTTTTCCATGTCCAAGTGTATAGTATGTGTTTAACAACAGATATGTGGACATCTATAGCTAATGAAGGTTATTTATGCCTCACCGCACATTATATAGATGACGAATGGAAGCTAAATAAGAAAATTATTAACTTCCGTTTGTGCTCACCTCCACACACTGGTGAATGCATTGCTAATTTTATTTTTAATTGCTTGATGAAATGGAACTTCAATAGAATCTGTTCTCTAACTATGGACAATACATCTAACAATAATGTTGCAACCAAAAAATTAAAAGAATTATTAATAGGAAAAGATTTACTCATTAGGGATGGATTCACATTTCATATTAGATGTGCAACATATATTCTTAATTTAATTGTGCGAGATAGAGTAGATGAAATTTAAGACTCAATCAGTCGAATTAGAAATGTAAGTAAACATGAAAGGGTTTCACCTGCTAGGAAAGATAAATTTGAGAAATATTATCAAAAAGCGGAGATCAAAGAAAAAGGTGGCTTGTGCTTAGATGTTACAAATAGATGAAATTCTACATATTTTATGTTGGAAAGTGCTTTAAAGTTTAGAGCAGCATTTGAAAAATTAGATAAAAAGGATGCAGTTGTTGCTAAGGAAGGACCTCCATCGGTGTTTGATTAGGATAATGCACAGGTTTTGTGTTTATTTTTGAAAAAGTTTTTTGAAATTACAAAGGCTTTGTCTGGCACATCTTATATTGCTTCTTCAATGATTTTAATCCAGCTATATGAGGTTAAAAAAATTTTACTCATGAGTTTAACATCAGATAATTATTTTCTTCAAGATATGAGTAAAAAAATGAAAGACAAATTCAATAAGTATTGGGGAAGCCTAGACAAAATTAATATCATCACGTTGATAGCAAATGCATTGGATCCACGATATAAGCTTAGATTTATAAGCTATTTTTATGCTAAGCTATTTGATAAAAGCAAATCTGTTGAAGCCACTCAAATAGTCACGTCTGAATTGCATAAATTATTCAAGTTTTATGAATCTCATTCTATTCCAAGAAAAGCTTCAAATAAGGTGGGAGAGTGTAGTGAAAGCAATGCTGAGACTTGCGCAACTGATGATTTTCTATCATTTTGTGAAGAAAATGATGAGCAATGGTCGAAAACAGAAATTAATATTATCTTCAAGAACTTGGATTGTTGCCAACTAGCAAGATTATTGTTTTAGAATGGTTGTCAGCTAATGCATCCAGATTTAGAGTATTATTTTTATTGCTCGTGATATATTTGTTATTCCTGTTTCTACCGTGGCATCTGAATCTGCTTTTAGTACTGGTGGACGAGTTCTTGATGCATATAGAAGTTTTTTATCTGCAAATACCGTGGAATCATTAATATATTGTCAAGATTGGTTAAGGACAACTTCCAAGCCATCTGAAATTGAAGAGGTATTTGGAGAATTTTCCATTGCAAAACCAGGTACCAATTTGAATTGTTCAACGTCGGGTAACATTTTACATTTTTATTTTCTTTTTTACATATATTAAACATATGTCATAGGTAATAAGTTTAGAAACATAACTTGTATGATAAATTGCTCATTTATATATGTTTTCTAATTGTTTTGCAGAAAGTACAAGTGTTGATTCAAATGCTACTACCATTGCCACCATTCCTAATAAGGTTGTGTTAAATAGGAGTTTTCATTATTTAGTCTTTGTATTTAAATGTCAGATGATTCTTACTAAATCTTATATTTTCTACTTTCAGGGAAAAGACATTCTCAATGACGGATGAGATTTGAAAGATATGTTTGATTTGTATTGTGTTTATGTTATATTCATTGTGATGTATATGACTTTCAAACAAATTTTCTATTGGATTGAACGAACTTGATATTGTTCCAAGAAAATACATGGAACAGGTGTGATGCATTGAAGTGTTAAGTCAAGGACTTAAGCATTTGCAACTTTTACTTTAACTTGTTTTGATATTATTTGTCTTTGTTTCAGATATTCAAAATGTTAAACAGGTTGTTCAATTTAGCAATTGAAACAGGTCATTTGGAGCTTGATATTGTGTTGGGTTGAAAATTTCTCAATTTAGAAGGTTGTGCAAATGTTTGATGGGTTGTTTGGATATTAATTTTGTGCTTTGTTGTGAAATTTTATCAAGTGAAACAAGTTATTTGCATATCAATTGCTATTTGATTGTGAAAATTTCTACATGTATCAATGTCAACAATTTGGATGCATGACGTTTTTAGGAACCGATTTGGAACCGAACCGGAGCCGACCCGCAATTGACAAAATTTGGTAGGGTAGACTTTGAACCGACCCGGTCTAAAATAGGGTAGGGTAGACGTTTTTAAAAAACGGGTAAAGGTAAGTTCCACCCCTACCCGGGGGGTACCCGGAATGACTTGCACCCCTATTCCCCTCCCTCTACGCATGCCCTAATTCCCATCAGCCCTCGTCTCCCTTTCCCAAATTCGCCACTGTGAAGCTCCTCCCCTGAAATTTCTTTCTTCTCCGCAGAGTGCCTTGCAGCCCTCTTCGACCCTTAAGGGCAGGGTGACAAGCCGATCCAGTTGCGGGAGAGGCATCGCATGACACCCAGTTGGCAGTGTAGCTTGTGTGCGCGCGTGTGGGAGGAGACAACGTATGTGTGGGTGTAGCTGCCCATTTCTTCTCTGCTTGGCCTCGTAGCCGTCCCTTACCCATTCGCTGCTATTCTCCTCCCCTTAAGATTCTTACTTCTCCGCCCTCCGCCTCCCAACCATTATTTCTCCTCCATTGTCTTTCTTCTCCACCCTTCGACCCAGAACTTGTTCTGTGACGGCCCTGTAACACCCTACGTGAGCTTTCCAGGTCTCACCCTCCCCCCGTCCTTCTTTCCCCTAATCTCTATCTCATTTGCTCCTTTCTTAGACTGATTTCTATAACTATGATCTTGCTTTTCTCAAATCTCCGCCCACTCCTTCACCAAGTGACCATTGTTGTCTAACTCGCCAATGACGTGTAATTTTGTCTGTCTTGAAGTTTCACCTTTGATGACCTAGTGTTGACATGTGAACAATAATATGACTGTGAGTGCTAAATGGATTAAATTCACTTTGAATTATTTAATTTTTTAGACTTTATTGAAGGTGTTTAGTAGTAAAATTAGTAATAAATATAATTAGTTAACAATCCGTCAACTATTTATTAAATGAACAGGTTAGGATTGATTTAGGTTTTTTAATAAGTTAAAAAATAAATTAAGATTAAAATATTTTAAATAAGTTAAGATTGGAAATAAACTGCAATGACCGTGTCGGTCTATGGGCCGGAGAGGATTTGTGCTCTGGCGCTGCAAGCATGCTCGAGCCATTGACCAAGCAGGACTGGGGCCCACGTATCGTTATCATCGGATGGAACAAGCCAAGATGCGTGATTCTCACACTATTTATCAATTATTTATTCTGTCCATTTTACTACCACCGGAAAGCGAAGCATCACGTGAGCCAGGGCCAAGTAGGTATTGACACCACGTGTAGAAACAAGAAAGAAAGTAGAAACTGATGCCCGTACAAAACAGGTGTGTGGATATTATCGTATCGACCGCCAGCGACTCACGTTCCACGTTTTCTCGTCGTGGGGATGCGGTGTTCAAAAACTGCCGCAATCCTGACCGTTGATTTAGTTGAGATGTCCTTGGCTTGAGAAAGCGATAGGGCGAAAAAGGACAACGGTGATAATTAGGTAGTTACCCACTACGTCGTCACCAGAAAATAAATTTTATATAATTGCTAGAATTTCATGGTTGCAAAAATCCAGGGGCTGGGACATCTCAGCAGTGGGTAGTGCATGGATATTAAAATTTTCACAAATTTGTGTATTTTTATTTATAATTTATCAAGAATTAAAATAATTAATTAATGAAGTTTTGATAAAGTTTGCAAAAAATTGCAAACACATCTTTGATGTTAGGATTCAGTCATTTATCACTTTAAAAAATTTAAGAGAATCACAACCAAAAGAATGGGATGTGGTTTTGACATTTTAGAACAAATTTTATTCTCTTCTAAACTTTCATTTTACAATACATAATAACTATATTTTTCTCATTATAAATTTATAATACTATTTTTCTAGTTCCTACTATAATTCTCCTCAGCACACACCAACACTTTCTCATTTGATCTCCTCATCTAATATCATCTCCCTATATCCAATTGAGTGATTTCGAAAGGTTCCCGATTTTATACGAATATATAGAATGATGATTTCATACTTGTGGTAAGCATTGACGCTACCTGATTACTCTTTCTTTTTTAATTTATTATATTTTAAAATCTAAAATATTTATTATATTTAACAAATCTTGTTAATCATGTTACTAAAAATAATTTTCATTGAAAGTTTATATTTTGGGTCCGTTTGTTAACAATGAAAACTCACAAAGTTCTGTAAAACTTTTCAAACCTTAGGGTGCAGCTCAAAAAGTTGTTATTTTCAAGTCATTTTTCAAATACTGTTGGCTACCGTACATCTGAATAGCAATGCCACTGACGCTGAAAATGGTCCTTTGCACCCCAGTGGCAGGCTTCTGGCAAAACGGCACACAAGTATCGATGGATAAAATTGATGATTGATGTTTTTCAAGCTGTAAAACACGTCAAAAACTTTTAACTAATGCCAAACAGCCCTTTTATAAAAAAATTTCCTTTGGGAGTAACCATATAACTATTAAATTTTTTTAAAAAGAATAATATATAATCTATAAAAGCTTACCATTTATTCAACTTTTTAAACTATAAATAAATTTACAAGGATAAATACGATAAATGGTTTATATTTTAACATATATTTTTTAATATTAAAATATCAAGGATAAGCATTGACACTTCATGCTTACGATGAGTATTGAATTATTACATAATAATTCTCCTATAACGTTTTACCATAAATTTCTTTCATGCATATGTCATTAATATAATCATTATTTACCCTATTAAAAAGATGATTTGCTCATTTAAAATTTATTAATTGAGAAATTTAACTGTAACGTGATCCAATTGATGATGATAAATCATTAATATATGATATTAAATAATTTAAGAGTCATATTAAGATTGAATAATTTTAATTATAAAATTTTTAAAAGGGCAAAATCGTCTTTTTATTAGAAAAATTTGTAAAACATTGTGGATATATTAAGAATTAGGTGCAACTGTTGGGATATAAAAGGAATTCTCCCATATTCTAATGATATTTTGAATTTTTATTAAACTAAATGATATGCTTGATATGTGTTTGGAACGAAATAAATATATAAATTAGTATCCATGTGAACTTGGGCTTCAATACTCATGCTGGCATGATCCCTTTTTATTTTTGAGATTCATGTATGGATGCACAAACTTGGTATGTTTAGGAAGTAATGAAACTTTAGGATGACAAATTTATAGTATAGAAGTTTTTGAACTGAAAGAATAAAGTTAAAATAGATAAATTAGTTGTTATGATTAATTAGGTAGAAATTACTAGAAAGTAATATAGTTGTACAGGAAGACTTAAAAAAGAATAAAAATAGGATAACTGTAGAAATTAAAAAGTTCTTATGTCACAAAAATGCTCTATATATGTGTGCGCAGTTTTTACATTTTTTCTTTTTAATTTTTTAAATTCATGAAGCACATATATGAATTTTTAATGGAAAATATGTATTTTATAGATATAGCCCAATAAACATCATCAAAATTTGTTAAACTATATTAAATTTTCTTAACATATTTAAGTCCACTAAACTCTTCGCAAGCCCAGTAGCCCATGAAAGAGTTTAATAAAATTTAACATAAAACCCAACAAGTTCGTAAAAGATTTTATAACTTTAATAAAGTTTGGTGGACTTTTTATCAATACAGTTATCATTACAAATAATTGACTATTATTTTATTTGTATATGAGAAAAGTTAGCTAAATAGGAGGAAGCTAATCTAAATCACCAAAGATAAATCAACGACTTTTAATTTCATTTACATTGAAATTATTCAATAATTTATTGAATTTATGCCATATTTATCATCTATGTTGTGATACATGTTTTACAAATAGACGAATAAAAACTAAAAATTTATCCACGTTCAAAGAGGCTAAATAATTGTTTTACTGTCAATGATTTAATTCATATTTTTTATGATATAAAATGTCATTATTCTTATGTCCTACTCTAGTGGCAATAAAATATAGTATTTAAAATTTTACTAATAGCGATTGTCTTACATAAAAAAATAGCGATTGTCTTAAAAATGTAAAAATGTATCTGTGGATGATAAAAAAAAAAAGTATATATGGGATTGACTTCTACGCGTTGTCTGCAATTCTCGGCCAAGTATAGTATTTCATTTGAGATGGAATACCCGTACATAGACTGGTAGGTACCTGTAGTAATGGTGGGCAATTTGTATTTTAAACCATCCAACTTCGCGTATTTACATTTTAAATCTTGTAAAATCTCATTTTTTGTATTTTAGACCTTTGGCCTTAAAAGTGTTAAAAATCACAGTTAAAGTCTCGTAAAACATCGAAAATACATTTTGCATTTTAAATCATGTGAAGTTCGATTGAAATTCTCTGTTGTCACGGTGCTCACGACATAAAAAATGCTGCTAAAATATGATTCGTGTATTGACGTTTTAAACCATGTAAAGTTTGATTTAAAATGAAAACGATATTTTAGATATTTTATAAGACTTTAATGGTAATTTTTTAATGCCATTAGGGTGAGGTCTTAAAATGCAAAGAATCAAATTTCATAGGGTGTAAAATGCTAATACGAAAATCTCGAGGTTTAAAATGCAAATATGCAAAATGAGAGGGTTTAAAACAAAAATTTCCTGTGGAAAAAAAAAATTCCTTAACAATGGTCGTTGATCAAGAACATATTGTTGCTTGTGATACACATGTGAGAAGTCTAGAGATAGCTATTCCAGAACCCTCTTAGATGAAAATTAATTGCTTGGGCATCATTAATTAAAGTATTGATTGACACTTACCTTCATAAGTAATGACAAGGAATTTGCGACATTAATTTTCTAACTTTGCGTATTAGCATTTTGGATCATAAAATTTGCGTATTAGTATATTAGGCCTTAAGAAGTTTCGATCTTTGTATTTTGAACCATCATCTCTAATAATATTAAAAAATATACCATTAAACCCAAACATAATGTCAAAAATACCTATACATTTATACGAAAATCTAGGTAGCAATGAACAAAAACTAACATCAATTGCATAATGGAGCCTCACAATTCTAAGGAGGTGATGACACTCTGGACAATGATATTGATTTTTAGCTGTGACTGCCTTGTTTTCATATAAATGTAAAGATATTTTCAATATTATACATGAGTTTAATGATGTTTTTTAATATCATTAAAGGTGAGAGTTCAAAATGCAAAAATCGAAACTTTGCAGGTCTAACATTCTAATACGTAAACTTTGGGGTTCAAAATGCTAATACGTAAAATTAGAGGATTTATAACTCAAATTTTCCTAAGTAATGACCACACATTAATGCAGAAGGCAAATTGTCATTGTAACTCAAGAACTCTATAAGCGCAAGTGTTGAAGCTCAACCAAAGAAATCTCTAGCCCTGCCATCAACAATTGACAAGTTGACTCTATCGCATGCTTATCTTAATTGATTTTCCTTTTGGTCATAACGTTTTGAGATGACACAACTAAACAATCTCCTCTTTAAGCTCCAAAGAGGAAGCCTTGCAATATCACCTTGTAAGACAGACTATGAAATGGTATAGATCTCAATTCTCATTATCCTAAGCATTTGCAATAATAAAATGCATTGATAAATGTGACAAGGCTAACAAAGTTGATAAGTTTGATAAAAATCGAACAGGGTTAAAGGATGATTTCAATTTAAAGGTGAGATTAATATTCGTTTATGCTTGTAATGAGATTCTCAATAGGATAAAATTGATTTATAACTTGAGTTGTGTTCTTCGGAACTAACTTTATTATTTGTAATTTAGTGTAAATGTGTTAGACTTGTTCTCTCTTGCCTAAGAGTAAAAAGATCTTCTTTTTTCATTATCGGTCTCCCTTTTCTTCTTTCATTGTAATATTAATATTTTTACAAATATATACAATTTTGTAAATATTTTTAAGGGCGTAGATCAACAAAAATATCTATGCATGTGTACATATATATGTATACTAGAAGAGTACCAAAAATAAGATTATATTCTTTCCCACACCCACCCACCCACCCACCC
>JAXCLR010000105.1:35160348-35180796 GCA_035584095.1 Annona squamosa | reverse complement strand
CCACCCACACCACCACCTCACAAAAAAAAAAAAAATCGTAGAATGCACAGATTTGTTCCAAGACTTTTTCGAAGATCCATGCGCAAGCAAAAAAAAAACCGTAATGATGTGATTTTAGTAGAAAGAGTCAAAATAGAAAAATCATGATGCTGCAATTTTATTTGTTAGATGCGTTTCTTGTTTTGCACACCGTTATCGAAACCGGATCCGTTTCTTGTTTTGCACGTCGTTATCGAAACCGGATCAGGTCGACTAGTTGGACCGGTTCGACCGAGAACTGCCACCTAACCGAACTTATTCACCGCGGTAACTGGTTTGGACTTTGGAGGTTAAAGCCGGCAAGACCCGGTTTAACCAGCCCGCTTTCTGATTTTTCACTGGCTTTGTTCAACCGGTTTGATGTAAAAAAATACTCTCCTCTCAATTTTTACTCCTGCAGTCTGCAACAAAAGCCCGTCTTCCGTTTTCCCCCATTGTTGAATTCAAGCAGCGGCAATCACAGTTCCTGCAATGTCATTGGCATCAACACTGGTAATGCCATCCTCCTCCGATCCAAAATTGATTTCTTCTTCGATGGCAGGCATACCTCTTTCGAATCGACTTCAAAGTCAGCTTGAGAAGAACCATCTTCTCAAATCCGTTGTCGGTAGTTGTGAATCAAGTGATCGAAGCTGACCTAAGCTGACCTATTGATCAACAAAGAAAACCCTTCAAAACCGACAACACCATCGTCTTCTCTGGCCAAGAAATCCGCTGCCAACTAAGACATTCGTGGATGAGATCCCTGTAATCCACACTCTCTTCCTCCCTAACGGCCAAAAATTCGGCGCTAGCTAGCTTCGTTGGCGCTGATAAAATCAGGCGGAATATGGCCGGTGACAATTTTCGGCAATCCATCCTCATCAACTAGCATTTTTTATTTCCGAATCTTTCTTTCTGGTTGCTCAAGTTTTTGGCAATAATTTTTTTTTTTTTAATTTCTGCAGAATCTGCACTTGTATGCATTGCCAGATACAATTTTTTCCCTGTTTTTATGTGGATGTTTAGAGTTTGGACGTGGGAGGAATCTAGCAATGCTATGCTGGCGTCATTTTTATTTCTGCTAGAGCTAGCATTGCCATGGTGTCAGAAAATCGGATATGATTTTTGCCATAGTGCTGGCATTTTTGTGTGCCGTTTTTATTTGTCTGAGAAGTGAGAATTCGTGCGTTTGGCTTATTTTTCAGTGGACGTTACTGTTTATGTCATGGGATCCCAATTCAGTGCACCCGGGTGCATTAACTCATTTTTTTTAAATTTTTTAAACTTTTTTTATACAACTGTTAATTCAAGTGTATTTAATACATATATCCGTTTTTACCATTTTTGAATTATTTTAGATATTTATTTTTGATTTTTGAAAATCAGTGACAAAAACTATTTTTAGATTATTTTAGATATTTATTTTTTATTTTTGAAAATAAGTGAGATGACATTGATTTTCAAAAATTAAAAATAAATATCTAAAATAATCCAAAAATAATAAAAACTGATACATATGTTAAATACACTTTGATTAATAGTTGTATAAAAAAGTTAAAAAAATAAAAAAGTGTCAAAATGAGTTTAACGCACCTGGGTACATTGAAGCTAAGTGCACCTGGGTGCACAGGATCGGGTTCCTTTGTTAGGTAGATATGTAAATCTTCAAAAATCAAATTAAAGCATCAATACAATGTTGGCAAAAATATAATCAACCATATGACGGTAAGTACTCTATTTTCTAACTTCTAAAATTATGTTAATAATTCAATTATTAAATTGCATTTTAGATATGAATTTTTAAGTTTTTATTTTATTTATCCATAATATATTTTATATAAATTGTTAATATACTGTTTCAATCCGGTTTTTAAAAACGATTGAACCAGTTTGACTTGAACCAGTCACCGGTTTGTTAACCGGTATGGTTTTGACAATATTGGTTTTGGATGTATATAATTGGGAGAGGGAGACTGTAGAGGAGCTGTTTGCTTTTTTTATCTAGTTGGATGGCAGTTTAAACGGTTTAATGACTTTAAACTGCCAATCGCGATTGAATTGGCAAAGTCGGTCAAACTGGTTGAATGGATTGGTCCAGTCTGATTTTGATAACGTTTTCTCTCTCTTTTTCTACAAAAAAATCTTTTTGGTATTAAAGCCAGTAGAGAAGTAAAAAGACCTACAAGCAATATTGTCAAGTTTATCATTGCCTTTTCTCTTTTTAAAATTACAAAGTAATTTGGAGGCATCATTAATCCTACAAGTATCTTTTCTGTTAGTTGTATTTCTCTGTTGTTATTGATAACATCCTCAAGCATTATTACAAACTCATATATGCATAGAATATTATAAATTTTGTCTCTATTAAGCTTAAGCAAGGTGATTATTTGTATGGAGGACAGGAGTGTAAGGGTTTATTGAAATAAATAATTTATAAAGTTTTATAAATGGTGAAATTACGATTCCTTCTAAAATTGCAAGAACGAAGCTGAAAAGGGTGTTGTTTATGGTAGTTATGCATTACAGGAATTTGACTGGTTACTACAATGTTGAATATTAAGTACTATTTTAGAATTAGTATTTTATCATGTTGTTGGTTTGGACATAGCCATCAGAGTCTGGAAAACATAAAATTATAATTTACTCACGTCTCAATGGAATATGCATTTCAACTTATTCAAGAACTCACTTTTTTTTTTGACATGGCATTGATTCATTTTTTATTATTTAAAAAATTCAAGACACTATGATAATATTTCAACTACTAGGAAGCCAATTTTTAAAGATAATAAGATTGGATAGCTTTATCATGGATTAGGCCATGAATACTTCGAATTCTCTACTGCTACTTGTCATACTCAACCGTTTTTATCATATCGATATCTGATGCATCACCTCCAAAATTATGAGCAAAAGAAGAATTTATTCAATGAAGAGCAGTCTCAAATATCTAACGTGATTTTTGTTGAAAATAAAACCTCTAGAGGAAGAGGGGGCTATCATGGTAGAGATAAATAAGATAACGATTCCTTATTTTAATTCTAATGGAAGAGGCTTTATATACCAAGCAATAATATCTTTCAGGGAAAAGTCAAGGTTAGTTATGATAAATCAACAAAAACTAATTCAGTAGAAATGATTACAACAGGCCTTTTAGATAAAATAAAAATGACGACAAAATTTCTCACATTTGCAACGAAGTAGGTCATATAGCCCTTCATTGTTTCAGTCTTTTCAATCATGCACTCCATGACATAAAAATACCCCAAGCCTTAGCTGTTCTCACTATTTTTGAATATCATAATAGCGAGTGATTTCAAGACACAAGAACCTATGATCATAAACGTGCTGATCTTAGTAAGCTTCATAATATTCAACCTTATAAAAGAAATGTGGTTTTATTATTGAAAATGGGTATATTTTGAAAAATTCAAGTGTGAGTGATGCAACGATATCAACAAAGAGTTATAATTTTCTTCTAAAGTATTTTCTTAGTTCTTAAAATAAAGAAAAATTTACTTTCTGTTGGTCAAGAGTTTTTTGGCGATTCTTTTATGGTAAAAGACATGAAGTAAGGAGCAATAATCACTAAGGGAGCAAAATTGAAGGTTTACACACACTGAGTAAGAAGTAACAAGTAGTTGTTTTTTCTAAACGATACAACAGATTAATCTTTATAGGCGATATAAAAAATTATCATCAATAAGAAATGATAATTAAGTAATTAGTTGACAAAAAAATTAATTTCTTTAAATTCTATTATAATTGAAAATAAATTTTGTGATGGATGTGCTATGTGTAAAGTTATAAAATAGAATTATTATTATTATTATTATTTTTACATTTTAGATATCTTATAAACTTGTTTTCAAGAGGGTACATTATGATATTGGGGCATTAGCTCCGGTTTTCTCAATAAAAAATTTAAAATATTTCTCTATATTTGTTGAGGTTGAAACAATATTTTCTTGGATATTTCTTCTACGAAAAATCATATTTAAGTCATATTTTTATGAAGTTATACATATGTCTTAAATTAATTTGAAAAAATAATTAAAGTAGTCAACAATGGAAGAGAATTCCAAGTATTGATTTTTTAGCTTATCTTTCCGATAGTAAAATTTTGTTTTAAATTTATGTCCTTATACTCTGAAATAGAATGCTATTTAAATAAATTTGACATTAATGATATAAGCAAGAATACCGAAGTAGTTTTAACTTTATGTTTTTCATTTGTTTATTTTACAAATAGAATGCCTAAATCTATTCTTGGAATATCTTCTTTATTTAAAAAAATAAAAAACCTTATTATAATGTATTTTATGTATCCGAGAGTTTGTATTTTTTTATATTTGAATGATTACAAAAGGATAAATTATTGCTAGAATTATTGCCATGTGTTTTTATTAGATTTCATTTTCCTCAAAGATGGATTTATTATCTTTATGTCATATGTCACTCATTCCTCTTTATTAATATATCACTCATTCCTCTTTATTAACTCCCATTCAAAAAGATAATTATATTAGCTCTTACAATGAATGGATTGATTTCTCTATAGTATTAGATACAAATATACATGAGCAAATAGTAAAACCACATATTATGTTTCTTGATAATATTACTATTCATAAAAAAGTAATCAAGTATAAGAAAAAAACTACTTACCAAGAGAAAAGAAAGAGGAAGTTGACGAATGTATCACTAGAGCCTTCTCCTCTAATGACTAGGAGAAATGCTGAAATTAGAATCCATCAAGACAAAAAATCAAAAGAAAAGCCTCGACTCTAATTGTTAGGCTCGCATTGTTCAAAAGTCAAAGTCTAGCATCTTCATCTCCATTTAAGTTTGAATTGCAAAAAAAAAATTTTTTTTAAATTGTTACTAAGAAGAGTGTTATAAGGGATAAATACCTTGATTTCAAGTTCTTCAAAGATTTTGAATTCAAATGCGTCAATTAACTTAAGGATTATGGATCACATGGATTTTTATGCTCCGGAATGTCTATTTATCAAGAACTCGTAAAATCAAGATAGTAAAAACAATTTGTCTCTTTGAATGTGATCGATTGGATGCTTAAATTGTGATTATTTGTAAATTGATATACTTGAGATAGTGTGTGTGATTGAGATATGTCATCCTATTTGTACTTAAGTGGAATAGAAATGTGTGAGTGGTCCTGTAGATAAGTATCAAAATGAGAGAAAAATTCATTTTTTAAAAACAAGACAAATGTCGATTGTTTTGAAGGGAAAGGTTGATTGATAATTCAACCATTCCATTCTAATTGCTTTGCCAAGAAAAAATTCAATTGTGTTACTTAGAAAAGTTGACTATTTTCTGGAAGCGTAAAATCTTATTAGTTGTACACATAATAAGGCTACCTTTTAGGGATAAAAATGACTACGAGTGGGAGCTCAAATGTGGAGATTCGATACAAGTTTTTAGAGAGGAAAAATCTAAAAATTGATAAGGTGTCCTTGGAGGAGTTGTTGCTAAAATTTTTGGAACTTAGCTTTATAGATTATCGTAAGTAATGTTGCTCATGCAGATATGCTGATTGGTCTGTCTTTTTCCCTTTTTAAGTTTATTTTATATTACTTTGGTATTGAATATGATCAAACAAAGAAAAATGAATTAAGGTTATGATTACATCACTACTTAGCTAAAGTTAAGTTCTAAATTCAAAAGACAATTGCCTAAACTGTACCATACTACCATTGTAACTTGTGTGATTTGAGCTAACTAGTGATACTTAAGCCTTGTGTACTTGGATAGTGGAGTAGGTTAAGAGGACCAAGCCACTATGTTATATTATCTATGTAGTTTAGATTTATATTGTAGTTGATTTGCTATTACTTGTGCAAGTTTTCTTTATTAGCCATTTGGGACCAATAAAATCAATCATTCCAAAAAGGTGTATGTAAAGTTTATGACATTTCATTGCATGATGATAGTAAGATCATGGGACATAATGTTCTTCTACCGTGCACATTGTTTTACCGACTCTGTTTTCATATTTCAACTATTTATTTTCACTTCACACCTTATTGTAGTGCCTTGCTGACCACTGCCTTAGACCAACGGTTGCAACGGTAGAAATCCGGTAGCATCTCCCTAGGATCTATCATAATTTTGAAAGCAAAGGACCACATGTATATAAAAATTCACCTATAGCAACCCTAGATAACCACAAGTAATTCATCAACAAGACATATGACAAATAAACCAATTGAACTACAATTATATCCATCATTCGCATCTGAGTGAAAGTAAAATATACATTTATAATTCCTAATTACATAAATAAGACCTCAACAAGCCATACATCGAGGACTTATAATCCCAATGTACAAATACGTTACACAACTAATTATATAGTGTACACAGTATCTTACATATACATCAGCTTCGAAATAACTATAGCCCAAAATAAACATGACTTATACCAAGAACAATCCACATCAGCCTGAGATCAAGCATAATGTAACTTATACTTAGGTGTCTGTAGCATTAGTCCTGCTAAAAATGTTAAAAATGAACACATGAGTTAGGCAAATTTAGTAAGTACATGTGATCAATAAAAACAATGACAAATCCACACCAAATTCATCATATGTTATGCCACCACATGCAATGTAAATACGAGGCTCTAGCTCTAGGCAATCAAGCCATGCCACAAGAACATATGTGAAACTAAACCAACCAACAATCCTATCCTCATGTCAATAAAAGATCATGAACAACGCTATGCAAACCATGCATATGCACCACGCATGTCATATACATCATGCTCATGTTCAAATTATGTCTCACGCTCATTTCAAACTATGCATGATTGGTTTATCAAAACCATGCAAAAACACATAGCCACTAAATCATTTTCAAAGGGCTTAGCTCAAAATTAATACTTGGCATGAAATTCAAAATCCAAGTTAACATAGTACCCATCTAAAAAAATAAACCTAACTAATGGATCACTCATTCGTTAGCCTTATTCGTTATCTAAACCAAGCCTTCATTACTATTTTAAAATAGGAATTACACAATTCGAACATCCATCCAACTAATTCTAAAGCCCATCACAATTTCAAATCCTTATTTCAAATTATACGACTCATGCACATGAAAACCATCAAAGATCCCCTTTCAATAATTTAACATCATATATGCTCTTAAGCATTTGTAAAACATGATTCACATCATTAAGATTTTACACACTTTCTCACCTTTAGCCTCACTCAGGCATTTCATCGAACATATCATAGGCGTTATATGAAAATATGCCCAACTCAATCTAAATCCACAAGATTCCAGTCAACACATCATAATATCATACAAAATCACTTCTAAATACTTCTGTTTAATCATTTACACATATTTCCATCAAAACTCCCAAATTACAACCTCTCAAAAATCTCTAAACAATCATGAAAATCCAACCAAATCGTTTAACGAAAGTCGATGCGCATAAACAAACATCAAAACACGTTATTCACAACTTAAATATATTATTTATTTCAAAAAAAAATAATCTACTTACCTTAAATTCATTTTTCTTTAAGGATCTCCAAAATCTCCAAAGCTCCAAGCTTTCTTCTTGATCCATCAAACTCTTTTGATGCAAAATCATGTAGAATTAAACACTTTTGGAGTGGTTTTTCATAGGGGTAGAGAGCTAGGGTCATGGGGAGGAAGAAGGGAAAGAAATGGGGTAGAAATGGGGTTTGTTCGGACTCTCTCCATTTAAAAAAGTCCCACATGGTTCGACCCATGTGATTCAGAAAATCATGCAGTTTGATCCGTGTGGGCTCATAAACAACCCGTTTTCAGTTATATTGTATCATTTTGCTAATAACTGTCTTTCGACAACTCCAATTGAGATGATTCTTTCTGGGTTGGATTCCTAATTTCAAGTACTATTTCTTTACAAAATTTCAGCTTAAAATTCCATTACTTTAAAATATGGAATGCATTTTACTACATAGCTTTACCGACAATTTTCACCCATTTACAAAACGTAGTCATAACATGTCAAAATATTTTCAACACTAAACCAATCATTCATACACATATCTTATCATTATAATATTATATTTATGTCATTTGTTTACTCAAAATATCTTATATTAAATTCATCCTGTCATTTCAACTCTTTAATCGTTTTACCTCTATAACGGTCTCATTGGCCCAAATCACATATATCACATATATCACATCTGATGGCTCCAAAAATATTTTTCACATATCACACATACATCTAGAATTTCATCAATGTTAGAAAGCATCATGTTCCATATTATTTCCAAAATTTCACCTAACAAGTTGATTACTTATTGAATTTTCACTATTTGCGTCAAATATCTCAATTCTCAAAATTAACATATCAAATTCATTCTCAAACATTGAGAATATATTTTAATCATGTCTAAAATCATTCTCATAAAAATCATAGCTCCATTAATGATCCTTGATCATTTTCATTATCACAATTCTTTTGAGCTTAACTATACTATTAGGTCTATTTCCATTATCATCAAAATCTACCATTTAATCTCACCCATAATTATCTATATCCATTCCAAACACGCTAGGCATCTCACCCATGCCCAAACACATTTTAAAACAAATCAATTCTAAATAATGCTCCTTTTTTAGTTTAAAATTCACATACAATGGTCAAATCTTAAACATTTGTCATTCAATCAAATCAAGGGTTTCCACATATCCAAAATCATCTAACAAACGTGTATAAATCCATTCCAAGCTCCTATTAAGCTACTTTTCAAAATTCATCTATCAATTTCTCAATAACTAGAATTGCACATTAACCATAATTCGTGTAATCTTTCATATATTTAACCCTTGATTCATCAAAATTCTACTTTCTTTTAGCTTCTTAGGCTATACTATACACATTATCATCTATGTATATGGTTGCTAGTACTCAAGGTATTATACTTATCAATTGCAATTTTCTCATAAGATACTAAAATGTTTATTCTATAGATTTATTAGGAATGATTAAGTTTCATTATGCTCAAATGATGCCTAAATTTTATTTTTCTTACTTACCTAAAGTTTCTTCATTACTAATTATGACCAAGTCTTTCAATATATGGGCATAACAAAGGGCCCAAGCATGATTCCCTAAAATTTTAATTAGGCAGTATGACCTTCTTTTGTTTCCAAGTTTTACTTATAAGAAAGTGATCTGTTTAAAATGGGCAGCTAAAAATAAATGTAATCATATTTATTGGGTTCATAAGATAAGTCAATCCACGGATTAGTAGGTTGTATTTTTTTGGACTGGATTTTACACGATAATCTAGAAAAAGAAGCGTCATTCATGAAACTAATAGATCTACTCTTAAAGCGTTTTGAATAATTGAATCACAGTCTGGGCTTATGGAGGTCAACATGTACCTTGCTCATGGTAGCAGGACCAACTTCGGTATCAAAGAAAATTAATTTAGTGCTAAAATAGACAGATTTATAGGCTATAATGGGGTCCGTTTGATCATGTAAAAGGTTTTTTTTTTTAAATTCACTTTATTTACCCTATATTGATATAATTCAACATCTTAACTGCCTGCTTATCTTAATCTTTTATTATTATTTCTATATTTTAATCATTTTTAACATCTATTTATGCAGGTTCTTGTCTATTTTTATCTTTATTCTCTTTTCTACTAATTATCATACCTATCAAATTCATATTATAACTAATTTTTTCCTTTGAATATGTATTGCACTACATTAATAGTGTGTTTGGAAAGTGATAAACTTTTCATAAAAAGTTTTTATTATAAAAATTATTAAATTGGTAGAAAATGATGTGATATGGTAAGAGTAAGGATGAGGAGTAAAGAGAATAAAGTTAAAATAAATAAGTTAGTTATATAGGTAGTTGTGCAAAAATAATTGAAAAATAGAGTCATTATATAGGAAGGAGTGAATGAATGATTAAAAAAAGATAATTATGAAGAGTGAAAAAATTTAAATTAAACAATTTTAGTAGAAAAAGTTTTTTAGTTTCCCAAACACCCCATAAACATTAGTTTTGATTAGATCATTTACATATGCTTACAAAGAAGTCTTTGCACTTTCTTTTATTTAATCAATAAAAAATGTTGTCGTCAATGTATATCCCATGGTCAAGTAATTAATTCTAGGTTCCAAGTGATACCCTAAACTGCCTCAATCTTTAGTTTTCTTCTAGCAAAGTAAAACCTAAAAATCTTCATTTTCCCCTTCTTTGTTGGGAGAGGCAATTAATGTAAGTAGTGGTGGGTTGAAGTTAGGTTTGCTCAAGGGGATCAAAGAGGAAATGAGATTGAATTGTATTAAAGGGTAGGAGTAATGGAGGGTAAGGAAGCTAAGTGGTTAGGCGAAGAAATACGGATGCTGGCAATTAAATTAGGAATTTGTAGAATTGTTGATACAGGGGGAAAGCCAGCCATCGTTTGCTCTATATGGTCCATGAAGGAGTATAATAAGGAGAATTTTTAAGTTAACTGTGTGTAAACTTTGGAGAGTTAAAGGCAACTTCTCCTTTCTAAACCTGGAGAAAAATTTCTATTTGATAACATTTAAATAAGAGGATGACAAGTAGGTAGTAATAGAAAGCCAACCATGGCTTTTTGATAGACAACTAATTATTTTCATAGAGCTCAAGAAACCTATTTTTAGCCTGAGAGATTTGGCATTATATAGAATCTTGATTTAGGTGCATGTATTGGATATTCCATTTCTCATTGATGAAAGCTATTTGAGGATCATTTGAGATTTCTCAAAGGTGGTGGTCATAGATCATAATATCAAAATCAAGGAAGTACTAGATATTAGAAAGTTGATTTGAAGGAAGATTTTCGTCCAAATGGGAACACAAGACTAATGGTGGCTAAAATTTCAGTACAATTAACTATCTTCCTTTCATTACCTTTATGGTAAAATTAGACATATTTACACTAGTTGTAATAAAATCACTGAAGGGGAGAATGTTTTAAAGGTGGTAGACATTCCTTTCAATAACCAACTTTGTTGGGGAGAAGGTTTAAATAGGTAAAAGGTGACCTTAGCAAAAAAAAAAAAAAAAAATCTTAAAACTACTTGGGAGGTGTAGATTGGCTAAAGGATGCCTGTGATACCTAGAACATTTTGAGATTAATAAATGTAATCCAGTTATTCAAGAGTTATTAATGTGTACTTTGAACTGGATGGATGAGATTATAGCTAATAACCAATTGAGGTGGTTAAGTTAATCACATTTGCCTAATGTGGGTTAATGTGCATAGAAAGAGGCAAAATGAGGTATGAAAATAATGATGTGACATGGTTAAATATTTCATGAATTATGATTAAGTTGATGACAATGGTGGGATAAATTGGGTCATTACTTGAAAAATTCATAACTTGACGCCTATAAGCCGGATTGATGTGAAATTTGAAAGGTAAGCACATGTTGACGTGCTCTATCTCATGAATGGTATGAATTATGTTAATCATGATTTGATTATAATGATAATTATTTAATTTCATCAAGATTCAAGAGGTATTTTCAAATGCTCATATTTTGATCTAGGATGATCATTTTAGGATGAAATTTTTTTATTAAAACAAGGTGTTCTATCGTATGGATGAATTTGATTAAGCTAATCCCACAGTAAATTGCTAAATCACTTAAGGACAAAACCCTTTGACTTTTAGCTTCAAATAGTGATTTTTCATTAATGCAAAAGTCAATGTATTTAAGGATGCAATTGAGGTTTCAAAAGGAGAGATTTTTGGAGAATTTTTGCAATTTCAAAAATTCAGAAATTACATGCAAAAGTTGCTGCACATTAAGGACAATCAAGGGCGGGAAAACGGGCAGCAAGTGGGCATCCTTTGAAGCTCACAAAAAGACAAAAAAAATGGACCATATATGTGGACGTGCTTTCATGGGGTTGATTTGGGCAGTTTTTGTGATTTAAAAATTCTGAAAAAATGGAAATTACATGGATAATTATGCCAGCACTTTTAGAGGATAATTATGAAGATTATTTAACCTCAAATGAGGTGGAAATTAGAAGGGTAAAAAGGCAGCCATATATAAAGATGGAGATGGGTAGTTGACATCACATTTAGTGGACAGCTGGGAGGAAAAGAAAAGAAAAAACAAAAGGGGCAGCAAGGGGCACGACCTAAGTAGGGAAAAAAGGAAGAAAAAGAGGAGGAAAAGAGGAGGAGAAAGAGGAGGAACCAAGCTAGGCAAAGAGCGAACAACTCTAGTCATTTCAAGTAGGCATTGAACCAAGTTTTGGTTTGATAAATTCTAAGTTTTCTAGCTCAATGAATGGTTTATAAAAGTGAATTATTATGAACCCTAAATGATATTGATGAAGCCCTTGATAGGGTTATTGAATGCCAAATGAATTAAGATATTTAATTCAAGCATTCAAGGAAGTTATGTATGGTTTTAGGGTTGGTTACAACGAGTGCATCATGCTGGAATTTTTGTTAAATTTCATTTAATGTTGCTGTTTTGAGCACGTTATATGTATGGATTATGTGAATTATTTTCATTTTTAATATATGTTAAACCAAATATGTTTGATGGACCTTAGAAGTGTAAAACATAGAGTTGACAACTTAATGCAAAATTCTACTCATTTAAGGTGGAATTGATGCATGACTTGAACAACAAGTTATATGAATAATCATGAGGATAAAATACCCTAAATATAAAGTGATATGGACATCCAAAATGGCTGAAAATAAAAAGATAAAAATTTGTCTTGTATGGTCATGTTGATGCGGACGTCCAAGGTGGAAGTATTGGGAAGGAAAGTTGCTGTTTTGGACAATTCATTTGATGGATTTTAATTCCATAATTATACCCGAAATTATGTGTAAAATAAGTGTCTAAATTAGGCAAAAATGGAAGATAAAGTACTATAAAAATTTCATTAACACATAATGTATTTGTGACTAAGAGAGGGCACATGAAGGGTATGAATGACAAGAAGGGAGAATGACCATGTATAATTAATTTAAGTGCGAAAATGAAAGGAAAACATGGTAAAATGAGAAAAGAGAGGGCTGTTTTGAGAAAATTATAAAATCTTAAAAAGTTGATGTTGAAATTAGTAGCCCTAACTCATAGGTAAGTGCCTTGAATGAGCACCAATGTGAAAATGTAAAGAATAAGTGTTATACTTCCAATATGATTAAGATTAATTTTGAAGGTTAAAAAGAACTTGAAAGCTTACCCTAAATAAGGATAATGCAATGAAAGGAATGGTCAAAATGGTAAAAATAGGCATCATTGAGTCATATGTCACACCAATGTGTGAATTGGAAAAATTGACACTTAACTTGAAAGACAAGTGGATTAAGCTAGTTTGATGTAAATTCATGAGGATCCATGTAGGTTGAAAAACACTAAGAGATGCAAGCATTTAAAATTTTATTAATATAAGTTATTTTCATTTATTTAGGCAAAAGTAAGGAAAAGAATGGAAGAATGAGATTGAAGCTATCACAGGTAAGTAAGCAAACTTTTCAAAATATTGATTTTCTCCTATGTATTGAAATGATTGAAAGTATTTATATTGATATTTTTAAGAATTTCTTATAAGAGGGCAAACACAAGTCTTGAAAATTATAACTTTAATGAACTGTCTCAAGGATTGCTTCATTGTAAGCAAACTACACTTTTTAAAATAATTATTTTATTTTAAATGTTGCAATAATTAGAAATACTTTAAAATTGATGAGTTTAAGAATTGCTTACAAGTAAGCATATTCTTTAAGATGTTATTTCTAAAGGATTTTATGAAAAAAAGGAGTTTTGATTGTTTCACTAAGAAATATTTCCAAACAAATTTTGAGTTTACTCCTATAGGATTTTGTGAAAAGCAAGTGTGTTTATGAAAGAAAAGAAAAAGAGATTTGATTTATAGAAAGGAATTATTTACATCTTGACATGACACTTGAAAATAAATGATGATTGGAAAATGGTCCAATTGTTTGAAATAGTTTACTAGAAAAGTTTTGATTTCCTTTAAATAGGAAAATACTTTGAAAATGTCTTGAAAATGTTTATACGAATGTTTCTAAAAAAGGGATTAAGGATAACCAACCCGATAAGTTAATTTTACAAAATGAATTAATTTTAGTTTGTTAAAATAGTATACAAAGGGCTACGCAAGCTCATCCTTACATAAAAAGGATAAGGACAATGGATGGACAAGTATATGATAACAGGGTGGATAAAGGAAGATGATGCAATTGCATATCCTTTATGTATGAAAAGCCCAAAAGGGAACAAAGAAAATGTTAGCGAGATATGTTTTCTCTTAATGAATTATGAAATGTTTTGAAATCCTTTATCATATAATTTTAAGATTTATTACAAAATATATTTTTGGAAAGATTGTTTTCTCAAATATTACAAATGCTTCAAAATATTTTACTCAAATGTTTCTAAAAGTATCTAAGGGTAGTCTTCCTAAAACTAGATTTCAAATATGTTAAAGTAGGTGCACCCACTTTTCAAGATGGTTTAAAAGGATACAAACTGCGGTCTGTGATGTTTCATGAAATTATGGTAGCATGTGGGCATTTATGATGATGTATGGTGCACTAGAATAATAAATAGGTTGATTGTAGAGACGGTCGCAAATGGACCAGGGCTCACTTTACATATGGCCAAGCCGTTAAGGGATGGCAGGAGGCCAGCGGCGCCCTCCTTGAGATGGGAGTAGGTTTAAGGAACAACTACCTGACTAGCGTGCTATTATATGATGGATTCTCTTCTAAAAGGTAGAATGATCACTTGGTAAGTGTCACTACTGGATGGGGAGAAATGCATTTGCATATGTTTTGCTTTTGAAAAACTCAGAAACTAGGATATGAAATTATTTATGCAAAAAGATTACTCTAAATAGGGTTTTATGAGCCTATACAAATAAGTTTACCTTAAAAACATGGTGTTTTGCACAAAAGTGTAAATATCAAGGTTAAGATAAAATGATTTCTATGCAAAGGCATTCATTAAAAAAATTGCATGCATATGCCTTGTTTGTTTTAAACAAGTCCCAAAATAGGGATTACGAAAAATGATTTATAAGAAAAATTGTTTAGGATATAGAAATGTCTATCGCCAAAAATTTTTTATATGAAAAATGTTTTAATACATAAAAATGTCTATTTCCAAAAAAGGGCTTATGTGAAAAATATTTCAGGACATAAAAACGTCCATTGCGAAAAGGGTTTATGTGCAAAATATTTTTGGGACATAAAATGTCAATTTAAGAACAAAAAGAATTACCTAAAAAGGTTATACGCATATGCATTACCTTTGAAAAGCCCAGAAGTGGCATACAAAAAGTTTATATGAAAAGATGTTTATGAAAAAGGTTTTACAGGAAAATGCTTGTACAAAGATAAAATGTTTGCTTAGTGAGTTATCACTCACGATTTGTTTTCCTAAACTTTAAACAAGTAACGGGAAGTTCAAGAGATAAAGAACCTGAGCATTAAAGGAAAGGTATGAGATGATAATCATATGTGTGTTGAATTGATTAGCTTGACTACGAATGTATTTTATATGATTATGGCATGACTAGGTTGATAAAACTAATGACGTAATAGAATAAGATGGAAGTTTAGGCATGATATGTGCAGTTGATGATGACTGCTAGGAGGTGAAATTGTAAGCATATACAAAATAAAAGGGGAACTAAATAATATTTTAAAATACTAAGTGCGATGATTTACAAGTGTATCGTTGCTTATAAGATGAATAAAGTAAAATGTAAAAAAATGAAATAATGAAAGAAAAGGAATGAAACGAAAAAAATTTGGATGAGATCTAATTTAAGAACACACCACGTAATCAGAGCAATAATCATGATTCACATTTACTAATCAATAATGATCTTGAAGTAAGGCTTTGTGTGACGCCTCAGGCTAGGGGCGCCACAATGCCACAACTTTAATACTTGCTCAGAGGGGAGTAGTGGGATCCAACTTATCTATGAGGTGACCATTAGAAGGGTTGAACTCGATAGTGGCATATCAGAAAGGAACATTAAAAGGAGCTCCGCATTAAACTAGCAAAAACAAGCTCTGCGATTACACTTAGGGGGCTCTTTAAATATAACTATTATAGAAGGAGAGAACAAATGCAATTGTGGGAACCAAAATATAGAAACTCTTCAATGCATCCAGGGCGTTCATTTAATTGATTTTGTGACAGACCAAACTCCATGTAGTAAGCATTTAATGTACCTCACCATTGGCAGATGGGATTGAAATAGACCAATCAAATTTTAACAAAGACACAATGGAAACAAAAATGACCATAAAGACTACTGGATAATGAAATAATGTAAAGATCTTATGGTTTAAAGGCCTGCAATGTATTCGATGTTGGATTGAGATCCATAAAAAATCTAACAAAGACTTATGTTTTGTCAAGAGGAACATGGAAGAGAGCAGACTTTCATCGCTATAGGAATAACCATCGAGGGTGCATGAATAACATCGGTAGTTATGAACCAATCTTTACCTGACAACATATTTATGTGGACTATGAATCATTGCTACCCAACGCTAAACTAGAAGCTAAACAGAGGGATCAAACCTGTTGAGAGAAGAGGTCAAGAGAAGGGTAGACCTTGCAGATCCAAATTGCCAAATGTGGGATGATCGCTTAGGATTAGACAATAAAGTAGAGGATGAAATTTCAGCAGGAAAGTGAAAACGAATGGACCGAAACCAAGCTCAAAAGACAAAGGTTAAGGAGGAGATGATTGTGGGGCAGAAAAGATATCATACTATAAAAGAGGATGAAGAAATAGAAATAGATCACACCTTGCTTAAGAAAAGAAAAGGCTCATAAATGCAGGAGGATGGAATTGCTCATGTGACGACAAATGCTAAGACATCTCAGCACCACTTACTTTTAATAGCGATTTTGGTATGAAATTGTTGCGGGCTTAGGTACCCGCAAATAATTCATAATCTCCATAACATTGTTAGGAAAAATAAGCACATCATTATCCTTTTGTTTGAAATAAAAGAAAAAGCCAGGGGATGGAACCATTAGATTAATGTTGAAGTTCAAAAGTTGCTTTGTAATTGATTCTTATGGTCCGTTGCTATGGAACAAGCAGACGGATCTCCATATCATCTCCTTCTCATCAAATTATATGGAATAATGAAAAAACTTATGGAATAATGCTACTGGAGATGAGAGATGCATAAGCCAAATAGCCTTTTGTTTTTTTTTCCCCCTTTTTAGCGTGTGTATGACTTTTCCATAAACCTTTGTATCTAAAACATTTATCTTCATAATTTTCCTATTTTCTAATTAATTCTTTACATATTTCTATACAAATATTCTGCTTTTCAATCGTTTCTTCACAATCTCTTACACTGTCCTATTTATTTTAATTTTATTCTTTATTCTTTATCAATGCCCCTATTCTATTATATCACTTCTCTTATTTTCGAAAATTTTATATCAGTATATTTGTTTACACTACAATTTAAAACTTTTCACTCTTCATAATTATCCTATTTTTTAATTACTATTTTATACATACATATACAAATATTCTATTTTTCAATCATTTTTACATTGCTCATATAATTAACCTATCTATTTTAACTTTATTTTTTTATTCATCATCGTTATTTTTATCATATCATATTATTTTCTCCCATATCAAAAACTTTTCAAAAGTTTTATCACTTCCTAAATACACTTAAACTTTTCATTCAAAAGCTTTAACCCCTACTAGAGACTAGGTGTGGAGATCAAAGTGGGTCATAAGGTTGGAGTTTGCCTAACATTAACCTGCTTTTAAAAATTCCGTTTGACCTTATTTTTTATATTAATTTGACTCTTTTTAATCGATCTTGAAAAACTTTAAGTCAGTATCAAGTCAGTAACAAGATGACAGGTAAAGTAGAATAATTTTAAGAATTTATGTACCTATAAAACGTAAAGATACATTTATGCTAAATTTAAAATTGTATGCTTTAATAGTTTACTAATTAAAAAAGCATTTCTAAAACAAAAAATGAGTAAGTATAATGCACCTTTATGAAATTATGCTAATAAATTATACTTCATTTAGAATGAATTTTAGCATTTATAAAAATAGTTTCTTATAACAATAGTATTTTTTTGCAAATGTTTCCACAATGATAAGAAAATTACAATGATACATAAAAGTAATATGTATATATACAAATGTCTCTTATTCATTCTTATATTGTTAATATAATTAATCATAAATAAAACAAGAATTTTCAAAGAAAACGAGCATAAAATTCACAAATACGCTTATAGTTTATAATCAATAAAATATCAGCAAGGTGTGTTAGAATTTTTTGGGTCAAGATATGATTTACCCATTCCGACTCTATTTTTAAATTAGGATCAAAATTTATAACACATCTTTATACCGGATCAAAAGAACATTGATTTTACTCAATAAAAAAAGAGTCAGGTCATGAGTAAGTCATGGGTTAACTAGCACTTATCAAACACACCTTTAATGTTGAACTAAAATTTTCTTCCAAATTTAAGTGAGTTATTTTGTTTAACACCCTTTGTTTTATTGTCTTACCAAAAATCACACTCATTCGAAAACTTAAAAGCTTATTTTTGAAAAACTAGCATATCTTCAAAGAGAATCTCACTCAATACATGAGATTTTTTGAATTATAAATAAATGCATATGTGAATAAACATAATAAATGGTTTACATATGGAGGCAAAAACATCTCACAATATTTTTTAAAAAAGTGATTATCGAAAAAGAAATGTGATCCTATGCACCCAAGCAAACTTAATCTTAGAGCACCCCGATGCATTTAACTCAATTAAATTTTTTTAAAAAAATTTTTAAAAATTTTTAATTTTAAGTATACTTTACGTGTGTATCAATTTTTACTATTTTTGAAAATTTATAAATTTTTAAAGATTTTTTAAAATAAATCTCCAAAAAAGATAAAAATTAATATACGAGTTAAATACATTTATATTGTGTGTTTAGTGATAAGGAAAAGTTGTCAAATTAAAACTGACAATTTAAAATTTTTCACTTTCTACGACGACTCTATTTTTTAATCATTTCTTTACATTTTTCTATACAACTACCTTACTTTTCAATCATTTCTACAAAACTACCAACACAACTAACTTATCTATTTCAACTTTATCCTATTTATTCTTCATCATTACCTTATCATATCACATCATTTAATAACTTTTACTCTCTACAACTTTTCATAAAAAATTTTATCTATTTCCAAATACACCCTAACAATTATGTAAAAAATATTTTAAAAAAAAAAGTTATTTGCACTAGAAGCCAAGTGCAACCAGGTGCACAAGATCACGTTCCATCAAATAATTGCCGATTAGAAATGAGGTAACCTAGGAGAAACTGCTGGCTTCGGGGCATCATGGTAGTTGAACACGATTGAGAAATTAGAAGACACTAATCATTCACTGACGTGTTACTTCGAAAACCAAAAAAATGCCCAATAGAAAATGAACTTCAAAATGTGAGATATTTCATTTGCAAGTAAATCATCAGTAGCTCATAACTCATCACAGACAGGCCCATGGAGATTTAAGGGGCAAACTCATATCCTGAATACTATATTATCAAATGCTCATAGGCTCGGGGCTGGCAGACGACGATAGGATGTCCAGCAGTGAATTACAGGGCTCCAATTCTTCATGCCATAGCGGAAGAGTATCTCCCGGGTAGAAGTTCCTTGTAACACCTTCAGAGTTTATCTGCAAACAAAATTGATCTGTTACATTTTTACAAAAACAAGAGAATGTCACCCCATAATCCGTTTTCAAAAGAAGAGGATAGTAGCCTCTGCATTGTCTTTGTTGAGCAAGCAACACTATAAGAATGTCCCTTAATCCTATCCCTGTTTGGGGAAAATAGATCTGACAAGGATGCTGGCTTATGTCCTACAGTTGTAAAGTGTGTTTCTGAGCCATTTCCTCTTTTTTCCCCCTGTAGTCCAGCCAGGCTCACTAACCAATTGGTCTCTTCTGATTAAATTAGATTGAGGAAAGGAATGCCAAGTGAACAAATGAACAGTATAACTCCTATCAGTTACTAGGTGCAAAAAAAAGATGTGTAAGTACAATGCTATCCACCAGTAAGAACAAAAAGGAGACAAACAACTAACTTTCAATGAAAAAAGATGCAAACCAGATGACTTCAATGACAGAATTAATATAAAGAGACTGAAAATAAGCGGCATTCTGGTGGAAAACAATGTATTTTATGTTCCTCAAAAAAAATTAGTAGAGCACATTTAGGGTATGTTTGGCAATGGTTAAAAGTTGTCACATTAAAACTTTTCAATTTAAAACTTTTCACTTTCCACATCAAT
>JAXCLR010000105.1:35121594-35133452 GCA_035584095.1 Annona squamosa | reverse complement strand
TTATTGGGAACACTGTGTGCATGTGATGATGAGATTTGAGCAATTTACCAATTGGGTCACAGCTCAAATTTGGACACGTATTTCACATTGGACTTGTTCACAATTTAAAAAGGTGAAAAAGAAAAGAAAAGCAGAAAATATTTCACATCCAGAGCAGAGAGGAGAGAGATCACGAAGAGGAGAGACGGAAGCAGAGAAGGGAGAGACCGGATCGGAGACCGGAGCAGAGAGGAGGGAGAATGCGGAGAGGAGAGAGAGGACCGGGGCAGCGATTCGAACGGAGAGGTTGATCATGCGGGGCCGAAGAGCCGTTTTGGGGAGAGATTCTGCGAGATCGGAGACCGAAGCAGAGAGGAGGGAGAATGCGGAGAGGAGAGAGACCGGAGAGGAGAGAGAGGACTGGAGTTTTGGTGCGTCCGGAGAGGTTCCGCGAGCGGGGCCGAAGAGCTGTTTTGGGCGGGAATCCTGCGATTCGGGCGATTCGGGCGAGAAACAGTATTTAGGCGGGGACTATTTTGCAAAATCCCGATCGTACGGTGGATATCAAACCCGCCCGATCCAACGGCGCCCAGGCGTGGGGCGAGCAGCGGACGCACAAATCGGGAGTTCGCCCGGGCGGAAAAAATCAGTTTCCTTTTCTAAAATATATATATGTGTCCTGCGAACGTACAAAACAATATTTTGTGTCCCGCGGGCCTTTAAAAAAATATATTTTGTCTCACAAGCCCTAAAAAATATATTTTATTTTAAAATACACACATATATTTTAGAGACCTTCAAATATATATATGTATGTATGTATATTATTAAAAAAAATTTATATGCTTCTACCTAAGTCAATACTCCCCAAGTAGTAGGTTCAGTTGATACATGAGACTAAGTACCTTTCTATTATATATATATATATAGAACCAAACATTGCTTGCTTTAGCCTTGAAACATATCTGAAAAATAAACAAATAATTTTTATCTCTTTGGTACCCATTTTATGGGTCCATATGGATTAATAAATTGATTTAATCTTTGTTGTTCTAACTTTGAAAGCCCAAATCTTGTGTTTATTAGAACCCAAACTAATTTTGCACCATAGTTATATAATTTCTTAAAGTTGTATTTATGAATCTTGTGACCCATCTTGTTGCAAGAATTGTAAGTCATTGGTAATCCAGGAGTAGGCCTCCAAGTATGTGATGGTTCAAAAGTTGGCCTTTTGTCCAAATTACTCATTTCTCTTTGGGTATGTATATCGGTGCAGTTTTGGTTTGATTTTTCCCAAATATTAGCACATTCGATTTGTCGTTTTCTTTTTGCTCAAATGTGAAGTATCCAAGACCTCTTTTATTTGTTTGAGAGGTCATGTTCAGAAATATTTTTATATTTTCTCCTAAATTAGAGAATTTAGATAATAATTTATTTAATTATTCATTTTCCTTTTTCAATTTCTCCACTTCTTTCAAAAGCAATTCATTTTCTTCTTCAGTTTTGTTGTTTTTTCAGCTAGTTTTCCATTTACAATAATAATAGAGTTATATTATTGTCTCTTTAATGATAACTTATTTTCTAGCTTTTTGATTTCCTCATATAATGAATCATATGCATGTTGTAATTCTTCTAATTCAGCACATTTGAGACATTCTTGAATAGAAGAGTGAGTAGATTGAGAATAGCAAAATTTGAAAGTTATCTCTTCATTACTTGTATACTTTATTGAGGTGGTTTGCTCTTTTAAAACTTCCATTGTGTTTAAACACAACAAATCTTCTTCTTGCTCAATCCGTGTCATGCAGCATATTCTTGCACATTTTGTCGCATCAAAATCATCGATTGAGGAGCTACTTGTTGATGAAGTTTCTTCATTCACGAACATTCCTCTTCCTTTCGTCCTTTGAAATTTTCTGCTTTCATATCCTTCCTTCCTCTTTTGATGATCCTTTGGTTTTTCTTCTGATGTAGGACATTGAGCTTGTATATGTCCCATACCGCCGCATCTATAGCACTTTGTAGCCTCCTTCTTCTCTCTTCATGGTCTTTCTTTAAAATCTTTGAAGTTCTTTTTTTTTCTCATAAACTTTCAAAATTTGCGAGTAAGTAGAGCAAGGTCTTCATCATCATTGTGAGATGAGGAAGTGGACTCATCAGAGTTATGTGTCGCTTTCAATGCAATGGTTCTCTTGCCTTTGTGTTGATCCTCATTGCTTTTCTTGATTAGCTCACATGACATTAATGAGCTAATAAGATCTTCTAGCTTTAATGTGTTTAGGTATTTGACTTCTTCTATTGCAGTAATTTTTGGAGTCCATGAATCCGGTAGCGCCCTTAGAATCTTTATAACCTGTTCAGATTCAGAAATTGCCTTTCCAAGACCTTTCAAGGCATTAGTAATTTTTAAAAATCTAGCAAATATTTCAGAAATATTTTTTGTTTCTGGCATTTTAAAGCTTTCTAACTCTCCAATCAAAAAATTTCTCCTTGTCCCTTGGACTTGAGAAGTTCCTTCATAGATAGATGTTAAAGTATCCCATATTTCTTTTGCAGTTAGACAAGAAGATACTCTATCATATTCGGAAGCAGTAAGATCACAAAACAGTGAGTTTATAGCTTTAGCATTGCTCTTAACCATTTTCACTTCCTCATCGGTCCAGTTAGAAGCTTTTTCATCAATAGGCAAAATCACACCATCTTGGATTGCAATCCAAGAGTCCATATCTATAGTCATGATGAGTTGTTTCATACGTAGCTTCCAATAGCCGAAGTTATTCCCATCAAATAATGGTGGCCTAGTAAAAAACTGGCCTTCGGCAAATGCGAAAATGGAAGTCGATTGGAATGTCATATCAATAGATCTCTTTGGTATAACTCAAAGACCTGCTCTAACACCACTTGTTGGTCCCGAGTTAATGACAATTACTCAAGAAGGGAGGGGTGAATTGGGTATTTTAAAATTTTAAAACTTAAACAGAAATTTTACCCCGGATTAATCTAGTCTCCTTTATGAAGAAACAAAATAGAAATAAATATAGTATAGAGAGCAAAAATAAATATCAACACAGAAGATTTTATAGTGGTTCGGGCAACCTTCCTACTCCACTCTTCCAAACTCACACCTCTTGTGACTTGGGTTCCACTATTGTATTTCACAAATACAACTAGAGTCACTGCTCTCTTTTAGATTCCAGCTCTATGGGGCATCAACAATCCACAGCACAAGTAAGTGACAAGTTCCACTCCAATCACACATTACTTTGCTTACACTTGATCTTAGTTACCCAAACTAAATCAAGTTCAATACAATAGGAATTATCAAAAGAAAGTTTCTACACATTACTATTGTGTAGAAGCTGATTTGGTGCAAAGAAGAACTCGTACAGTAATGATAATGATTCAGCAAGTAGCTCTTTGCAGTTTGGAAGCAAAGTTCTTCTTCTAGATATTAGCTTGATCACTTAAAGCTCTTTAATATGGGAGTTATACTCATTCAATGATTCTCAGCTACCCTCCTCATTCATATTAAATGTCTTTTATAATTGTGGAGGGAAATGTTTGGAGGTAGGTGGCGCACATTTAATACGCCAACATTCAAAAATTTTTCGACCACTGCAACCAAAGTCACAGGTGGAGTCGACTTCGGGTGCAACTTCACCCAAGTCGCAGATGGAGTTGACTTCGAGTGCGACTTCTCCTATTCGCAACTTCTTCAAGTTCCAGTCAGGGTCGACTTGGTCCTCGACTTGACCCAAGTCGCAGGTGAAGTCAACTTCGAGTGCGACTTTACTTCTTTAGCTTGCTAGTTGAACTTGAAATCTTCAAAGATAACTTTGATCACTTGATTTTCTTCATATTGATTGTTCTTCCTTGATTTATATCTCTAGGAACACTGTATGATCATTCTAGCTTGATGTCCTCTAGCTCCATGACTTGCAAACTTTGAATCCCTGAGTCTTGAATCTTTGTATGCATGAACAAGTCCAACATATTTTGATTAGAATAGTTGAATTCATGCATCTTTCTTTTTTTGGACTTGGATTAGTCTTCATATGTTCTAAGTCGAACATCTAAGTCGACGTGATCTTCAACTTGACTCAAGTCTACCTTGAAATCAATCTAATCCCCGATTTGACTTCTGAAGTTTCTGCCCTATCCGATTGAAGTCGATGTTGGAGTCAACTTGGTTTGCGACTTCACCCAAGTCGCATGCGAAGTTGACTTGGAATGCGACTTCGGCAGCTCACGTTCTCGGTTTCAACTTTAGACAGAAATGACGCCTCCAAGTCACAACCAAAGTCGACTTGGTCTCCGACTTCACCTCAAGTCGCAAGCGGAGTCGACTTGGGATGCGACTTCGGCACCTCTCATTCTTGATTTCAACTCTAGATGGCAACGGTGTCTTGAAGTCGCTGCTGGAGTCGACTTGAGGATCGACTTAGCCTAAGTCGATGCCTGAGTTGACTTGAAAATCAACTTGACTTGCCATGTTTTATATTCTTCAAATTTATAACCTTTAATCATTTCCACAAATATGTTAGTAACCAAGACTTACTCAAATTGATTTGTTAATCATCAAAACATAGACTTGGTTTATTTTCCACATATTTTCAACAATTCGCACCCTCTTTGCATATAAAAGAATAGTCTTCTAATTCCTTTTGCAACCAGCGAGGAGTCTCCATGATAAAGTTATGAGGATTGCCTAATGCCCTGGTTGGGAGTAGAAAGCAACTAGAAAAGGTCTCGTAGGGATCGGTAGCAGCAACACCTTTCCCAAAGATATAACCTTCTTGATAGTTCAAACACTCAGTGAAAATCTTCTTTGGGATCATAAAAATTTGAGTAGAGAAACCATTAATGTCCTCCATAAGGTGGCAGTGCATGGGGTTGAAGTGAGAAGGCTCATGTGAACATTCAAAGCATTCATAGCTTGCTAAGGCAGGATACCACCCGAAATAAGAAGAACAGCCTCCACAAGGGCGACCGAAGAAGAGATCATATTTCTTAGCACTCTGCGCAGTTTTCTTCCTTAGAACACATTGCTTTTTCTTAGATGTCATCATTTCTTCAAGAGAGCTCTTCTTGGAAGACTCATTTTTCTTTGAGGAGGATTTTTGCCTTTTAAACTCCCCATGGGCATATGCAATAGCCTTACGCATCTTCACAATAGAAGGTGACGTCAGAGGCGCCACGATTGAAACTACTTCAGAGAAAGGAGTCACACAATTCTTTGGCTCCTCAAGGGAAGAACGCTGCTTTTTCACCGCTGATTTCTCTCTTGGTGAAAGAATAGGAAATTCTAGAGAAGCCATCGTATATATCAAATTTTATTAAAAAAAGAAGAAAAAAAAAAAGAAGAACTATCAAACTTTTTTTAAAAAAAGAAGAGAACTAACGCACTTTACGGCTTTGCTACAAAAGTATAAAGTTGCTGATGCTTTAGTGCCAACAATTAAAATGCTCCTTCTCTTAAGAACTCAAATCAAGTAGTGGTCATCAAATCTGAAACAAGAAGCCAGTGGAACCCATGAGCGGGTCATTTCAAAAAAAAGAGACATTGAATGAAACCCGCTAAGCTATGGAGCGATACCTCAAACCCATAAATCATAGGGATACGGGCTCGTTGACTCTCAAAGTTCTCAAAGCACTATGCCTAGCTAAAACTAAAAAAAATAAAATCTCATCATGTTATTCCAGCAAGAAAAGAAAATGAATCAAGAAAGGTCAATCACACAACATGTCAGGAATCATGCCTTTTACAAGTAGCCCACGATGGCATAATTCCTGAGGGGGCATTTGATGAGATATATTTTTAACCATGGGTCTACTACGATTATATGATTGATATGAAATTTCATCTAAAAAAAAGAAAGAAAAGAAAAGAGAAAATAAAAAAAATGATGGCAAAAAAAGAGGAAAATGAAATATATATATATATATAATCACGCATTAGCTTCCAAAAAAAATCCTCCTCTCTTTCTTTGAATTCTCCCTGCATCAAAGCCATGGCCTGCATCTTCCACTTATCCATGGCTTTGGTTCTTCTCCTATCTACGAGTGTGATATCCAGCTAGATTCCAGCCTCAGTTGCGTTGCAGCGGTTCGAGCACGCAGCCAAGAGCGATGGCTCTATCAAGTTTCTGGTGGTGGGAGACTAGGGAAGAATGGGAAATTACAACCAATCCCAAGTTGCTAGACAGATGGGAAGGATTGGGAAGAAACTAGATATAGAGTTCGTAATATCCACAGGAGATAACTTCTATGATGATGAATTAACTGGTGTAGAAGATAAGGCTTTTTTTTAATCCTTTACCGATATCTACACGGCTGAGAGCCTTCAAAAGCAATGGTACTTTGTCTTGAGAAATCATGACTACAGGGACGACGCACTTGCCTAATTGAGCCCTGTTCTCAATACCATCGATACAAGGTGGCTCTACAAGAGATCCTTCGTCGTAAATACAGAAGTTGCAGAATTTTTCTTTGTTGACACAACTCCTTTCGTGAAAACTTATTGGGTGGCCCCCAAAGATCATGTCTATGATTGGAGAGGAGTGGCTCCAAGAAATTTTTACATTGCCTCTGTCTTGAAGGGTCTTGAGTCGGTCTTGAAAGAGTCAACAGCAAAATGGAAAATTGTGGTGGGCCACCACACGATCAGGAGGTCCGGTCATCATGGGGACACTCGCGAACTTGGGAAGCTTTTTCTACCAATACTTAGGGCAAATGACATGGACCTCTACATGAACAGCCATGACCATTGCTTGGAGCACATCACAGATACGGAAAGCCCTATTCAATTCCTGACAAGCAAAGCTGGTTCCAAGTTATGGAGGTTGACGCTGAATCGAAGCAGATATGCCCCCAGGACCCAGCTGGCAACTTTGAGATTAGGTAGCTTACGTGTAAGTTCTACCGATTGAAATCAAGAGGGCCACGAAGAATACTCTGCACATTGCAATACCCATGGCAGACTGCGAGTGCTCTTCGAACTTCGAAAACAAGATAAACAGGCGAAGCCGGCCGATGAAATCGAAGACACGCACAAGCATGGCTACGAGGCGATTTTGAAAAAAGGAAGAAACCAAAAGCTGGCTGTCAGAACTGAAGCAACAGCTACTAGCAAAGCGTGATGAGGAAGCAAATGAGGCAGCCAGTTCAACTGCTAAACAACCATTCCGCGGGAACAAATAACGAGGTAGCCAAGTTCGCGCCACATAGTCGTGGAACTCACCGATAAAAAAAAACCAACAACAAAGTGTATAGAAACAACCGGGGGTTCCGCAAGGATGTGGTTCTGCGTGAATGCGAACATGTTTGGCCGCAGAACCCATCACAAGCCGACGAAAAGCCTATAAATAACTGCATTCGATTACTCATTGAAAACACAATGAGAGGAGGGAACTTTAGTGCAGCGAGAGAAAAATTGAGAGCTCACCTAGAAAGAAAAAGAACGTAAGTTTTTTTTAAATAATATATATATACATTACTTTCAAAAAATATATATACTTTTCCCAGCATGGATACTCCCCGACTGGTGGGTTGAATTGACACACGGGTTAAGTATTTTTCTCCTTTAAAATAAAATAATATATATATTTTTTTTTTCTATATATAAATATATATATATACATATATACATATATATTATTTTCAAAAATTACTTTTCCCAACGTGGATACTCCCCAACTGACGGGTTGAATTGACACGCGGGTTAAGTATTTTTCTCCTTCAAAAATATATATGTGTGTATTTTCTATATATAAATATATATATATATATATACATATAGGGAAATAATCCAATGCATGCGACTACACCGTGCAGTCCATGCACTGTGGGCCCTACTTGATCATAAATAGAAAATCCACCCCACCCATTGTATTTAGAATTGTTCACTTTATTAGCATACCAATTTTCATCCAAATCCAACATGTGTGTAGTCCCCATCTTAAAATGGTGCAAAATCAACATAATAAAATAGTTTAATATAAATATCAAGTTTAAAGTGATTTTTTCAACATCTAAACTGTCTAAAGTATGATTTATATATGGATAATGATTGTATAAAGTTTCATTACAATCTAATACGCGTGGGGTCCATTTTATAGCGGACTGCACAGGATCGGATCTCGTACATATATACATACATATTATTTTCAAAAACTACTTTTCCCAACATGGATACTCTCCTACTGACAGGTTGAATTTGACACGTGGGTTAAGATTTTTCTCCTTTAAATATATATATATATGTATATTTTCTATATAGAAAAATACACATATACATATACATTGTTTTCAAAAACTATTTTTCCTGCGCACGGGGTGGGTCATATAATATATATATATATATATATGAAGCTAAGTATTTTTTATGATAAAAAAATAATAATAATAATTGTATATATGTAGGCCTGGGGTCCGAGGATCTCATGAGCCGCCATATAATATATATATATACATATATGTGTACAAAGCTATGTATTTTTATGATAAAAAATAATAATAATTGTATATATATAGGCCCGGGGTCCCGGGATCTCACAGGTCGCCATATAATATATATATATATATACGTATATATATATATAAAGTTATGTATTTTTATGATAAAAAATAATAATAATCGTATATATATAAAAGGGCCCGAGGTCCCCGGATCTCAAGGGTCGCCACATATTTATATGTATATATATATAAGGCTAAGTGATTTTATGATATAAAAAATTAATAGTATATATATAATCCCAGGATCTCGGGATAAGTTTTCTCATATAAAAAAAAAAGGGACCCGAGTATCCCGGAATAAGTTTCCTCATTTAAAAAAAAAGGTGACCCGAGGATCCCGAGATAAGATATATATATATATATATATATAAAGCCTCAAAAAAAATATATTATGCATATATATTAAAAGGCCTTCAAAAAATGAATATTTTGTTTTCTAAAAGTATATATGTGCCCCGCAGGCCTCCAAAAATGAATATTTTATTTTCTAAAAATATATATATGCCCCGCGGGCCTCCAAAAATGAATATTTTGTTTTCTAAAAATATATATGTGCCTCACGGGCCTCCAAAAATAAATATTTTGTTTTCTAAAAATATATATTTGCCCCGCTGGCCACCAAAAATGAATATTTTATTTTCTAAAAATATATATGTGCCCCACGGGGCTCCAAAAATGAATATTTTATTTTCTAAACATATATATGTGCCTTGCGGGCCTCCAAAAATGAATATTTTATTTTCTAAAAATATATATGTGCCTCGCAGGCCTCCAAAAATGAATATTTTATTTTCTAAAAATATATATATGTCCCGCGGGCCTCAAAAAAATGAATATTTTATTTTCTAAAATATATACATGTCCCACGAGCGTCCAAAAAAAATATTTTATTTTCTAAAATATGTATATACATGTCCCGCAGGCCTCCAAAAATGAATATTTTTTCTAAAATATATACATGTGTCCCGCGGGCTTCAAAAAAATATTTTATTTTCTAATATATATATATACATGTCCCGCGAACCTCCAAAAATGAAAATTTTAGTTTCTAAGATATATATACATGTCTAGTGAGTGTCCAAAAAAATATATTTTTTTCCTAAAATATATATATGTCCGGCAAGCGTCCAAAAAAATATTTTGTCCCGCGGGCCTTCAAAAAAATACATTTTGTCCCACGGGCCCTAAAAAATATTTTTTATTTTTAAATACACGCATATATTTTAGAGACCTTAAAAATATATATATATATATATATATTATTGAAAAAATTTTATATGCTTCTACCCGAGTCAATACTCCCCGGGTAGTAGGTTAAGTTGATACATAGGACTAAGTACCTTTCTATTATAATATATATACATATATATGCAAAAAAAACCTCTTTGCTCAACTCAAGCCTTAATGTCCGAGCAAGCCTTCTTGGGCCCAAGACCCTCCAATAAATCCACTTGGGCCCAAAACTCTTCAACAAGCCCAAGATGGCCCCAAAATTCTTGAACAAGCCCACTCGGGCCCAATATTCTTTAACAAGCCCACTCGGGCTCAAAAATCTCCAACAAGCCCACTTGGACACAAAACTCTTCAACAAGCCCAGTTGGGCCCAAACCTCCTTAGATAGTCCAAATTGACCCAAACATATTTTTAAAATTCGATAAAACCACTTAAATTTCAATCCAGAGACTGAATGCTGGAGATGCTGGTTTCTTGTATAAGTACAGACGCTGAAAGTGGGATACGCTGGTCTGCTATGTAAATCCAGAAGCTAAGAGCGCACTAGTTTGCTTTATAGGATCACTAGTGTAGCCGACAGGCACCTCATTAGTTCCCAAACCAAGTCATCGCTCGTAAACTCACATTTAAGTCATGGTGCGTGGCGTCATGTACTCACATTTAAGTCATAGCGTGTGGCGTCATATACCTCACATTCGAGTCACGGCATGGGCGAAGTGTACTCACTTATCTTTATATTTTTGTCAGATATAATTTTTCGTGCACTTGTAAAGACTTAGAAGGATCTTCTACGCATTTCATCATTATTTCAATAAAAATAAGCATTTTTTATAGACTATTGTATTCAGCTCTTTTAATCAAGGGTTTTCTCCTTGGAGATGTAAAACCAGAATGTGGAACACAATGCAAAATATTTCTGTGATATACTTTTCAGACTCCATTAAAGAATTAAATGCTTTAAAATTTTGCTAGGAAATTAATTGAGCATTTATTTTCAAAGCCGAAGGAAGATGATTTTTAATAATGTTTCACGAGGCCGGAACAATAGACATATTACAAGGAGTGTGAAGTCTATATAGAGCAATGAAGCAAATTAGGCAAAATTACAACAATCGAAAGTCTACTTATGCAGATGTGGTCTGATTTATTTTTTTATGTACGTAAGTTGACTTACGTAAATGGCGTAAATAGTTACAAAAATGATTGCTTTTGATTTTACAAACTAGTATATCACTCTCATTTTGAAAATTGTGATAAAATTTTTGAAATATTTTAAAATACTCATCTTTCTTCCAAGAAACGGTACCTTAGCGTCCCTTGAATAGTGATCAAGTAATACATATGCATGTTATTTTCTAGACAAACTCTCAATTCTAGTTGGTCCGAATAAGTCCATATGCTTTAGTTGCAAAGGTTTTGCCATTAACATAATATTTTCATACTTGAAATAACTTTTTTTTGCTTTCCAAATTTGCAAGAATCACAGGCATGTTGTGAAATTTATGTCATAAATCCTTTAAATTTATGTATTCGCATTTTGGACTACTAAGTTTGTGTATTAGCATACCCTACAAAGCTTCGATATTTACATTTTAAACGTTCAACCCTAACTGCACTAAAAAATACTATTAAATCATGCAAAATGTCAAAAATACCCTTACATCTATATGAGAGGAAGGAAGTTATGACCAAAAGTCAACATCATCTATGTAATGGAGCCACACAATTCTAAAGAGGTGATGGTGTTTAGGAAAATGATGTTATTTTTGTCATAACTACCTTGTTTTCGTATAGATATAAGAGTATTTTTGACATCGCATATGGATTTAATGATGTTTTCTAACATTATAAGAAGTGAAGGTTTAAAATGCAAAGATCAAAACTCTATAAGGCCTAATATGTTAATGCACAAACTTCAAGGTCTAAAATACTAATATGCAAAGTTAGAAGGTTTATAACGCAAATTCCTCTTAATATTCTACATTATCTTTGACCCTTTAATGAGGTTCAAATTTTGAAGTTTCTTTATGGTACTCATGTTTGCATGTCCAAAATGTTGGAAACAATGTTCAAAACAAAACAAATTGACCAAAGCTTGAGTTTTGATGATTAACAAGAACTAATTTGAG
>JAXCLR010000105.1:35103724-35121494 GCA_035584095.1 Annona squamosa | reverse complement strand
ATCATACATAAAATTATAAACATAATCTAAACTATGGTTATAAAATAAATTGTTAAAACATTTTAAGATAAAAAATAATAATAATAAATAAAGTCAAAAAGGGCTAAAAAGAAAATTAAAAATCTTTGCAAGATTATTAAAATTATTTTGACAAAAAATTAAATATTTAAATCTGTTTTCGTTTTCTACATGTGCACGGTTACTGCAAAACACCGCCGGACTACCATTTCCGGTACTCCATCTTCCCCAAAACAGCCATGGATTCAAACCCACCGAGCAGCCCTTCGGTGATTCGGTCATCCCACAGGTTCCTTTGCACCAAAAATGACCGGCAGCAAGAGAATCGGCAGCCATGGATTTCAATGAGCAGTAGCACTTGCGTCACCTCCATTGCCCATCTTCTCCAGCCAAGTTGGCTAGATCCAGCCGATCGATCACAACGGCAGAAACCCATCACCGAAAAAAAACCCGACAGTCCTCCCCTCTTCTCCATCCCGATCTCCAGCAACTACCAAACTCACCTCAACAGCTATGAAATTTCTAACGCCCAAAATCCGGCAGCCACCGAAAATGGAACAAAAAAGGGCAGTAATAGAACCACCGACAGCAGCCATTCATCGTTGCCGGTCTTCCGCCCAAATTCACCGCAACCCCGCCAGCTACGGCGATGGCAGAAAACCTGCCTCTGCATCTCTGATTTTTGGCCAAATCAGATCAAAGCACAGCAGCACCAAACTCTTTTCCAATTTCGGCAATCCGCAAACTGCGATTTTGCCATCACCGACAAGCAATCCATCTTTTCAAATCGACCCCACCAGCAGCAACGAATCAAGTAATAAAATTGCTGATTTCTTCCAAAATTGCAAGCAGGACAAGGAGCATGCTTGATTCAGCACCGAGTCGTGGCAGCAAAACCGAACAGCCCCAGATCCTCCAGCACGAACAGCAGCCCTGGTGGTCTCCATGAAGTCAAAGAAGAATTCAGTGCCCGCACGATTAGCACCAACCGTCCGCGCAAGCAAGCAGCCATTGCTACCCATCTTCTTCATCCGGCAATTTTTTTTTTCCAAGCCTCTGTTCAGTACCGAAAATCGGCAGCCTGCATCACGAGCAACCGGTGATAAAGCAGCTCGTGCCCACCCATTCAAACAACAACAAAAATATTTTTAAAACTTAAATAAGCTTTTTTAGAACAGAGGAAACGGACCCAAATTTGGTCATCTCTGGAGAACCACGCTGCCGCTAGAGCCAACAAGTCGCGACGAACCGGGCCAAGCGATACTGAACTCCATCGGTGTTGAAAATTCTAAGGCGAGCCTCAGCTGACGAGGAAATACAGAAACTGGCAAGCCGATGTTGTAGACCTTTGAAAAAAACAGTCTGCCAGGGCATGCGTTTTTGACATTTACAACGTGTATAAAACTCATTGCACCCATCTCTATATCCATGGCAGTAACTTCACCGACCAGAAATTGGAGCACCCGTTCTTCCCACCGGAAACCCGCATCCGGCCATGAAAAACTCAAAGGCAGCCACAATTCTGGGCAGCCATGAAAACCCATCTCCGTCTTCCCCACCGTCCTTCCAACAGCCATGGCGTCCGGGTACCATCACTTTTGCATCCGCTCACTCCACTGTCCTGCAGCAACCCCATTAATTCGATGGCAAAAAATGCAGGATTGCTATGTCAGCGTCTCATTGCCTCTACTCCATGATTACCGGCCATCAAAATGCAACTCCGCAATTTCAAACAACAGTCCAAAAGCCCTTGAATCCAGCCAAGCGTTGGTGAAAACGCAACCTGCCATCAGCCTTCCATCACGCCCAAAATTTTTCCATTGGCCATCTAGTTCACGCGGCAAGTGGAAAAGAAGAAACAGGCAACGAGCAGCTACGGTTGAAGGCAGAAGTAGAATCCCACATCGGATTCCACCAAGGAGGGAGGGCCCCTCACTCAACTATAAAAGCCCCCTCCACTCATCCCAATGATACACCCCATACCCCACACACAACCCCTTGGGTGGGACCCATCTCGTGGGACCCCTAGCAAGTGGGTGGGACCCATTTTATGGGACCCATAACAAGGAAGTGGGGCCAAGCAATAAAATTTTTATTACGAGGAGATCTGTATTCGGGTGATGTAAATTTTATTTTATTGTTTTATGCTTTGTAGTGTTTCATAGTTATCACTCTTTAATTTGTAGTTTTAATTTTTAGATTAGATTAACTGCTTTATTTTATGCTTTGTAATTTTTAGATTAAATTTAACGTAATTCTCTTTCCTGTTTTAATAGTTGAATTTAATAGCTTTTATTGCTTTCTTAGAATAACTTTAATTCAGTTGTTAATTAATTCCTTTTTGCTTCTTGTCTCCCTTTCTCTTTAATTTCTTTCCCTTTCTCTTTCTAATTTCTTCTATTTTCTATTTTCTCTCTCTCTCCAACGTCTCTTTCTCTTCTTCTCTTTTCCTTCTAATCTCTTTCATTTTTCTCTGATTTCTTTCTCTCTCTTCTCTTTCATCTATCTAATTTCTTCTTCTCTCTCTCTCTAATGTCTCCTTCTCTTTCTTCTTTCCTTTCTCTCTAATTTCTCTAATTTCTTCTCTTTTCTCTCTTCTTCTCTCTCTAAACTCTCTTTCTCTCTCCTCTCTTATTCATCTATTTTCTTTCTTTTTCTCTGACTTCTTTCTCTCTCTTCTCTCTCCAATGTTTCTTTCTCTCTCTTCTTCTTTTTCTTTCTAATTCTCCTTTCTTCTCCTTTCTCTCTAATTTTTTTTTATTTCTCTCTCTCTCTTCTCTAAACCTTTTATTCCTCTTAAAAATAATTTAAAACTTCATCGCCTCTCTGTGGATTCGACTCGATTCACCGTTATTTTACACTATCACCCGTATAGTGGTAGCTTTAATGTGTTTCGGTTAATTTTAATTAAACTGGTGATCACAGTGCTCTTAACGACAAGCACTTGGTGCGCATTACTTACTAATAAACTTTTTACCAAAAACAGTAGCACTAAACTTGGATCTTTGGGATTTCGAGCTTCTTTGTAAAGAATTGATAATCTTTAAAGAAGTTTGGAAGAGTTTTTTGCGTGGTCTAGGGCTAGATCAAAATTGGAAATAAGAGAGAAAAGGAAAGAAGAAGAAGTGGCAGGTGAGAGGAAAAGAAGAGGGAAAGGAAAGGAGTGTTGATGTGAATGAAGCCCTAGTAACTGTGCTTTCCTTTTAACTGGGCCCCTGTTCAGAATTTTGCAACTTGCTTTCTTATACATATAACTTAGTAAATTAAAATTTTCTCTAAGGGTACTGCCCCCTTCACCCCCACACCTGACCAGACAAGTTGAATCCCGTACCTATTTTACAAAGTGGAAGATAGTCATAATGTCCCCAAGAGTGTCAATCATACACCTTTAAATCAATATCCAATAAATCATATTATAACTAGGTGACACAATATGAAAATCATTTTATTTGAAACTTAGTAAATGTGAGACATACTAAAAGCTTGTATAGTGCGATATTATTGCTATAAAGTTATAGAAAGATGCGTATTGCAATTTTAGAAAAGTAAGATTAAATTATAAATTTTAAAAAAATGGGTAAATAATGATTTTATAAAGATTAGATATGATAATGAATTTTTATAAATTTTTTGGGAAGAAATTTTAAAATTTTGAATTATACCAATTAAAACTGTTTAAATTCATAGACCTTATGGAAAAATGAAAATAAATAGGAAAAGAATGGCCAATTAGGGTTTTAATTAAGGGCTTATATTTATCTATGTTATTTTTATTATATCTTAAAATGTATAATTCAAATCAACAAAAGAATTTAATAGAAAATATTAAATTTTATGCTCTTTAATCTAGATGGATTAGATTATGAAAAATAATTGATTAAAATGCTTAACTTAACTGCATTAAAAAAACGTGCCCAAAAATAAGTCTTCCGCAGCTCGTACGTCTAGTAGCTTCCTGTGGCATTTTATTATTTTTATGTAAGTTTTTATTTAATTAACATATTAATGTGTATATGGCAGTTTTATCTGAAATTTCAGGATTAAGCTTATTTTAACATATTCTACATAGTGAATGGTCTAGATCACAAAAATTACGTTTAGAAGATTTTTAAATAACTAAAATTGGATGAGATTTTATGAATTAGTTTTGAATACTAATATCTTAACCAACACTAATTATTTTAATGTGAAACTTAAAATGGACGGTTAAATTAATCTGTTTTATAATATGAACGGATTGAATTATGAAAAATAATTTAATAAAATTTTTTTACATAAATGCTATTATTGCATTGGAAAAAGTGATTGACCAAATCATGCATGATACGTCCAGTGGCATTGTAACATGCATGTATGTTCAAATTTTATATGCGTTGCAGTTGTATTAATTAAATTATTATATATATATATATCAACTCTATTTGAGATGAAATTTTATGGATAAGCCTAAATTAATATACTCTCTTTGATAAAAAGAGTAGATTATACAAAATATAATTACAAATGGGCAGAAAAATTAAAATTTGGATGAATTGCATTGGTTAATTTCAAATGCTTATATCTTAATCATTTTTAATCATTTTGATATGAAACTTGTCATGAACGATTAATTTGATACGCTTTAAAATATAGATGGAGTAGATTATAAACAACATCTTCAGAAAATTTTTAAACAAAATTTTATTCACTAATATTCTATATGCTAAGGACAGTTTAAAGATATGTGATGGTTTTAATCAAGTACTGACTTAGCATGATAAAAGGGAAATTTGACACCTATCTAGGCTAGAACAAATGTGGATGATTGAGGCATTTTAGAAAAAAATATGTATATACATAAGCATTATATGTGCTAGCAGTAAATGAGGACCGGACAGTGCATGATAGGAGGAGCTGGCACCAAGTTAAGCATTAACGGTGCGTTGTGAATTTGTGGCAGCATGTAGACAAGGATGGTGCATTTTCAGTACAGGTGTCACCCTGTGATGTATGGACATGAGATGGGTTAAAATCTCTTACATTACCACCTAAGCAAAGGTATAAATAATGGAAGGAAAAAAAGGAATGGAGAGGAGCAACCGATCTATAACAGGGTGGGGCGAAATTTTCTCGTCTCGATTTCAGGTATGCATGTGTCCAAATAAGGCATATTTTAAAAAAAAAAAAAGATATATATATATATATATATTTATTCTATCCCGTCCAGCGTCCAAATAAGTGCTCTTCCCCTTTTTCATTTTATCATTGCTATCCATAGTTTTACAATTAGATCTGTTCAGGAATTTTATTTTAATTACATAGATTGGCTAACACGTTTCTTTTATTTAAATTTTATTATTTTGAATTGTTATGTAATTTAATAAACAGCTTGTAACATACAAATTTTAGAAATATAAAAATAATAGATATGTATGGACGCATATAATGAAAATTATTTTTCTAATTTAACATCCTAGTAGGTATATTTTATTCAGTAAATTCGAAAATCAGGAATTATACATCTACATATATTATTTTATACATTATTATCATTAGCATGATGTTTCAGCTGTGATTAACATATTAATATGTTGGTATATGTATCATATAAAAAAAAGAGAGAAGAAAGCTAGCTGTTAGGGAATTTGGACATTAATTACTAGAATTTTAATTAGAATTATCTTGCTATGGGCTATATACGGGTACCTTATATAATTAGACTGCAAATTTTAATATACTAAACATGGGTATTAAATGAAATATATAGCCTAAATGAAAAAACTATAATGTAAACATGTGAGTTAGTCCTTTTCGCTTGTTTAGGAATAGGAAAAGAAAAGGTTGAGGAGACAAGTTGATATCCTAAGGTAAACAAGTAACGCTTTGAAATAATTTATTTATTTTTTTCAAAATAATTGAATAACTTGCAGTTCAATTCTTGTTGGTATTTTCAATATTATTTAAGAATGATCATCCCCATAATGTGGTTTGAAAAATGTATTTATTAATTTGTTTTATAAATGATTATGTCATTTTCTTAAGTTGAAAAGAGAGCAAATTGACAAATGCGATTATTTCTTGAAGTAATACTAGCATGTATATGATGCATAACACACAAAGATACAGGTCCATTCTAGAGTTGTAAGCGTACCAAAGTCCCCCTCTAATGTGACTGAGTCACTGATGTAGGCCCAACGGCCGGCAGCGCCCTCCCTAAAATAGGGGGTAGACGAATTGATGGTGGCCTAATTAGCGTACTATTTAATGAAGGTTTAAGGCATGATTGTGAAAAGTGCATTTGTATGTGTATTATTTATGAAATGTCAAATTATGAAACAAAAATATTTATTTAAATGAAAATACTTGCTTACTGAGTCTAGTACTCATGTTTTGTTTTTTCTAACCCGAGACAGGTACAACAAGGTTTAAAAAGAAAAAATTGTCTCAATTTAGAGACTCTTAAGGTTGTATAGTTCTTATATATTCTGATGAATGATGAATACAATACTATAAAATTACAAAGATTAACAGTGTAAATGAATTTTAATACTTCGTAAATATTATGTAATTTTAATTACCAGTAAATGATTGCTTGTAAATTGATATGAGATTAAATTGAAAATTCTGCTGCGTGAATAGGGTTACAATCCTGTTCATAGTTTACTAACTAAATGATTATGGAGTAAGCTTCTGGCGTATTGGGTTCGGGGGTGCCACACACAACTACAGAAACATGCTAGCACACAACTCATATTCATGTTTAACATGCTCATGAATTGTGTCTAATACAACCCAATGTGCCAAGATCATAATACGTACCGGCATGCACTATACGTCTCCTAGATGTCATATCTATATGCACCACACTAACATCATTAATTCCAAATATCATATTTATAAATTACCTCATAGATAGGCAAGAGTTATAATTAAATAATAAAAAAAACCTAGTCCTCACATATTTACACACATATCTATGGTTTTTACACAAATTGTGCATATACCTTTGTTTTGAAACTTATTACAAATATGTATATGAATTTTTAAATATCTATAAGTACACCTATGACAAGTATAGGCCTTTTTAAAAAAATTAGAATGATCTTTTGATAAATACAAACCATCTTTGAGTCATGATATAGTGCACTAGGTGCATTTAACTTTGGTGCATCCGGGTGCAAAAATTCATTTTTAATAGTTTTTTGAAAAGTATTTTATACAACTGTTAATCTAGATGTATTTAACATGTATATTAATTTTTACTAATTTTGGAGACTTTTAGATATTTTGATTTTTTAAAATTGGTAGCATTTTTGTAATTTATGAATTACAAAAATGTTACTTACATTAAATATACCTAGATTAATAGTTTTATAAAAATTTTAAAAAATAAAAAAAGTGAAACGCACCCGAGTGCATTTAGTTAGGCACCATCATCATTTAGGTTAGTATGAATTTAATTAGTGCACCAAAAGTCAACTTGATTAGATATGAAAGCTATAATCAATTTTAAAATAATTTATATTTGTGAGAGCTAGAGCTACTAATGTATCCAATAAGGTGATTTTGAGTATATTAACTAAACTCATATTAATAAACACAATGAAATGTTTGGATTTATCAAAAAGTAAAATTTTGTTTTTAGAAAATTCAAGAGATTGAGACTTGCCAAAGATATAATTCCAAATAGTTTAAAATTTTATAAACATATTTGTAATAAATTTTAAATCATAGACATAAATATAATTCGTGTAAAAGATTATTGACATGAGCGCGAATGCCTCAATTTTTATTTTTATAGGCAAAATTAGTTGAAGTCATAAGTCAATTGCACAATATTGCATGCGTATATTCTAAAGTTTTATTCAGGTAGTCCCACTTATACATGACCCTACTAATTTTTTTCTCTCGTCAATGATTGATAAGAATTGCAATCCATCCATTATATTTGCATTATTTATATTTTCATGAAAATCCATCATTTGTCTAGTATGATTGTGCATGAGTCTTATTTAAGAATGTAAAAAGTTAATGTAATAAAATATTTTAACACTAAATATCAATTATAAAATTATATTTTCAACATTCAAATAATTTAAAATATCATTATTATAAGGAAAAATGATTCTGTGAAGTATTATTACATTTTTATATATTATATGTACATAAATGATTATATAAAGTACCTTTACATCCTAATGCATATGTCTATCTAAGCATTTTAATTTTACATAGTAGTATTTTTTAAGTAAATAAGGATATATACATCTTTAATTGGGATGAGCCCTGATCTCATTGCCAAACATATGAATTCTAAGCAATGTTATATAAAACAATTTTTGTGTAACTTAGTTATATTCAAGTCCCGCTTTACATTCTCTATATATAAAATTCTAAAATCTAATTTTAGATTAACTAAATAATAAATTAGTGGAAATTACCATAAAAGGAGGCTATATTATATAGATTTATGTATGGGTATTAATGATCATAGTTAACCCGTCAACTGGTTGTTTGGCCCATTTATAAATGAGTTTGGGTTGTGATTTTTGAATAAATGAGTTATGATATGAAAATCATTCAGCTATTGAAGTAAATAAATAGATTAGGTTTGAAATTTTATAACATGTCAACTGTTTAGTAACCAACCTATTAAATTTATATATACATGTAAACCTCGTAGTTATTTTTAGGAGTGGGAATAGGGACGGGCTGTACAAGGTCAGGATTTTCTTGACCTTGACTTTACTTTTTAAAAATTTTATTTGGCTTTATTTTTTATATCGGGTCAGGACAAGGTTGGTATGACCCTCATTTTTTAAATATAATCTGGGACAAATTTTGAATTGGTATCAAATTGGTTTTGGAACCGTAAGACAAGTAAAAAATGCGGGTCAATAAGATGACATACCTATCAACATAAAGATATATTTATGCTACAATTAAATATTTATATACTTTAATATTTTACTAATTATTAAAAATACGTCATTATTAAGATAAAACATATTATTTCAAAAACAAAACATGAGAAAATATATTATAACTTTATTAAAATAGGTTAATATATAATTATACGTAAGAGTTATATGTATATGTGCAAATTTCTCGTATTAATTGTTGTATTATTTTCTAGATTGATTGATTCTTCTATCTTTGATATAATTAATTATAAAAAATGTGGGAATTTTGAAAAAAAATAATAATAAGCTTTAAACATAAGTTTATAATTTTTTAATAAATCAATATATGCGATGTGGGTTGAGACTCTTTAGATTGAGACATGGTCGACCCACCATGTCTTTATTTTTGAATTCAAGTAAAAAAATTCTGACCCATCCCTATACTGGGTAAAAATATTTTGATTTTACCTAGTAAAAAATGGGCCAGGTCAGGGGCCAACTTGCAATGCTTCCACCTATAGTTATTTTTCCAAGCTAAGTCTTTGGCTTGATTTTAATTTCCTATTATTGCCCTATTTTTATTTTTCCTACCAAAATATCATTTGCCTCTCCTTACAAGATTATTGTCTATTAGAGTCTAGGCCTTTAGGTCGTTTACTATACAACTCATTAACAATTTACTAACCTGTTTATTAAATTGATTGTGAATAAGTTAGGGTCAAAATTTTTTAAATGAGTTAAGAAATATATCAGAGTTAGAATATTTTAAATGAATTAGAATTAGGGTTAGAATTAGACTCCAACCTGTCGAACCTCATCCATTAACACTCCTAAATTTAGGTAATAAATAGCACGAGTGGTGGTGCGTGGAGTATGGGCCTATTCCAATATGCATCCATGGGCGTACTTCTTGAAATTAATAAGAGATATTTATCGACAACCAATATAGATGCCAAAGGTGCAACTCATTAGGAATGCGACTTGGGTCGAGTTATACCGAGTTTTGTATTGAGTTCGGACCAGGTTGACATTGGTTTCGAGTTAAAATTCGAGTCGCTTTCAAACCATTAGAAGTTGAAATTACCAATAAAGATTACGAATTTTGAAACATTATTGCATTCACACATGAGAATATATTTATATGACCTACAATATTTTTGATTTTGACGAAAGTTGGTCTTTTAATTAAAAGATAATTCTAAATACAATGAACATAGTGAATTTACATTTAACAATTAAGATAAAAAATAAATGAGATTACATAAAATAGCTATATAAAGTTTAAGAAAAGTGAAACTCATATATTTCAGAGTTAAATAGTATATATGTAATAATTTTAAAGAGTTGATATATTTATAATTACTTGAAAATAAAGTTAATATAGATGTAATATATTCAACTTTTATAGACAAATATATATAACATTTAGGTTTTTAGAATAAACATTTTACAGTTTAATTAACTTATGATTATATGAAATAAATTTTCTGACAATTATAGTTGAAATACTTAATACATAAATAAATATAATTATTTTATAAATTATAGAGAATATCGAGTCCAAAGTGGGTCGGGTTTTTGTATCGGGTTGATGCAAACATTATATTGGTTTCAGGTTTTCTTGCATTGGGTTGAAATCGGGACTAATTTGAAAAAAAAATTAAAAATAAAACCCAAATTTGGTTTTGAAATCTGGTCAGGTCGAGCGAGTTCTGATAAACCCGTTACCAAGTTGCACCCCTAGTCAACATTGGCATAACCCAGTCTACACTAGCCATGTATCGTCCCAACTAGTTTGGAATCAAATTTCAGTGTGAACTTCATCCCCATTTTAGAATCAATCGTGCAAAAAATTAAAAATTTCTTCAATTTAAAGTATAAAAGAGAGCTAAGTTACATATTTACAAATGAGTGATTCGGTACACCATATAATTACAGAAGTAAAAAAAATATACATATATAGATATTACATTGTTTATAATATGTTCCAAAATATGTCTTTTACGAGCTAGCTTCTCTTCTTTATATTTCTTAGCCCACATTGCCTCCGGGACAACAAACACACAAAGGAATACAAAGAACTCAGCAATATTGAAGATAAATATGTTGTGTATATTTAACTTCTTTCCGCATTGCTTTTACTTTTAGCACATATAAACTTCATGTCTCAAAACTTAGAAAGACTTCAAACTTTATTGTTTATGACTAAATATCTCAAAATTCATTAAGTCTTTCATATAGTAACTTCTAAACATATTAATGGGTTACGCTTGTTAGAATTCAAAATTGTTGTCTCGTTTATACGACTGCCTTTACATATCTCATGATGTATGCTAGGAACATAAAAAAGAAGCATCGATGATGTGATTATTCAATTCAAACCTTTTAAGACTAAGATCTTATCACAATAAGATGGATAGTCCAAAAGTCCTAATTATTATCTTGTACATGAACTACTACATGTGAGGCATCTTTCTTCTAACAAGGTTATTTCTCTTTATAATCTCCAGCTAGGAGCACAACTCAGGTTGGAATTGTATTGGGTTTAAATGAACCCTAATTTTAAGCCTAGTAGGTTTAGGTGAACCTAAATCCAAATCTTAATATTAGAATCAGGTCAAGTCGGGTTTGGACCACGTTGGCATTGGTTTCGTTTTAGTTTCGAGTTGAAGTTTAGATTATTCTCAAATTAACAAAAGTTAAAATCTACCAATGGAAATAGCGTGCTCTTTGAACATTATTGCATTTACATCAACTAATTCTAAAATATATTTTTGATTATGATAACTTATTTATTCATAATTTATACATGAATATATTTATATGGCCTCTGATATATTTGATTTTGATGAACATTGGTTTTTTAATTAAAAGATAATGCTAAATACAATAAATGTAATATAATGAATTTACCATCAATAATCAGCATAAGAAAAATAAATAAAATTACATGAAATCACTATCTAAATCAATTTAATAAAAGTGAGACTTATATATCTTATAATTAATTAATGTGATGCAATAATTTTAAAGAGTTAATATATTTTTGTTTATTTACAAATTAAGTTGATGTCAATAGGGCTACAACCCGGTCTAGGTTGGGCCTAAACCCAACCAGCCGAACTCGCGTTGTAGCAGTGTTTAAAATGTCATGTCTTGAGTTTGAATTCTAAAAATAGGGTTAGGATTAAAGTTTACAAATATGGTTAAAGTTGTGATTTTAAAAAAAGGTTAAGGTTAGGGTTAATATAAACTCAAGTTTCATGAACACAAGTTGCACCACTAGATATAGATGGAATAAATTCAACTTTTTATGGACAAACATAATTAATTAGGTTATAAATACATGAAAGAATGTTTATCATAATTATAATTAAAATGCATAGTCAATAAGCCAATATAATTCTTTTAATAAATTAGAGGGACATTAGATTTGGACCAGGATGGGTTTTAGTATCAAGTTGATGTAAACTTAATATCGGTTTCTCTTGAGTCGGGTTGAAACTAGCGCTATTTTAAAAAAAATTTAAAAATAAAATCCAAAATTGGTTTTGAAATTGGGTTGGGTCAAGCGGGTTTGGATCACCTAGTACTAAGTTGCACCTCTACTTCTAGTGTGTATATATATATATTTATTAAGCATTCTTCTTAAGTTTAGAGTTTAAAATAAAATATTATCCTTTTTACTATCTAATCCCAAATAAACTTTATTTGTCAAATCTTCCATATTCATCAGTGCGTTAATAAAATTTTATTCATTAATCTACATCTTAGGGATTAAATCTTCTATCAATTTTTACTTCGAAAATAACGCTTAAAAATAATTCTAAATAAATCTTCTCTGTAAACCATATATAAATTATGATTACTAAAATTAGGAATTTAAATTAAAGTAATCTTCATGCAATTTCAACTCGAATAAACTCATATTTAATAGAACTGCATTTGATGAAAGGCTAATTGCGAAACTTTAGGACTACTCCACAGTATCTTTTGAAGGAGGAAACAGGGAAATTAGAAGACTGCTTATCGTTATATAAAGATTTAGAAATACAACTGTGATGGGTATCTCAATAAACACGAGTAGTCGCGGTGCTTCTTAAAGCAAATTTCACAAGGTCACGAGTCATCAGATTCTCGGAGTCTTAAAACATGAGAGAAAAGGCAAGAGACGAAAGTGAAAATGAAAGATCTTATGTTGTCAACCAAACATCCTAGGTGTGAACGAATTGGGCTGTTGCAATTAATCAACTTAATAAGAGTGAGGGAATCACTTTCCGCAATGACATTGCAAAAAGACAGATTTGAGGCTCATTTCATGAAAAATAAAATTGCATTAGCTTCCATGAGAAGGGGATCGAGGATCCCATCTTTGCACCACGCCTTGATAGTCATAAAGTCACTGCTAGAATTGCAAAAACTACCCGTACCCATCTTAGGGTGTGTTTGGGAATGAATAAAACTTTTGATGAAAAATTTTGAAGAGTAAAAGTTGTCAAATGATGTGATATAATAGGGGTAATGATGAGGAGTAAAGATGATAAAGTTAAAATAGATAGGTTAATTGTATGGGTGGTTGTGTAGAAATGATTGAAAAGTAGGGTAGTTGTATAGGAAAATGTGAAAAAATTATTAAAAAATATGATAATTATAGATAGTGAAAACTTTTAGATTGAAAAATTTTGAGTTGACATTTTTTCTTTGTTGCCAAACACACCCTTACTCATCTGAAGATTGACACCCACATCTACATTGATTTTCAACATCTCTTGGTTAGACTTGCATTAGTGAGGAGCAGAGCAATGACTACCCGCTTGAAGAGACTAAAGAGAGTATGAAGAAAAAAGCTAGTGAATGAAATACATAGACCATGAGGGCTCGAGAAAGATGGGATTAAATCCCTCCATGTAGATTTACTGGGGTAGAATCATACTCTAAAATAAGCATAGAAGAATAGGATAAGAGGATATTGAGATTTGAAGGAAAAGAGGTGCCTACAAATGTCTCAAAAAGAAGAGAAGGTCACACCTAGAAGGGCTCTCATAATGTTCTGGTGAAAAGCTATCTTTGTTGACGGGCAACCTCACAAGAGATGGAAGCAAGTTTACCTCAATTTACTCAAAAAGTTGCACATTTGGGTGGAGAGACCCCTCCTAGCCATGTTAATTTTTGTGGGAAGAAAATCCAACAGCATCCTCTAGAAGAAGATAATAACTTCCTTGGGATCTTTAGTTTTCAAAGTTTTTTTAGCACTCATGGGTCTACTTGGGTGATTGAGGCTTCAATAAACTTGTAGCTACCAGTGTGAACCAAGTGCTTGTCGTTAAGGCATTATGATCATCACTTTAATTAAAATTAACCAAAATACATTAAAGCTACCACTATACAGGTGATAATGTCGAATAACGGTGAGTAGGGTTGAATCCACAGAGAGGCTATATGGTTTTGAATTATTTCAGCAGAGATGAGAGAGAGGAGAGAGGGAGAGAGAGGGCATAAACAAGTGAGAAAGAAATTATAGAGAACGAAAAAGAAATAAGAGAGGGAGAGAGAAAGGAAAAGGAATTAGAAAGAAAGGAGAAAACAGAAACAGAGAAAGGAGATGATAAATTGCAATCGACAACAACTAAATAAATCTAAACTAGGAAAGCAATTAAAAGATTACAGAAGTAAAATTTAATCTATGAAACCAGGTATGAAAATCTCATTAAACTTAATTTAAAAATTACAAAACATAAAGCAGTAAATCTAATCTAAAAATTATAAATCTAAAATTAACAACTACAAAGCATAAAAAACTACAATTAAAAGAAATTTTATTTACCCCAAAGTTTTGCTCGAAGACCACTCTTTGAAGAGCAACCCAAGCCTTTGGACCTTTACCCACTTGGCAGGGGTCCCACAAGAAGGGTCCCACCTTCTTGCTAAGGGTCCCACAAGAAAGGGGTCCCACCCAAGAGAGAGAGTTTGTTGGGAGGGAGGTGTGTGTGTGGGGGATGGAAGGCCCTCCTTTTATAGTTGTGGGGAACCTCTTGGTAAACTCTAATAACCGATGTTGGATACTTGCATCGTCCAACCTCTTACGCTGCCTTCAATGCATTTCAAGAGCGCTTGGAATTTTTGCCTAATTTTAGCTTTGATCGATGGGTCTCATGGTTGCAAGCCGAACATGCTGCTTTCATGAAGTTTGTAGTCTTTGCTGGACGGATTTAGAACGGGAAAGTCGAGAAGGAAGAGGTAGGAGGGAGGGAAGCAGAGCAAGACGAATTCGAAGAAGGAGAAAAGAAGTCAACTGGAGAAGGAGAAGCAATGAAGCACGATTGCATCGAGGGGACATAATAGTTGCTGTTTGACGGGCGAGTGAGCAATCGAGCACGACCATAGAGAGGAGACGATTATTCCGATTGGTTGACGAGATGAGGGCAAGATGGGTGGCAGGAGTAGGGAGCTATGACGTGGAGGTTTTCCTATGCCTGATTTGGGATTTTAGGGCAAAATTGATTTGTGCGGGCTGCTATGGGTTGTTGTTGAATTTAGTGAAGGCAGCTGCTTGGATGGGTTTGATAGTTGTTGGTTCACTGAACCAATTGGTGAAGGTGGGCAGGGGATGAGCCGATGCTGAATTAAGCTGGTCATTTCCTGTTTTGGCTGAACGTGAGCTTGCTGGTTTGATCTTCTAGTTGGCCTTGCCGCCAGATTGGGCAAGATGGATTAGGGAAGATGGTGGATGCGCTGCTTATTCCTAACTTGGACGATTATTGTTGATCTTTTCCAGCCTGCTGTTGTCGGTGATTTAAGGGAGTTGGGAACGGTGGTGGGTTACAAACGGCTTGCTGAAGTAGAGGAGAAAGCTAGACACCATGGCCGGAGAAGATCTGCTTTGCTTGGGAAGTTTGCCCGATTATGGCGGGCTAGATCGATGAGCTGCCGACTTGGGAAGAAAGAGGGAGTGATCAACAGCTTGATTTGGGGATGGTGGAGTACCAGAAATGGTCTCCGGTGGTGTATGGTTGTTTGGTGTTCTTGCAATGCATTTAAATATGAATTTAAATATGAATTTTTTGATAAATAATTTCAATAACATCATTATCATCTTAGTTTAATTTACTTTATCCTTTAATTTATTTTATCTAAATATAATAATCTACTTTGTTCCCCTTATTTTAAAATATAATTGTAGTCATATATGTATGATTAAATGATTCTATAAATTTTCCCAAATTATATTAATAAGCTAATACACATTTCAATGTTAAAATTTTTTAAGGGATTGAGTTATGATTTTATATTTTCAAGAACGTTGCAAAATGACCCATTTTAAAGCAAAATTAGAGGTTTTACGAAAAGTATAATTTTTAAGAAATTTCACTTAAAATCTGTATTTAGTTAACATTTTTATACTCGAAAAGTGTAAATTTAATATAAAATTACATGAAGATTTTTAGAATTATCAGCTACCCGCATGTTGCATCTGAACTTGACTTGATAAAGACTGTCACTCTCCATGCTCTAGAAGATGCAATCCTTTTCTTCACCCAACAAAATGGGCACATTTTGAACCTCTCTCTAACCGGTCTCACCTACTAACATCATGACTAAATCTTATCTTCATCTGTTATTTTGCTCATCAATGAAAGTTGCCACCTTAACATTATCATGAAAATCTCTGGAAAGGGTGTGTTGAATAATTGATGATACCCTACAATCCTTAAAGAATCATATCCTATCACTAGCACCTAGCTTTCATTTGTGGCCACTCAGAAGAAAGGATTTGACTTTGAGGATGCTTTTCCAGGTGAGAGAATCTAAAACCTTAGGTGTATAGGTCAAGAATTAGATCCTTTTTTATTAAATAATCTACTAATTCAAATCATATATAACCTACATAGAGATTTAAGTTGTGTTTGGGAAGTTATAAAACTTCTGGATGAAAAATTTTTGGTATAAAAGTTAATTGAAAAAAAATCATGTAATATGATAGAGGTAATGAAGAAGAATAAAGAATGAAGTTAAAATAGATAAATTAGTTGCATGGGTAGTTGCACAAAAATAATTAAAAAGGTATAGTAGTTGTATAGGAAGATGAGCATAAATGATTAAAAAATAGGGTAACTATGAAAAGTGAAAATTTTTAGATTAAAAGTTTTAACTTGATATTTTGTACTATTTACCAAACGTGCCCTTAAATACATAAAATTTTTAAAAAATTATAATAGAGGAATGATCCTCTTAAGATGGCCCGACCATAAAACTCATTTTTTATTTTTTATAAACATATAAAGTCACGTGTATTTAATCTCTAAACCAAGTTTTACCTTTTTTGGATATATTTATATTATTATTTTTAAATACAAGGGCATTGTCATAATTTTTTACTTATAAAATTACGATAATGCCTCTACATTTAAGAATAAAAAATTATGATTATTTTTTGCTTAAACAAATGGCGTTATCGTAATTTTATAAAAAATTATGATAATGCCCTTGTATTTAAAAATAATAATATAAATATATCCAATAATGGTAAGATTTGGATTACAGATTAGATACACCAAACTAGGGGTGTTAATGATCATGGTCAACCTATCAACTCGCTGGTCAACCCATTTATAAATGAGTTTGAGTTGGAATTTTTGAATAAATTAGTTATAATTTGCTAACCTGTTTAACCATTTAATTAAATAAATGGATTAAGATTGAGATTTTATAAGTCGTCAACCTATTTAGTAACACATTTAACCCATATAACCTATTCAATCTATTTAATTCATTCATCTCATTTAACTCGCTTAACTAATTAAAGTTATATATATATATATATATATATATGTAAACCACTTGGTTATTTTTCCTCTCTAAGTCCTCCTTAG
>JAXCLR010000105.1:35080767-35095190 GCA_035584095.1 Annona squamosa | reverse complement strand
GAACTTACAAGGGGTTAAGTTTTCAAGTTACCAAAGAAATTTTTAAGAACCCAATTCACCCCTCCCCTCTTGGGTTTTGCCATCAATTCGAGACTGACAATATATACGGTCCATTGGTCATTCAAGAAGGAAAAATATAAGTCACCATACTACGTGTTCAACTCATACATTACATTAATACATCCAAATATTCCACACTCCAACAAATATACTATCAAACGAACACAATTCATCCCTTCATATTAGGAGAACTGCAAATATTAATATTTATAGTCAGGTTGCTCATTCCCTTGGTGATCTCATTAACTTGATTGGTTTTTTTCATTTCAGCTAATTCTCTCTTCACATTCTCTAACTCTACCCTCAGGTTGCTACCGTTGCATTCAGTTGTGGCCTCCATTTAACTTTCTTCTGCCAAAACTTTTCCATATTTAGTTCATATTCATCATACCAATGAAAGAAATTACAATTCTTTATATCTTGTAAAATAAAAATTTATTGCGTTTAATTACAATAGAAGCTTAATATACATGATGAATTTGTAGGTAATATTTTATTCTTACCCCTTTTGGGCAATAATAAAACCATCTATTTGGATTCTTTTTTATCCTTGATAAGAACACTTTACACATTCCCATTCTACATGGACATTGTATCTTCTTGATCCAGTTAGGAATATTCCTGCTTCAACAATTTAACACAAACTAACATTTTGTAAAAAAAAATCAACTTAATATCTAAATTTTCTAAGCTGTTTAGCAGTACTCACAAACGAATTTAAAAAATATAGCACACTACAGAAAAATCTGTATCAAAAATTTTGAGGTGACAGATTGTAGAAACAACACAATAGATTAATAATGCCGGTTAGATGTGATAGATTAAGGGGTGCGCATTGTGGGAAACGACATTTTTTTATAGCAAAAACAAAAAGAGCACGCTGCGGGGCTGGATTCTGCAAACCAATGTGAGCAAATTTTTACAATAAAAAATATCTAAAAAGAAAAAGGAAAATGTTACCTGTTAGCATCCATTCTTGATCAAAACTTGCATCACCTTTCTCTTTGAAAATGTGTCTTCTGAAATAGGCTGGTATAACATGGGGACAATTTGATATAAGGTTATTTACAAGGCTATTTTCGTCAATTTCAAAAAAATGAGTGTGAGACAGGTTGGAATACGCATGTCCTGAGATCCCATTACGCTGCGGGGTTCAAAATGGAAAAGTCGAAAGTTCACTAGGTTTAAAATGTAAACAACCAAACTTTAGGGTTAGAGATGCAATTGGCACAAGTTAGAGGGTTTACCATGCAAAATACCTGTGAGGTAATTATTCTCAAGCAGTTCAATTCTTTACAAATCAATTTGAATGCTTATTTGCTTCAACCTGCTGATTACGATGCTAATAGAAAATGATTGTTGATCTATAAGGAATTCAAATTTCTATCTTCAACATTATGATGATCCCTAGTTAAAAAAATTAAGGATATTGGCTATTCATAGAATTGCTTAATTCTTCGGCTATGATTCAATGCAAAAAACATGTGTAGCGAGCCTCAATGGACACTCTTGCATTCATCATTTATATTTATTTTTATTTTTAAAGTTTTGATATAGATATGTGAGCTTAATTATGTATCTTTTATATATGAAATTTTTCATTTTTATTTTTAAAATATTTTATTTTTTATAAAAATATATTATTTTGAATTTCCACTTAAAACATGAAAGGAGAATTTTTTATTTTGGATATTCAAAATAAAATGCTTTAAAAAATAAAAATGAAAATTTTCATATATGAAAACTAAAAATATGACCTTATATTTAAAAAATGTTAAAAAATATATAAATACACGTAGATTAACAATTATATTAAAAACTAAAAATATTTTAAAATATATATTTTGGGTTGGGCTAATAAAATATGCCTCCAAAGAAAGCAATTGAATTAATCATTTGTAGGTCTATTTCAAAAAGAATCTTTTAAGTCAATGAAGTCAATAAAATGTCTATTATAAAAAAGTCATCAAAGTGTCTTAAATCCGTCTTTCTATGGGATGAATTATTGGCTTGTTGCATTTGCTTTCAAATCAACACCTTTTGATTTCGAAAGCTAAAGCCGAACTCCTCAACCTCTTTTTCAAAAGTGCTACAGTAAAAATCGAACAGAATGTTTCCTTTAAGAAAACATGGTTGCATTATAGTCGATTGCCTTTTTGAAAGAGAAGAAGCACCCACTGCGGTGACGAGGTGCATTCAGCCTCAGCACACCCGGGTGCATTTCACCTTTTTTATTTTTTTATAAATTTTTTTATAAAATTATTAATCTAGGTATATTTAACATGTATATCAATTTTTACCATTTTGAAGTTTTTTAGATTTTTTATTTTTAAAACTAGTGGCATTTTTGGAAATTGTGAAAATGCCACTAATTTTAAAAAATAAAAAAATCTAAAAATCTCCAAAAATGGTAAAAATTGATAAACATGTTAAATACACCTAAATTAATAATTGCATTAAAAATTTTTCAAAAAAGATTTTTCGCGCGTACTGTATCATGTCCCCACCCCCAACCCACCTCCCCCAAAAAAAATTTCACATTCTGTACATAAGACTGTGCATGCATGTAACTTAGGTCGTCCTAGTTGGTGGTAGCAATGAGTTTTCAGCTATCAAGTTGTGAGTTCAATACCAGCTACCATCCATTACATGGGATTTTATATCCCTTGTAGGCGTGTCTCTCTAATTATGGAGGTACTTACAGTTGATCTCTCGGAGCATGGGGGTATTTTATAAATTGTCCATCCATAATGAGGAAAGTGAATGAGTGTGATTTGTAATATCAAATGTTTATACCAAATAAAAAAAAGAAAAAAATCTACGCATGCATGGCTTTAATGATGTGGGGCTATCTACATGAAAGTCCTTGCAACAATCCCATCAATACATAAATTTTCTTGTTTGACATCTTGGCTATGTTCAATAAAGAGAAATCCAATGCTAAAAGATTCCACCCTCTTTTGGTTTCCTATGGAAATCGCGTGATTTTTTTCAATTAATTGATTGGATTCCATATTTGTTTCTCACTTCTCCACGCGAAACACAGTGACCAAAGCAAAGTGATAGTCCTGAATTACATTCATCAAAATTAGTAAAAACTTTTAAAATGTGTTTGGAAATTGATAAAATTTTTAGATGAAAATTTTTTAGGGTCTGTTTGGCATAGGTAAAAGTTGTTTGTTGCAATAAAACTTTTCACTTTGCTAAGGGTGTCGAAGCAAAACCTGTCTCATCATCTTTGTGAGATGTCTTTTACGTCGTCGCCTATATCAGACATGGCAGGCTTGTCGGGAGATGAGAAAAAATAGTAGAAAAAGAAATCGGAAGCTAGGGTTTCTCATATAGCCTTCACGCCTCTTGTTGCCGCCTCCATCATCAGCAGTGTCGACTTGGAGCATATGCACCTGGGATCACTGATCCATACTCAAAAATGATAATTAGCTCCTAGAAACGCAGCCTCTCGAGCTCGCCAGCGCAAGAGAACGTCATCATCGTCCTCTAAGGCACTGATCAACCGGCCATCAACCCCTCCTATATTGCTGCAATTCGAGCCCTCCATAAGCTCCCCCTACAAACAACAATGCCACCCATCCGACGAATCCAAACTACAGGTAATATCCTTTTGTCCTACTCTGTTTTCACACCCACATGGGTCTTGCATCAACTGTAGTCCTCCATAGAGAAATGGATGGGATTTCCCAAATTGATTTTTCGGTCTAATACCGACTTTTGGACAGTAGAAATGACTCCAGATTAATCCCTTTTGGGATCAATATATCTTCAATTTTTTCATTCAATTTTTGACTTTGGCCTTCGGTTTGGTAGAATTTGTTAATAGGCATATATATTTTTTATATTTCTGGGATTTAAATTGTCACGCATAGACCCAGAAAAGCGATCATTGGGCCTGACACATAGAGCACACAGACCCAGAAAACGTCCATTGGGCCTGTGTGCTATGGGCCTTATAAGGTGATATTGTTTGCTCTGGCTTGGTAGCTTAGTCGTACGGCTTTGAAACACATCACATTATATTAAATTTGAGACCCACTTATAAACTATCATGAACCTTCTCCCCTTTTCGATGTGGGATTCGGTTATGGGCTATTACAAGCCCACCAGCTTCCGCTTGGTTCGTCCCCGAACCACAACCCAACTTTGGGCTTCTGCCTGCAGCCCTGACTTTCACTGATTCAACTCTCTGAACCACATCTATTAGAGGGGGAGCCGCTCTGATACCACTTGTCATGCATAGACTCAGAAAAGCGACCATTGGGCCTGACGCACATAGAATATAGACTCAGAAAACGTCCATTGGGCCTATGGGCTATGGGCCTCACAATGTGATATTATCCACTCTGGCTTAGCAGCTTAGTTGCACGGCTTTAAAACGCGTCACACCATATTAAACTTGAGACCTACTTATAAACTACTAGGAACTTTCTCCCCTTTTGGATGTGAGATTCAGATTTGGGCTATTACAAGCCCCAACAGCTTTTGCCTGGTTCATGCCTGAACCACAACCAAACTCTGGGCTTCTGCATGCAGCCCTGACTTTCACTGGTTTAACTCTCTGAACCACATCTATTGGAGGAAGAGCCGCTCTGATACCACTTGTCATGCACAGAACCAGAAAAGCGATCATTGAGCCTAACGCATAGAGCACACAGACCCAGAAAACATCCATTGGGCCTTTAGGCTATGAGCCTTATAGAGTGATATTGTCTGCTCTGGCTTGGCATCTTAGCCGAACGACTTTAAAATGCGTCACACCATATTGAACTTGAGACCCACTTATAAACTACTAGGAATTTTCTCCCTTTTTTGATGTGGGATTCAGTTCTGGGCTATTACAAGTCCACCAGCTTTCACCTGGTTCATCCCCAATCACAATCCAACTCTAGGCTTCTATCTGTGGCCCTAACTTTCGCTGGTTCAACTCTCCAAACCACATCTACTAGAGGGGTAGCCACTCTGATACCACTCATGACGCATAGACCCAGAAAAGCGATCATTGAGCCTGACGCACGGAACACACAGATCCAAAAAATGTCCATTGGGCCTGTGGGCTATGGGCCTCATAGTGTGATATTATCAACACTGGCCTGGCAGCTTAGCCGTACGACTTTAAAATGCATCACATCATATTAAACTTGAGACCCACTTATAAACTACCAGGAACTTTCTCCCATTTTCAATGTGAGATTCGGTTATGGGCTATTACAAGCCCATTAGCTTCCACCTGGTTCGTCTTCGAACCACAACTCAACTTTGGGCTTCTGCCTGCAGCCTCAACTTTCATTGGTTCAACTCTTCGAACCACATCTACTAGAGGGGGAGCCGCTCTGATACCACTTGACAGACCTAAAAAAGCGACCATTGGGCCTGACGCACAAAGCACACGGACCTAAAAAACATCCATTGGGCCTATGGGCTATGGGTCTCACAGTGTGATATTGTTCGCTCTGGCCTAGCAACTTAGCCGCATGACTTTAAAATGCATCACACCATATTGAACTTGAGACCCACTTATAAACTACCAGGAACTTTATTCCCTTTTCAATGTAGGATTCGGATCTGGGCTATTACAAGCCCACCAGCTTCCGCCTGGTTCATCCTCGAACCACAACCTAACTCCGGGCTTCTGCCTGCAGCCCTAACTTTCACTGGTTTAATTCTCCGAACCGCATCTATTGAAGGGGGATCTGGTCTAATACCATCTGTAACGGCTTGAACTAAAAATAAAGGTTTTTACCTAAATTTTCGGTTCAAGTCATTTTAAAACTCTAGGATCTTTCCACGCAATGATTAAAATCATCTCATTTAGATAATAAGAAATAAACTTGCATTATTACATCTAAGTCCTCAAGTCCATAGAGTTATCACAAACATGCCCACGTCAATAAAAATCTTTACGTTCAAGTCAAGTCACTCATTACATAGAATGAAATAAATAAAAAGATCAATTCATCATCACGCCATCATCACGCCCACCACCATCTCATTGGGACCAATAGAATCATCTAAAAGTCAAAGGAATAAGGGGTAAATTCACAAGAACTCAGTAAGTAAAATTATGCCCTATAATCAAGATCATAAGAATACATCATCTTCACTCAATTGCTCAGCTTTTAAAGCCTTTAATACATCTTATATGCCATCATCTCTTGCTATAACTACTCAACTTAAATCTTAGGGACTACTTTAAGGATTTAAAACCTTGAATCCTTTAGGATACTCCTCTATGCCCAAAACTCAAACTTTTAGACATCATTTGGCTAATCTAGCACTTCTATTGAACTCGAAATGTCCAAACCCATAGGAAATGACTCCTAGATCACTCAAATCGGACCTCCAGAGCTCAATTTACATCAATTTGGAAATGGACGCACCAAATAGTGCCACGTGTCCCTCGCCGCCAGCGACTTGGGCTCGTAGCCAGTGGTCCTGCCAGATTGGGCTTCTTGGTGGGCCGCGCTCTAGGATTTACTGCCTGGGTATCACCTCTGGGTTGTAAGGCATGAGTTGGCTCACTAGATCCTCCTTCTGAAGCCCATCGCAATAGTTGGGCTCATCTGTAGCTGGCTCAGCCTGGATGTAGCCCACTCCCCGAAGCCCGTACAATCTCCTAGAAAATTACAGATTCTCCTGCTGTCTTCGAATTTTACAGAAACTCCTTGACAGCTTATGATTTTTAGAAAACCATTAGGCAGAATTGTAAAATATCCAAAAACTCAAAAATAGGCAGTCACATCCTTTTTTTCCATCTAGCCATTTATATAAGATAGATATAATAATATTTTAATATTATTTTCATATATATATATATATATATCTCCTTTAAACATCTTAAATGCATTAAAATGCATTAAAAATTCATCCCATCAATCATTTGGCTAACATATTTAATTTTAGGCCACCCAAGCATGATGTAACGTACACAATTTTACTCATTAATTTATTTCACTCAAAATAAATTATAATTATGCCATTATGCTTTCCATCTTGCCAAAAATTACTTTTATGTTACATATCCTCAAAATTATTGATAAATCATCACATAATTAATTAAATGTAAATAACACATTTCTCATATAATTATGTGGCATCCATTCTGTGTGCAATTAAGCATATAATATCTCATATCATCCTAGCATGATTAATGGCCATAAAATCACATATTAGTAAAACTACTAAATAATTATGTGATAAATTCTTGTTAAATCATGCCATAATTAAAGGCTAAAGAGGCAAAATCCCCCTTACTTTAAAGAAGAAAATGAAATGGATCACTTCAACGGATTGGATCGGCCTTTTCCTTTTTTCTTCGGCAGCGTTCTTCCTCTTTCTTCTGGTATCTCCATTAAGTCCCTAACTCACTTATTTATAACTCCCTGGAGGATTCACTGGACGAATTCAATTTCAATTCAATTTCAAATTGGTGAGGCCCACCGAGCCCGAAAAGACAAAATACATCATTTATACACTCATTGAAACTCGAGCTCGAGACCTCCTCTACCAAAGACCAACATTTTAACTACTTAAGTACCTTGGTTTGTTGAGTTAAATACTCGCAATATTTTATATAACTCAACCCATTATTCTAAATGGGCCTATTTGGGTTTAGCCCAATAACCTTCCACTTATTCTTGACCCATTGCTTGGTCTAATAGTCAATTGTCAGGATGCCAACCCAGTGGACACATCATCAGTTGAATAATTAAATAATTTTTTTCCTAATTATTACAGTGCTAAAGAGGCAAAATCCCCCTTACCCAATCAGACGGTTCTATTTGAAGGAAACTGATGAAAAGTACCACATTTGATCACGGCGATGCAAGCCTTGAGGAAACTTAGGCAAGAATGTTATGGGTTCTTTGTGGCGGCCATGACAACGAGTGAAGTTGAAGTAAAACTGTAGGATGTCCTGGTAATTAAATAATTTCCTGATGTTTTCTCAGAGGAATTACCAGGATTACCACTTGCACGATAGATTGATTTTGAGATCAATCTAATTTCGGGAACCGATCCAATCTTAAGAGTCTCATATCGCATGGCATCAGCAAAACTTAAAGAGTTAAAAGAGCAGCTAAAAGAGTACGTGGATTTGGGAGTTATTCATCCAAGTTCATTACTTTGAGGAGCACCTGTGCTCTTTGTTAAAAAGAAGGATGATAGTATACGACTATCCATTGACGAAATAAACAAGGTGACGATTAAGAATAAATATCCTCTTCTACGCATCGATGATTTGTTTGACCAACTAAAAGGGGCATCTGTCTTTTTAAAGATAAACTTGAAGTCAGAGTACCACCAATTGAGAGTCAGAGAAGAGGACATATCAAAAATAGCTTTTTGCACTCGGTATGGTCACTTTGAGTTCCTGGTGATGCTATTCTGGTTGACCAACGCCTCAGCTGGATTTATGGATATAATGAACAAAGTGTTTCAACAGTTCTTAGATCGGTGTGTAGTGGTATTCATTGATGATATCTTGGTATATTTCAAGGGAAGTGAAGAGCATGAGCAGCAGCTGAGAGAAGTATTACAAGTCCTTAGGGAAAAGAAACTTTATGCCAAACTCAAAAAGTGTGAGTTTTGGCTAGAAAGTGTTGCTTTCCTTGGACATGTGATCAGTGGCAAAGGAGTCTCTGTTGATCCAGAAAAGCTTAAGGCTGTGGTGTTTTGGGAGAGGCCGACCATATTTACTGAGATAAGAAGTTTTCTAGGATTGACAGGCTATTACCAAGGGTTTGTGGAAAATTTTTCTTCAATTGCGGTTTCGTTAACTCGATTAATCCGCAAGAACATTAAATTTATTTGGACAGAGGACTGTGAGGAAAGTTTTTAAGAGTTGAAAAATCATTTAACCACGGCACCAGTTTTAACCCTAACGTAAGTGGAAAAGTTTGTGATGTATAGTGATACCTCTAGGAATGGTCTGGGATGTGTACTTATGTAGCAAGGGAAGGTAATAGCCTATGCTTCAAGACAGTTGAAACCCAGTGAGCAGAATTACCCTACCCATCATTTATAGTTGGTTGTAGTAGTGTTTGGTTAAAGATTTGAATCACTACCTATGTGGTGAAAGAACAGAGATATTCACAAACTATAAGAGTTTGAAGTTTATATTCTTCCAGAAGGAATTAAATCTTTGGCAACAAAAATGGCCAGAGTTCCTGAAAGACTATGACATTTCAATTCAGCATCATCAAAGGAAGGCCAATGTTGTGGCAAACGCTCTTAGCCAAAAAATGAAGACAGTGGTTATAACCTTGATTACCTAACAAGAGGAGTTGCTGAGGCAGTTTAAAGCCTTAGAGATAGAAATAATATCCTCTCGAGATATTGCTCAGCTGAGTGTTTTGCAGTTGCAATCCTTGTTGGTAGAGAAAATCAAGACAGCACAGAAGCAAGATTGATTTGTCTTGAAAATTTTAGACAGAATGAATCAAGGTCAATCCACTCATTTTTGGCAAGGGATTGATGGTGTTTTGATGCTCCAAGAGAGAATTGTGGTTCCAAGGAATGAAGAACTCCAAAGAGAACTCTTTGAAGAAGCACACCAGTTGAGATTTTCTGTTTATCTAGGTGTACCAAGATGTACAAGGATTTGAGTCAGAGATATTGGTGGAAGAGATTGCGAGAGTTGTGTCCTAGTGTCTGGTTTGTCAATGAGTAAAATCAGAAAAACAAAAACCAGAAGGATTATTGCGACCTTTGGAGATACCAGAGTGAAAATGGGAACAAATCATGACGGATTTCATGACTGCATTGCCAAAAATATAAAGCTGAATGAATGCAGTATGGGTAGTGGTAGATCGACTTACTAAGTCAGCACATTTTCTACCTTACCGAATGACCTATCAGATGGAGCAGATGACATAATTGTATGTGAGGGAGATTGTTAGGCTTCATGGCGTGCCTGTATCCATAGTCTCTAATAGAGATAGAAGATTTGTGTCTGAATTTTGGCAAAAATTACAGACAGCTATGGGCACAGAGTTACGCCTGAGTATTGCATATCATTCATAGACAGATGGTCAATCTGAGAGGACCATCCAGATATTAGAGGACTTACTGCGGGCTTGTGTGTTAGATTTACAAGACTCATAGGTTGAGCATTTGGCAATGACAGAGTTTGCTTACAACAACAGTTATCAAGCAAGCGTTGGTATAACTCCTTTCGAGGCCTTATATGTCAAGAAATGTCGCACCCCGATTTACTGGGAAAAAGTTGGCAAGTGGAAGACATTAACACCAAAACTGATCGAACAAGCTACCAAGGTAATACAGTTGATCAGGAAGAGACTAGTGACTGCTTAGGATCGACAAAAAAGTATGCTGATGGAAAATGACGTGATTTGCAATTTGCAATCGGAAAAAAAGTTTTCCTAAAGGTCTCGCCTACTCGAGAGGTAATGAGATTCGAAGTAAAAGAGAAATTGAATCCTCGTTATCTTGGACCATTTGAGATCCTGGACGTCATTGGTGGAGTTGTATATCGGTTGACATTACATTACCGCCGACATTGGCGGGAGTGCGTGATGTGTTTTATATCTCACAGCTGAGAAAGTATGTGTCTGATCCAACCCATGTGCTGCAGTTTGAGCAGTATCATGTGGAAGGGGATCTAACACATCCAAAGCAATTGACACGAATTCTTGACACCAAAGAAAAAGAACTGAAGGGTCAAAAGATTAAGCATGTTCTGGTGCAGTGGAGTAACCATAGCGAAAAAGAGGCAACATAGGAACTCGAGGAAAATATTGAAAAAATGTGTCCTAATTTGTTTCTACCTTATAATGAAATGTAAATTTTAAAGACGAAACTTTTGTAAAGAGGGGAGACCGTAATAATTAGGAAAAAAATGAGTTGACTATTCAATTGATGATGTGTCCACTGAGGTGGCATCCTGATCATTGACCATGTGACCAAGCAATGAGCTAAGAATAAGTGGAAGGCTATTGGGCTAAACCCAAATAAGCCCACTTAGAATGATGGGTTGAGTTATATAAAATATTGTGGTTATTTAACTCAACAGCCCAAGGTGCTTAAGTGGTTAAGGTGTTGGTCTTTGGTAAAGTAAGTCTCGAGCTCAAGTTCCAATAAGTGTGTAAATGATGTATTTTGGCTTTTTGGGCTTTGTGGGCCCCACCAGTTTGAAATTTGAATTTGAAATTGAATTGAGATTGAATTACAATCGGTGAATCTTAAAATTAGAATTTAAAATTGAATTAAGATCAGATTGCGAGTGATAAATCCTCTAGTGAATCATCCGGGGAGTTATAAATAAGCAAGTTGCGGACTTGATGGAGATACCAGAGGGAAGAGGAGGAACGCTGCCACAGGAGAAAGGAAAAGGCCGATCCAATTCGTTGAAGTGATCTATTTCATTTTCTTCTTTAAGGTAAGGATGATTTTGCCTCTTTAGCCTTTAATTATGACATGATTTAATGAGGATTTATCGCATAATTATTTAGTGGTTTTACTAATATGTGATTTTATGACCATTAATCATGCGGGATGATATGAGATATTATATGCTTAATTGCACACAGAATGGATGCCACGTAATTAATTGAGAAATGTATTATTCATATTAAATTAATTATGTGAGGATTTATCAATAATTTTAATGATGTATAACATAAAGGTAATTTTGGGAAGGATGGAAAGCACAATGGTATAATTATAATTTATTTTGAGTGAAATAAATTAATGAGTAAAATTATGTATGTTACATTATGCTTAAATGGCCTAAAATTAAATATGTTAGCCAAATTATTGATGGGCTGAATTTTTAATGCATTTTAATGCATTTAAGATATTTAAAGGAGATATATACGAAAATAATATTAAACTATTATTATATATATCTTGTATAAATGGTTGGATGGAAAAAATGGATGTCACTGCCTATTTTCAAGTTTTTAGATATTTTACAATTTTGCCTAATGGTTTTCTGAAAATCATAAGCTGTTAAGGAGTTTCTGTAAAATTAGAAGATAGCAAGAGAATCTGAAATTTTTTAAGAGATGGTACGGGCTTCAAGAAGTGGGCTGGATCCAGGCTCAGCCAGCTGTAGATGAGCTCAACTGTTGTGATTGACTTTAGAAGGAGGATCCAGTGAGCCAACCATGACTTAGAGCCTAGATATGATACTCGGGCAGAAGCCCGGGCAGTAAAGCCCAGAGCGCGGCCCACCAAGAAGCCCAGTCGTGTAGGACCACTGGCGACGAGCCCAAGTCATCGGTTGCGAGGCACACGTGGCACTGTTTGGAGCGTCCATTTCCAAATTGATGTAAATTGAGCTCTAGAGGTCCGATTTGAGTGATCTAGGAGTCATTTTCTATGGATTTGGACATTTTGAGTTCAATGGAAGGGTTAAATTAGCCAAATGATGCCTAGAAGTTTGAATGTTGGGGATAAAGGAGTATTATAAAGGATTCAAGGTTCTAAATCCTTAGGGTAGTCCCCAAATTTAAGTTGAGTACTTCTAGGAAGAGATGATGACATATGAGATATATTAAAGGCTTTAAAAGTTGAGCAATTAAGTGAAGATGATATATTCCTATGATCTTGATTAGAGGGCATAATCCTACTTACTGAGTTATTGTGAACTTACTCTTTTTTCCTTTGACTCTCAGATAATTTCGTGGATGGTGGCCAATGAGATGGTGGTGACATGATGATGAATTGATCTTTTTATTTATTTCATTCTATGTAATGAGTGACTTGACTTGGATGTAAAGATTTTTATTGATGTGGGCATATTTGTAATAACTCTATCGACTTGAGGACTTGGATGTAATAATGCAAATTTATTTCTTATTACCTAAATAAGATGGTTTTAATCGTTGCGTAGAAAAATTCTAGAGATTTAAAATGACTTGGACCGAAAATTTAGGCAAAAGCCTTAATTTTTAGTTCAAGCTTTTACAGAAATCTATGTTCCAACGCGATGCTCCTCAATGGCAGCATCTTATGTTCGGCCCTTGGGTTTGAATGCACTGCGAATAGCCTGCAGCATGCAAATAGGCCCTAAAGTATTGCTTCTTCTTGAATTTTTAGTAAACTTTGTTGGAAATCAAAGGCAAATTAAGCACAATCCATATTTTGATGATTAACAACTCAATTTGAGAATATTTTGGGTAATAATATAGTTTGTTAAACTTGGTTAAATGATAAAAACTTAGAATTTAGAACCTGGTAGACCATGTCGCAAGACCAAGTCAACTTAGCCATCAACTTGAGTGAAGTCGATACCCAAGTTAATCTCAAGATCGACTTCAAGTGGGCGAAACCTTCGAATGTTGAATTTGGGAACTAAGACAGGCGAAGTCACAGTCGAAGTTGACTTCACTTACGACTTGAGTGAAGTCATAGACCCAAGTCGACTCTACTATCGACTTGAGGTAATCAATTTCTTCCAGCATTGAATTTGGGCACAAGGACAGGCGAAGTTACAATCGAAGTTGACTCTACATGCGACTTGGGTGAAGTCACATTCTCAAGTCGACTCTGCAATGTGACTTGAGTGAAGTTGAACTGAAAGTCGACCCAGGCATCTGACTTTAGTCAAGCTGAAGACCAAGACAGTCCAGACAAGCAAATATTCATGACATAATTATTCAAGCTGGTATATTATTAAAGGGAAGATTATTAATTACATCTTTAGATCTCAAGGAAGGCAAATCATTTTAAGATCAAGGTCATGAAGACTAAGCTTTCAAAAAGAAGATGAACAAGCCGAGTTCCAAGACTAAGCATTTAAGATCGAGGATATTTGTGAAACTTTGACCCACATAGGATTCATGTATGTTGATTTGACACATAAATGTGATTCATGTATGATTTAATTGAATTATGAATGATTTATTTGTAATATTAATGATTTATGACAATTAGGGCAAATGATTATGAATGATGATTAAATAAATCATTATAAGTTGAGATGGGCCAATATTATTAAAGTGGCTTAACGAGGATTGAAAAGTATTAATGTGCCATGAATAATTAATTTAATTTCCATAGTGTGATTAACGGAAATTAAGAGGCTAATTATAGAGTGAAGTTGGAAAATATTAGAAAATTTATAACTTGACGCCTGTAAGGCAGATTAAGATGAAAATTAAAAGGAAAGTACATAATTTCATGCTTAATCTTAAGGAAATGTTAGATTATAAAATTTTTTATGATAATCGATGATTAACGTCCAAAATTCAAAGATAAATTCAAATGATCATAACTTGAGATAGAAAAGTCGGCTTGAGACAAAATTTGAAATCATCATCATCATCATCATAAGCCATTTCCCACCTATGTGGGGTCGGCTGCATGGATTCTGTTACGCCATTCTT
>JAXCLR010000105.1:35057691-35074726 GCA_035584095.1 Annona squamosa | reverse complement strand
ATGCAAGCCGGACGCGGTTGCAAATTGGGCCTCCTTTGCATAGGCCGAGTCGCTTGAATAAGGCTAAATGCCGGCGGCGCCTTCCCTGAAATGGGAGATGGACACGGATAGTCACCTGGCTCACGGGCTATCACCTGGAAAAGTTTTTCTCCTAAGGAAGGATGATCACTTGATAAGTGTCACCTACTAGATGGACAGAGACTATTGCATGTTACATATGCTTAAAAAGGGTTTTATGAAAAGTATTTTAGGACAGGAGAATGTACTATGAGAAAAGGAGCTTCGATGAAAAATGTTTTAGAACATAAAATATGTATACGGAAAAAAATTTATATGTCAAGTTTTACAAGCATATGTTTTCCATGAATTGAGATTATGAAATGTTTATGAAAGGTATTTATGAAAGGTTTCCTCCAATTGCTAGTTGAACGCTTGTTAAGTGTCTACTACTAAAAGGTGAGAAATGCATTTAAAATGAAAAATGCTTGCTTATTGAGTTTCAACTCATGTTTTGTTTTCCCCAACCATAGACAGGTACCGCACAGGCCATGCAGGAAAGGAAAAGAGTATGAAGAAAACTTTTCAACAAACTAGTCTATATATGGTATGAATGATTATATGAAATCTTCAAAATATGTATATATGAAATATTTAGATTCAAAGAACTTGTGATGTAGATAAGTCAGTTATTGTGATATGAATAATATATGTGAAATTAATGTTAAGAATTTGTTCATATACGATGATATGGTGTTATTATGAGTATCATGCGTAAAGTTTATGACAAGTGTTTGTTATGTCATGAAAAATTAAAAAAAATGAAAAAAAATTTTTAGACGAGTGTGACTCGTCACCTATTTGTGTTGTGTTTGTACAAGCCCTCTAGAGCTAGAATCTAGAAGAGAGCTATTGCTCTAGTTGTATTTGATAATACATTAGTGGAACCCAAGTCACAATGGGTGTGAGCTTGGAAGAGTGGAGTAAGAAAGGTTGCCTGAACCACTATAAAAACTGTATTCACTGTTATGACTTATTTATCTGCTTTTATTGCTTTATTCCTCTTCGTATTCTCTACTTGTTTCATTAAGTGGATTAAACTAAACTAGGAAAAATTTTCTGTTTTAAGTGAAATTTTTTAAAATACCCAATTCACCCTTCCCCTCTTGGGTTATTGCCATAAACTCTGAACCAACAAACTTATCATAATTTAATTACTATTACTTTTCACGTTCCACTAGTCTCTTTGAGATGCTATCTCGACCATATGGATATTTTATTTGATGTTTTCAATCATCTTAGCAAAATCATTAAACTTATTAGTTTTTGGTAATATCTTATTTGGCATGCATTTTCCTAATAATTGATAAAATAAATCTATCGAAAATGGAGGGCAGCCCTTATATGTTCTTGAGATTTCATTCGATTTATTTTCAAAGTTTTTGTGCATTCCTGTTCAACTACTGTAATGGCAGGACATTTAAGTGTTGTGAATAAACTGAGAAGCTACCCCATTTCACTAGAATCTCAATCCTAGTGCTGGATGGTTTACCGAGTTGATGATATATGCGCAATTTGAGTAGAATGCTTTGTGTCATGGCTTGATCCCCTGCTGAGATAGAAATTGAAACACCTGCATGGCAAGACTTGGGCATCGACAGAGCTTCTTTCATTTTAACAACAAGCTATTTTGGTGCTTTAAGAAAATGAAATTTAGTGATTCAGATAAGCCTTAATTCATATCTTCTTTCTTTCATTTTATCAATTTATCAATTCATTTTTTTAGTGTTTATTCCCCTCATTAGATGTCCTGATGAAAAGCCTTAAAAGTTTGCCATCTAAACACTAGCTAGGATAATTTCACTTTTTAGAATAATTGCTTCATTGTGGTTTTATCTTCCAAGCTTTAGCATTTCCTAGTCTTTTTGCCTTAGAATCATATCTACATAAGATAAAGTAATCTTTGTTGACAAACAACAACAAAAATCACGTGAATTTCCCAAGGAAAATGATATGGAGCGATTGAAGAATAAGAACCAGCCATATAAGCAGCCACCTGTGAATCCAATGACTAATAAAAAATGAAAAAACAATTGGTCAAAACCCAAAAAATTGACGAGTTGGAATCCACTACCATTCCGCCCGTACATTCATCTAAAAGTTTAATCACTTCCCAAACACATCCCATTATTTAGTATATAGATTAGGAGGACATGACTCCAATAATAATTAGGTGTTCCTTTCTACATTTGATTTATCAATTTATTATGTATCATCACTATCACGCACATAAATAAATCACGACAAATTTGTTTCGTATCAGCCTACATACCATAAAACCACCGTTAAAAAAATACATAATTAACTTTATTCATTATATATTGTAATTATTCATTGCTATTAACTATTATTCAAATATATTTGATGTCAGCATTTAACATCAACTCGCATCTACAGACCACTATGATTGGTAGTTTGGCCTTCAATGCACTTTATAAGTATGAAAAAGCAAAGCTATAACAACTATAATACTATATATATTATTATGTACAAACTATTGATCTCTTCTTTATATTAAAGCATTTACATGTGCACCATTTCGATACTCAAATTCTAAAGTATGCTTATTGTGCTCATTAGCCTAAACACTTACCCAAATATGGATTCAGTACTCGGCTCTACATTCTCTCTTGTAATTGAGCAAGTAAAAATTGGACAGAACAATTCTATGAGCGTCATAAGGCTTTCATGCTCCTATGCAGAACTTTTGCTCTTGGTGAAGAGGAAGAACGAAGAGGTGCAGAGTTCAGTAATCGTGACTTAGCATTCCAACATGAGTTATTTGTGTAATTAATGGTTTGTGGGGGTGGAGGGGGATAGATGGTGCATATCACAACTGTGGATGAGTACATTCACATTCAACCAATTATGCGACCTAGTGAAGAGTAAAGGAATTCTACAACCCACTAGATATGTAACGGTTGATGAACAGATGAGTATGTTCTTGCACACTTTAGCCCATAATGTATGAAATCATTTCGTTGGTATGTACTTCTATAAATCTGGAAAGATAGTGCATCGATTACCTCCGATCCCTTTGTTCCATTGGTATGTACTTCTATAAATCTGGAGAGACAGAGCATCGATTACCTCCAATCCCTCCGTTCCATTGGTATGTACTTCTATAAATTTGGAGACAATCAATTCTTAGCCTATAGGAAGATTGTGTCAACCCCCAAGCACGTTGACTCATCAAAAGATTACCTCTGATCCCACATTAGCGACATATTTTCAGGTATGCTTGTGACAATTACACCATTATAACCTAAAACTTTAATTACATCCTGACCGTATTTACCATTTATTATGGTTGCATTGGTGTCATCGACGGTACACATAACCCTGTTTTGCCTCAATCTGAAAATGCATTAGTGTTTAGAAATAGACATGGAAACCCAATACAGAACGTGATGACAGCATGCGACTTCAACTTCAAGTTCACATACATACTAGCTAGGGGACATTTGGTAATATGTGAGTGTGGAAACCATGGTTTTCCCATGGTAATTGGTTTTTCAAGACCAATCATTGTTCCATCAAGCACACTATTTTTTCCACTTTTATTCCTATATTTCAATCATTATTCTTACTAACTACATATAACAAACTTATTTATTGTAACTATACACCTATCATTTCCTATTAATCATACATTTTTCAAAATATTCTTTTTTTTTATTTCTCATAACATCCCACAATCCTACAATTTTACACATTACCAAATGTCCCCTTAGTTGGGAAGGTAATGCGCATGATGCCAAAGTGCTTCAGTCCGCACTAGATCGATCCACGAATCCATTAAGAGTTCCATGAGGTAAAAGTGTCACTTTATCACAAGTGAACTCTTGTCTTATCTCAATTACACATGCCGAAATTGATAGATCTGAATGATTGTCATATGCCATTATTTCTTGGTGGATGCTAGTTACACACGTGCCAGGTTTCATAGCACCATATAAAGGGGTGTCCTACCACATGAGCAATTTTGGCCCTGGTAGGAATCTAAGAAATAATCAAGAGTTATTCAACTTTAGACATGCGAGATTGCATTCAACTGTTGAGAGACTTTTTGCAATCTGGAAGAAGAGATTCCCATATTTGCAAGTTGCGACAAGTTACCCTTATAAAATACAAGTCTAAGTTGTAATAGCCTATGCCATCCTCCACAACTATATCACTAATGTTGATGGTCTAGACCTACCTCATGAGATAGATGCCAAAACACACCTTACCGAAGATGATGTGATGAAAGACAATGAGGTGGAAGTAGAGTCGGAAGTTATGATTGGGGGGGTGTCCACGGAGGTGAGAATTATATGGAAGGACAAACGTGATCGCGTGGCATATCAAATGTGGCAGGAAGGGTCATCCTTTTAGGGATCCATGAAAACACTGCAATATTTGTGAACGCCTATGTACAACATACTTGTTTATGAGCATTTCGTTAATAACTTTTTAATTTTAGAATTTTTGTACTTATTAACAGTGATTTTTTTCGTGTCTTATCTTATTTATGTGTTTTTTGTTTACTATTGAGGGTACTTGCTCATTTTTAAATTGTGTTTAGGTTGTTTGCATGGATCACTTCAGACGGATGTGTATTCATTGGGAGGTCAGCATCCCCAAATGAAGTCATGCCCCAATACAAGTTTTGATCAACCTTCTTCATTTAGACATCGCCATCAATGGATGAAAACACAGGATAGGAAGTTGGTGGAAATACTCTTTGGAACTTACATTCATGAACAATTGAAGTGAATAAAATCAAAGATATCATTTACCAGACCATCGCTCAGGAACTTAGTAATGTTTTTTCGGTACCTATTAGCCCTCTGAACGTTAGGAACAAGGTAGTAACCATAAGGAAGACATATGAACTGTACTACAAACTAGAGAAAAAGAAAGGAATGGGGTGGAATACTGAGGAGAGTAGATGTAAGGGCTTGAAGATTTATGATGAGCACTAATAGCGGTATCAAAGAGTAGAAAATATATCTCATACTCACTAGAGTAGTATATTTATTTGTTATACAATGTATTGCATTTTTTCACTTGACATTTATAGATTACTTATTACTTTTTTGTAGCAAGATAAAAAGTATAAACGGTTAAGACAGATTCAACACCTAAGTTATGATCACATCCATGATCTATTTGATGGCAATCGTGTGACCGGTGATTATGAGATGGGTTTTGACGGTCGACCACAAGATGTGCAACAACGTGGTGCTCAAGACGACTATGTGGAAGGTCCTAGGATGGAGAACCCAGGTACTGAGGAGCTTACCTTTGGATCATCACGTGATTTTGCTAGACTCATCAAGATCCCGATTGGAGGTTTATCTAGCCACTTGAATGTGTCATCACATGTAGATAGACCATCCCCTAACTCCTTTGGTCGGGTCTCAGTGAGAAGTGTCTAGAGATGGGCATAGACACCCATGAGGAGTTTGCAAGAGTAGCTTAGACTTTCTTAGCACAACCTGACAATGTGATGCACAAACATATTCTGAGGGTACATCGGGAGAATGATTATCATTCATTGCCAACATTGTTGGGGTCCATGGGTCTAAGTGATGATGAGTTGGCGATGTCTCTTTCTTATTTTAGTAAATATCCCCATTATGCATCACAATTTTACAAGAAAATGATCGTATTTGATGAGCTATCTTGCATGAGATTAGATGTGGATTTTAAGGAGTATCCCAATTCGGACCTGAAATTTAAAAACATAAGAGTGTCTGTTCAGATGATGAGCTTTTTAGGTATTTATTATGCAAGTGGATAGAGATTTGTACTCGTATCAACATTCTATGGTGGGACAGTTATCTTGTTGTTACTTTATTTATTATTCTAGTAGTTATTCAATAGCATTTGGTGGACTTACATCACATCTTATGTTCTTGTTACTTATTATGATTGTTGCAACTATCTAAATAGCATCAATAGCTTATGATTGTTCTTATATCTGTGTTGGCATTTTTTTGAACAATTTGATAGGAAAAGGAATAGATATGGTGCGATGTTATGTTGTGTTCAAAGGTCGTTAACGGGTGTATACAAGTCATAGCCGGAAGCACATAATCAAGTTACTGGTTTAAAGGTTCCTGTTATCAAGCTTTTAAGGATGTAGCTAATGTCGAGGCAGCATGAGCAACTTTCATTGGAACAGGAAAGGAGAAAGAAGTAATAGGGTTGTCAACCTATGTGACTGTAAAGAAGTAATAGGGTTGTTACTTTCGCAGTCATCAACCTATGTGATTGTAAGGCTCGTGGAAAATAAAAAAAGATGTAAATTAAATTGGTCCACAGTTGCATTACTTGTACCAATTTCCCTTGTTTGGGTGGCGTCACGAATGTGTGCGTTGGATTGTATGGGATATAAAGTGATCTCATGGCAGGTTCTATAGAATCCACATTTCACCTTTCTATCACCTTTCTATCTATAATTTTTGATGCTATTAGTAACTTATATATGAGCTATAATAATATAAATGGGAGGTGATAATTATGAGTATATAATGTATTAATAAAATACATATTAACATCGCTTTGAATTTGATCCATTTTTATGTCGTATCTTCAAATTAATGAATAAAAAATGTAATTAAAATGATTCCAATAATATAAAATTCACTCCAACGACATCCCATCAAGCCTTATATATAGAATCTTTCAATGCTAACTCATGTGCTTTTCTTGTGTAGCTTAGTGCAATATGCACACCCCGGAGTTTCTTTTCTTTTTTTTATTTTGAAAAAAAAATTAGAATCAAGCCATGGACAATATTCTTCTTCATGAATATTTACATGAGATTACTCATTGAGTAAGTTATAATTAAAATTCAACTCTATTTAATTCACACTTTAGCCACTCATTTTAGTTTCACAAAAATATAATTAATTATCTCATTAATTAATTTGCACCATCTATTTAATTAATAATTTTCTTTCCAAAATTTTATTTAAAGTTACATACCCAACCTTGCTGATTTAAATTAACTTGCTAATATCAAATTCAAAAATTAAATTCAATTATTTTCATTCATCTAAGTGGTAGTAGACCGCACGTCTTACATATTTTTTTAGTATCTTAGCTAAAATATACATTTTTTCATTTTTGTGAAGAAATTAATTTTGTACCCAAACTGAACGCATTTATTATTTGTTTCATTTTCACATATCACACATGTGTAGTAGTTACCTATTTACTTTATTTGTTTAAATTTGCTTAATGAATTTTGAAATCTCTTTATATAAACTAACTCTAAAATAGTTGACCAAGAGTAGTAACGGGTTTGTGAATGTTTCTTTGTGTAAATGTTCGTATGAATAGAAAAAGAAGCCATCCTTATGAGAGTTTGATCCAACACTCCTAGGAGCATTTAGCCTCAATGCTCCCGGTGCGTATACCGTTTTTTTTAAATTTTTTCTTGAAATTTTTTTCAAGAAACTGTTAATCTAAGTGTATTTAATATATGTATCAATTTTTACCATTTTTTAAGATTTTTAGATATTTTTTTAGATTTATAAAATCAGTGACATTTTAGTAATTTTAACTAACATAAATGCTCTGATTCTTAAAAATCTAAAAAAAATTTAAAAATCTCTAGAAATGGTAAAAATCGATACATATGTTAAATACACTCAGATTAATATTTGTGCAAAAAAAATTTCAAAAAAATAAAAACAAATGGGTGTACGCAAATTTTCATTTTAATACTATTATATTATACTTTTATATTATTGTCAATTAAAATTATACCCATGAAATTTTGCATTTTTGGAACTCTCCCAAAGCAATTTCCAAATCTCTTATACACATTCTTGTTCCCTTTGCAGCTACATTGATACAGGCGCATGCATCAACACTTTATTGCTCTTCCCATTCCATTTCTATGCATTTGGGCGCAGGGTAACAAAGCTCGAAATTGAATGTTTAGGCTGTGTATCAGCCTTTTCTCCACGAACTTTGACCAACCGTACGTAATTAATGAAGGATGCATTTAATGCCCACATTGGCAACACCGATACAATTCAGATGGTTGACCTTTTTTTTAACCGAAAAACGTATCAAAAAGTTTTCATCCCTGCCAAATAGCCCCTTAGTGTAAAAGTTTTTTAATTTGAAGAGAATGATGTGATTGATGAGGATAATGATGAAGAGTAAAGGAAATAAAGTAATATAAATATATTAATTGTATAAATAGTTGTGTATAAATGATTAGAAAGTAGAGTAATTATATAGAAAGATACGATAAATAATTAAAAAGGATAATTACAAAAATTGAAAAGTTTTAACTTGATATTTTTTTAATTTCCAAACAAACCCTTAATGTTGGAGTTGGTGATTGATTAATCAATGACGATGGATAAATTCAAGCAATTTAGAAGTCTTTTTTTTTTTTTTCTTTTATCTTGTCCTTTGCATGGATGATCCAGCAATTGAAGGAAGACAACTCCGTAGAAAAATGTCAATGAAAACGCCATGTACAAACATTGCAGTCTTTCCAATTTCAGATTTTCAGTTGGTGGATTTGAAATTTTCAATGATACAATCAGATAGATTTAGGTCATTTGTAGGGCATGTAGTTGTGGTTTGATAAATAAATTACTTGATAGAAATTTGCAACTGGAAGACCCTGTTCTTATTTACAACCTCACCATACTTTTTTCTCTCCCATCAGTCCCAAAATCTCTTCCCACAAGCCTACGCTCCCAACACTAGCCAGCCCAACTACACTTGGGCTACAGGCCACCACATTCCACAATCCAGCTCGGATCTCATCCCTCAGTTGCTCTTTCTCCCACCCGCAATACCCATGAAAGAACCTGAAGTCGCCGACTCCCACCACATTCCTCTTCACCATCTCAGCAGCACATCCCACACTCTCCTTAGTCCCATAATACAATCCCTTCATCACCTCACCAAACACTCCACTCTTCCCCACCTCGTTGTCGCTGCCGCCAGCGCTATGTTGAGGCCTGACTAAGAACAGACCGTCCTCTACCGGTCCGCCGAAGAACAATGGCCTATCGGAGAATGTTCCCGGCATGTTCAGATCCAGCAATCGTATCTCCTTGATTGACATAAGAGATGGACGGTTGAGTATGATCCCCATTGGGCCAATGGGACCAGTTGAGAGTAGGAGGATGACTGTGCGTTCGAAGATGTGGACACCATCGAGCTTCTCCGTCGCGATGAGGAGGCAACCGGACTCCGGCTCATGGAGGCGGTGAGCCCACTTATCACTGAGCTTTGCTGGTGTTGTATCCTTGTTTTCGCTATTATCTTCGGCCTTGAAAGGAGTAAGCAAGGAGTCTGACTCCTCCATCCTTCCAGCAGCTTGTTCTCTAGCCACAAGCCTAGCCCTGAATGATCTCCAGTCTTGGTTAATTGGGGGGGTTTCACGATTGTCATTGTTCTGTGAAGGGGGCTGGCAACCTGCAGTTTTGGATAAAGCAGCACAAATTTGAGGAAAGAAAAGAAATTAGATAGAAAATTAGACTTTTGATGTTTTAGGATATGTCGAGAAAGTAATAAAATTTTTTGATAGAAAGTTCTTCGTTTAAAAGTTTTTGAAATGAAAATAATATAATATAATAAAAAAATAATAAAGGATAAGGAGAAGAAAATTAAAATAAATAGTTTAATTACATAAAAATAATTAAAAAGTAAAGAATTTATGTAAAAAGATGTGAAGAAATATTAAAAAACAAAATAATCATAGAAAATGAAAAATTTTAAGTATATAAATCACACCCTTAGTAGCAAGGCTATTTGACTTTTATGACTTCATTCACAGTACTTATCAATCAATTAGGGATTTTAAAATAATTTTGAAAAAACGAGGCTCAAGGCTTCTGTTGGCTGAGAGGTATAACCCAACGCCCTCGAATTGCTTCTTCCATTAAACGAAGCGTAAATCAGCCATGAGACAGAACTTGACCCATGAAACAAAATGCCTTGCTTCATCTCCTCATTTGAATCATAGTTATCAGGAGTTATATCCAAATCCAAATCATATTTATTGAAAGTTATTATCCAAAACCCAATCCAGATTGTAAGGCGATCTAGGGATTTTAATATCCCAAATGAAATATAGCAGTTGTGAATCGGAACAGTACATACTTCAATTTTATTTTTTTTGTTAAAGTTGTATAAAGCTCTAAAGATTTGCGAGTCTTTTAAATGCCTCAGATCTCATGATCCCATTCAATCGACTTGCCTCTACCAGCAAATATAGCTGATCAAAATTCCATTCTGCATGATTCAAATGAATAGCGTGTTTCATCTTATTCGAATCGATCACAAGCTCCCCCACCTTGAATTAAGCAGGGAGCAAAAACATTAAGTGGGTTGCCATAAACATTACCCAAAAGCAGGTTCAACTTTATGGGAAGAAACAAATTGCAGCACTTACAAGTTATACGAGGAGCAACTGATCTATTTCCAGGAGCAAACTGGAGATGGTCGTGTTTTCTTCTGCAGACTGTGATGCTTTTAGCCTTGAATAGCGAAATTGGAGTCTTCTTGGTAAGGGATGTGGATTTGAGAAAACAAGCAGCCTCCATGATCATCTGTCTCTCTGTTTCTATTTTTGTTTCTGAATAGTTTCTTTTGGATAAAGGATGGTTGGGAGTTGTTTATATAAGGAGAGAGATGGGGAAAATGCAGACCACACAAAATGAGATGTGAGACGAGAGCACATCCATATTCCGTCACATTGGGATATACAGTACCTTGGCCTCTTTCGGTCTCACCTTTTCCTACTTGAACCAACGGATATAGGCTTCTTTACACGTTTGCAGGGTAATGGTCGTAATGGATTGGATAACCAGCTCTTCCGCATCCACGTAGACTTCATGTGCGTGGAGGGATGGCAGACATGTGGCATGGCCCACCTGCCTGCCTAGCTAAAAAAGCTAAGCATTCCGGTGGCTTTTCTCCCTTCCTCTTTTAATTGGGACTGATTCAATTAGAGTAAATACATAAGTGGGATGATTTACATGAAATATTATGACAAATTGAAATGTATAAAATTTTGTTGGGTCTGATAAAATTGACTAGAGTTTATCGGAGTAAATACAGAAATTGATGTTTGGGATAATTTATATGAAATGTTAAGATAAATTGAAATATATGAAATTTTAACTAATACTTATTAAACGAGTATAAAAATTGGCAAGATATTAATTTGATAATATTTATTGGGCTTTGCTTTTATGTAATCAAGTTATATAGAACTGGTTCCTTATAACCTTTTTTCTTTTTAATTTCTTGATATTTAATGGAAAATTTATTCCTTTCATTATTTTAAAATTATTTGTTTAGTTAGGAGAACAAAATTCATCCAAATTAAATATGTGAAATAGGTCATTTGTTAAAAAATATATTGATATATAAATTATGAAAAATGCTTAGATGCATTTACAGATATATCAAAACGTAATAATACTTACTATTAAAAAGTAACGATATTTTATAGAATTTTTTATCCACATAATTATAATATTTTTTAATCAAGTGTAATAATGGCATTTTAATTGTTTTAAATATTGAAATAAAATTTTAAAATAAATATTTAGTAAAAAACTAATTTATTATATTAATTTTACACATTTGTAGATAGGGTAATATATAATGATACTAAAAATGAAAGGAGTTTTATGATTATATAAATGATGTTAAATATAATAGATAAAGTGAATTTTTTTTTATTAAACATCAAAATATTAAAATAAGATGAGATTTCATACAAAAGGATTTCATAGGAGCAAAATTCATTAAAAAATATATCTTTTAATTAGTTACATCATAATTCATGGAAGCTCTGTTTCAGGTCATCTAAATGATTAATCAAAATATAGTATGTGCTAGCTCACTTGAATGACTGACTTCATTCATGCTTCCTACGATAGGGGATTGGGGATGTAAAGAAAGAAAGCTAAGAACCAAGACTACCTAACCCCCAATCAAGAAACCTCAAATCTAAGCGATTAATTTCTTAAAACCGAAACCTCAAATCTAAGCGATTAATTTCTTAAAACCGAATCGTCGATTCATTGAGCGATTTTGATGTTTGGCTCATATTCAACCATTAGTTCAAACTATTTTAAGTTGTAATATTAATATTTTATAATATATTAATAAATTATGTAAATTATTTTAATTCATTAAATTTGTAAGACATCTTGCTTATAACATATGGCATCATCACTAAATTTTAATGGGATTGTAGGAAAGATGAGGCATCATTCTTATAAGAAAATTATTTCATATCACACTAGAGTTCAAGAAATCTACATAAGAAGCTGTCATGGGATTGTAGGAAAGATGGGGCATCATCCTTGTAAGACAATTATTTCATATCACACTAGAATTTAAGAAATATGCATAAGAAGCAGTTGTTGTAATGTTAGAGAAGTAAAAGCAATTATCTTTGCAACGTTTCACAAAAAAGAAGTGATCCTATTAGCTCAACTTAAGTAAATGACTCACTTAGCCTACTTCGAAAAATCTATTTAAAATTTTTTTTACTTTTTTCTTCGTATACTTATTTATTTAAGTATACTTCATATATAAACCAAATTTCATCACTTTTGGATATGTGTATATATTTTTTGAGATTTTTAAACACCTATTTGTATATATGTATTTATAATACCCTTATGTTTAAAAATCTTAAAAAATATATACGTATATCAAAAAATGGTAAAACTTGGTTTATATGTTAAACACACTTGGATAAACAAGTGTATGAAGAAAAACATAAAAAAATATTTCAAATGAGTTTTTTTTAAGATAGATTAAGTGAGCCATCTGCTTAGCCTAAGCCAATAGGATTATTCTTCTTCAAAAAATTGTCATACACTTGCAACTCTGAGTTGCAGTTCTTCCAATCACTTCTGTTCAATGCAATAGAACGCATTGAAATTCAATTTAACTAGCTAAAAATCTCATTTATTATTATTATTATTATTATTAAAATTTTCTTTTATAAAGTTTTTAAAATATGTATATTTAATCTATAATCCAAATTTAACTATTTTTAAAAATGTGTATATATATTCTTTGATTTTTTTTTAAAAAAAGAAAGATTTTGGTACTAAAAGCATAAGTTACACATATGGTTTTTTTCCATGTACCTTGCAATCACAAAGATCGAGGAGTACTCTACCAGAGTTACTGCAACATTCCATGCAGTCACATATATTAATCACCATAAGTTTTTCTGTTTTACCATTTCCACTAAAAGTTTTCCATGCAACTTAAGCCTCTGCAGTATTATTAAAAGCTTGGTAAGTTGCTCTTTTGAATCTATTAACTTAGGCATGTGCTTTTAGCCATGATAGGTACATGCCAGGCACACGACCATTGAAAACTATATACGAGAGCAGCATCTCCACTTCAAAATTTGTCAACATGCACAATAATTACAAAGTACATAAGGGGTTTCATGAAAATAATCTAATAGTTTAACACAAATCAAGTCCATTACTACCAATAGCAAACTACAAATAATGTATCGAAATCCATCCACCAAGAAGTACAACACAAAGTCCAAAAGCATAAATAGAACTAGGAGCTTTTGTCCATTATATAAACATCAAATAGTCCTAATATGATAATCAACTCAGCTAAGACCAATTAAACTCCAACTCAATTAGAAGAGAAAATGTATTCTAGGTAGTCCCTTCACCCTTCCTCGTTTGCGTGTATAAATTGCATTGCAGCGTGTGGATGCTAATCAAAGTAGCACATTGTCTGCCCTAGTAGACGACGAGGTATAGACGTTGATCTCAATAAGGAAAATACGGAGCAATAATCTTATGCCCACTCCTTATCGGTAACTGTTGTAGGTTGTGTAAGGACATCTTCCATTTTGGTTCTAAGATGCGAGGCTTGTGACTGGGGACATCTGCGCACAAAAGATTGTGCTCTTTGTTGTATCGAATTATTGGAAGAACCTCCTATTAGAGTCCCCGATGACCTCTGCCTATCGAAATGACCTGAAGATCCAATTTCATGTATTTGGCTTGGCAATGTGTCCATGTTGAAATCATTCTCAGATCTATCATCATCTTCGTCTAGGTGCTCGCTCTAATAAGGGATCTCAAAACTACTCACATATTCACCTGTCGCACAGTTACCCTCAATTAACTTGTGTAAGTCACCGTAGCTTAGTTGAGGCTTTTGTAGACTTTTGAACTTTTTGCACATGGTCATGAATAAAGGAATGTATTAACTTCCATATTAAAAAATAATATTCAAACAATCATATAATGGGACGTGTGAGTATCTTGCAAATTGAGAGTAGAGTAGCACAATACCTCAATAAGCGTAGCCCAAACTTCTGAGTGTCCTGTGAATCTATTTTCTTTAATTTTCTAGCCCATCCCAATGTGAATCTATTTTCTTTAATTTTCTAGCCCATCCCAATCTTGTTGACAGTAATACAGTACATTTCATACTTCTTATATAGTGACTGTACCCTGTTCCTCACGTTCCGTAGTGTTATGCTAGCCGCAAATACAAAAGACAACTCTTGTGCAATTACTTGGTATACGACGTCCTTTATCTTGTTCATGTCAATTATACAAGTGTGTAGATTGTGCATTAATATATCAACTAATTTTCTATCCTGCAAATTTGTCCACTGAATTCTCCTCCTTAATGAGGACGGACTAGCAACATTCTTAGGAGTCCTCACATCAATAGGTTGGTAGCTAGGGGTGCAACTTAGACTTATGAAACTCGGGTTCACCTCAACCCTAACCCTAATCCTATTTCTAAAACCTCAATCCTAACCCTATTTATAAACCTAAACTTAACCCTATTTTTGAAATTCGGGCTCGGGTTGAGTGTCGGGCTAGAATTCGGGTTGAAATTATTTTATATATTTGTTATATATGTTATACTTATTTAACTTTAAATCTATTATTAAAAAAATTAAAAAGGATATTTTTCTATTTTCAAACAAAAATTCAATAGTGTTTAAGAATTAAAGAAGAAAAATCTTATTTAAACATTCTCTTTATATTAAGTAGACTAGCAGCCTGTTTTAGAAAATGAAAAGTTACAGTATTTTCCTATTATTCAATTTAATATTAATAGCATAAACATATATATAAATACTAATACCTAATTATAAGAAAAACCTTATAATGTCAATCATAATAAAAAAAATTTAACAATCATAGTATTAAGTCAAATAAATTACAAAAAATTTATTTCAAGTAGAATAAACATCTAACTACTAATATAATATTGAAATGATCAAATGATAACATCCTACATAAGTAGTTAAGTTAAAATACTAAATAAAACATTTCAAATTCTAAAAATAGTTTTTATTTTTTTGTTTTGAAACTACCACTAAACCAAACTCTTTTTTCCTAAAAAAATGTAAAACTATTATATTATATAATTGAACTTAAGGAGGAATAATGTTTATATATGGTATAAAATAAATATAATATATATGAGGGGAATGGAACTAGATTTATATGAAATATATAACAAATATAAAATATGTGTTATATATAATTTGAGTTTGGGTTTAGCTCAACTCAAGTTCAAGTTCTTTTCAATTCGGGTTCGGGTTCAACATAGAAAATCTGGCTCGGGTTCTATAATGAGCAATTTTAACATTATTTTAATTCGAGTTTGGCATGCTGGGCTTGGGTTGAGCTCGGCCGAAGTTGCACCCCTATTGGTGGCCACCAATAAACACATTGTAAACATGATCCATATGTCTTGCTTATTGGCACATATTAATGTAGTAACAAGACAGTGATAAAAAAGAAAATGAAAAGAGAAGTGAAGAGACAAGTATATTTGATAATTCTCAAAATTTTCATATAATTTTATGTTAAATTTACACCTTTAAATATAAAAATGTTAATTAAATACATTTTTTATAAAAATATTAATTAAATACAGGTTTTATGTGAAAATTTACGAAAATTATATTTTTCATAAAATCTTTAATTTTGCTATAAAATAAGTTATTTTACATTATCTAATTAAAGAAGATATGCTAAAATGAATTAAATGTGCTAAAATTTAACATTTATGTAAATCATACATGAGAATCTTTAATAAGAAATACAAAATGGCCATTTCATATTAACTTTTTGAAATATGAAATATTAGATCTAAGTAAATTTAAGAAAGATAAAAAATAATAATAACTTAGAACATTTACTAGCTACCTAAATAATTTGTGGGTAAAATTACAAATGGTATAAACAATCAAGTATGGGTAAATATATAATATTATTAATATAAAATGAATTAAATGACCTTAGAATAATAATAATAATTTAAAAATATTTATTAACCAATTAACATGAGTTGGGGTAAATTAATTCTTAGATGAGGTAATTAATACATATATATGCATCATTGATAGTCAAAAATGATGTGGAGTAATTTAAGTGCTTAAAAATAAATTTTAAAGGTTTAAAATGGTGTAGGTGAAATTATTAGCTAATTAATAATTGTAAAACATTTTTTATGCAAATTATCCAAGAAGGGGCCCGCATGAGCACTGAACAATTGTGTACTTGCTGGTCCCTAAGTTATTGCAAAATCCAAGAGAAGAGGTATAAATTGAGTTCTTGAAATTTTCTTTGATAATTTAAAACTTAACCCCTTATGGGTTTAATCCTCTTGATAAAACATGCTAAGAGATATAATGAGAGGGTGAAAATATAATATAAAATATCAGCAATCAAACTACACAATAGACAATAATATATAGTGGTTTGGACAACCTTTCCTACTCCACTCTTTCAAGCACACACCCCTTTTGTTTTGAGTTTCGCTATTGTATATTTGATAAAATCTAAAGCACCTGATCTCTTCTAGATTCTAGCTTTATGAGGCATATAAAATGTAACATACCGGTCCAGAAAAGTGATCCCGGGTCGTGTATTTAATGCAATTTCCCAAGATCAATCACACATTTATG
>JAXCLR010000105.1:35028293-35046636 GCA_035584095.1 Annona squamosa | reverse complement strand
AAGATTTGAATGAATCCATGAATGAATTTAAGTGATTTTCATATTTTATATATAATTATAAATATTTTCAAACAGTATGGCCCACCAAAGACCTTGGTCTAATGATTTTTATATCTTGATAAAACTGATGATGTTAAACAAAATGAGTGGATGGATTTTAATTTAATCATCAAAACGGGCCCAAATTAAACGAAAGACACCATTCAATTGTTTCAACGGAGCACGTCAACTCCATACAACCACTACTCACGGAAAAAATTTAAAAAATACTCTAAAATACTTTGTAAAAAAAATTTGTTAAAGTAAATAGATTAATTTAGTTGACCGTTACTCTTGTGCGATTGACGAAGAAAGGTAGGATAGGCTTATTTCCAGTAATGAAAATCTTAACTGTATGTGGCCTATTTCCAGAAACGCTAACGTGGGCGTAAATTGAGCCCAAGGGCTGGGCTCATGTTGCAGCTGGTTAGGGTTTGAACCTAAGAAAAGCTTTTGCATACTATTTTATTTAGGGGAAGTGAATATCTTTCGTTTATAGTAGAAGAGTTGTTTTTTACTGTTGGGTTAACATCCATCGAGACAAAATGGAAATAAATAAATAAAGTGCTTTTGGATGAGTTGTAAATATGTGACAACAAAAAGAAATGTGGGGCATAAATTGGTTGCCGGTTGCGTCTGGCATAGTACCTATTTTTTGTATTTTATAAATCTGTTAATCTAAATATATTTTATTCATAAACTAAAGTTTATCATTTTTTAATATATATAGATATATTTTTTAGTTTTAAACAAAGCATTGTGGCCATTTTGTGCAATGATAGGCATAATTTGAAGCTATATGATAAGTTTACAAAGCATGTATGGCAATGGTATTAGGGGTGTTAATGGTCATGGTCAACCTGTTAACCCGCTCATTCAATCCGTTAATAAATGGTTTTGGATTGAGATTTTTGAATAAATGGGTTATGATCCGCCAACTCGTTCAACTATTTAATTAAATAAACGAATTAGGATTAAGGCTTCGTAACCCATCAACCCGTCCAACCCGTTCAACCCGTATAACTCATTTAATATAATATATTATAATATATATAACAGGAATTGACATTAAAGAGATGACTTGAGATTGGCGCTGATGTTTTCAAGTCAAAATAAATTAAATTCAGGTATGTTAGCTTCGAATTATTTAATTTATTTAAATTTACAGACTTTATTGAAGATTTTTAGCATGAAAATTAGTAACAAACACAACCCGTTAACCCGTTTATTAAATGGGTTGTAAATGGGTTAGGGTTGAAGTTTTTTAAATGGGTTAATAAACGGATTAGGGTTGAAACATATTAGATGGGTTAGGATTAGAATTAGGCTTCAACCCGTTCAACCCAATCCGTTAACACTCCTAGATGGTATATAAAGTAAAATAGTCATTCTAGATTGGTTTTACTCTTTAGTACATTTATCAAATTAGATTACAACGTGCTGCAGAGATGTATATTGTTGATTAATTTATTACGTGTATTCCACTTGTACACCTTTATTTAATTGACATATCATAATATATTAATTGACACATCATAATATATCTATACACACACACATATATGAGGGCTGTTGATGCTGCATCGGATCAATGGTTCAGTTGCCTAAAAAATGGGCTCCATACATATTAAAATAAAATGAAAATTTATATAATCATTTATCCATATGTAAATCATACTTTAGATATTGAAAAAACCACTTTAAAGTTATTATTTATATTAAACTATTTTATTACGTTGAATTTATACCATTTTCAAATGGGGTCCATATACATATCCAATTGAGATAAAAATTTATATAGGGATAGAATACATTATTCTAAATACAATTAGTAAAGTAAATTATAATTTGATCATCATAGTGGGCACATTTTAGCGCCACTACACCGTAAATGGAGCTGCACTTGATTACTCCTATTTTATATATATCACGAAGCCACGTAAACGCTGCGCAGAGATAGTCTTGAATGGACAGCGAGTAAAACAGGTAATGCCGTACATATAACAGAACTACCTTGAGGATATCACTGGGGAAAAAACATCCAATGAGTGCAATTTGTATGATGAATATAAATAATGGCTAAAGGCCTGAATAATACGTATCTTATTTCCGAATGAAAATGTCTGTTTCTTTTATTGTACGTAGTCCGCACAATTATTTGGATCATATTGCCAATTTTTCATAGCCCAGATTGTAGCCTGACTATGTTTCTTTTCTATTTTGGAGAAGTATTCCACTTATACACCTTTATTCAATTGACGTAGAAGAAACATACATGCATGAAGAAGTCATATATAAATAATATCATGAGCTGGCTCATGGGCTGGTGGCCTGTTCTTCAATGGGTGTTGTGCAGCAGGGACAGCAACCACCTGGCGGAGCTGGGCTGCAGCAAACACACGCCGGGCAGAATATCCCTTCAGGTTCAGGTGCCGGCGGACTATTTCCGATCACCTCTGCATGCATTCATGAACACCAATTAATACATAACATACATGCATACAAATGAAATTAATTTCTTAAAACAAATTAACATTAGAAAAAGGAAGAAATCGATCGATCGATCAATTAACTACTGAAGTCTTGAGTCTCACCTTGAGTTATGCGAGCTGCATCGAATTGGTTTAGCACAGAAAAGATGCAAAGAGAGACGAGAAGGATTGCGGACATGTTAATGCGGGCCATCTTAATTATTTCGCAACAATATTTTGGAAATGGGTTGATCTTGATTTGGAATGCCACTGATGTTCCTCATGAGTTTCTATATATAGAGATCGAAAACCTGGGTTTTCAAACCTTGTGGATGAGTATGCAGGGCTTCGATCGGTTTTCAAATCACAATTACGTTTACGTTTCCTCTCTTTAAGCGACGCAGACAAAAAAGACTGTATGCTTGAATTATAGGACAGTTGACGAATAGCATTGGCAATATATTAATCGATTTACACTGATTCATGAAATATATTTGTATAAAATGAATAAACACATGCATATTGCAAGTTGCCAAGGCCAACATAGATGCGTGGTAGCTGATCATTAAGCTCTTTGGCTTGGCTGATTTAATTGGGTTCGCGTTGGGTTGGTTTGGACGAAGTGTATTAATTATAGCTCTAATTTTAATTAAAAGGGTAACCAGATAAAATATTTTGTTACACTAAGACTATAAGAGAGTGGTTTTGGTAACCCTTGTTAGTAATAAAAAAAATTATTAGTGGGTTAAAATTCTCTAGCTTATGATGATACTTTTATAAATAATAAAATTTTATTTACTCATGGTTATGTTTTGATAGGGAAGACAATTTTTCTGGTTTATAATAACATTTTGTACAATTAAAATAATTTTGGTTGCGTAAATATAAAAAATTATGAATTATTGAAAATCAAATTTATTCACCTAAGTCTATAAAATTCATAATTATTGAAAATCAAATTTATTCACGCCGTTGTTATTTGACATACTGCCAATCAATAACCCAATTTCAGCATTTCGCAAGAATTTTTTTTCTTGCGTCATTAATTTGGAAGTAGATTAAAATCTATATCTGTCGCAGTCAAATATTTGAAATTTCCAAGAGCTTATCCCACGCCTATAAGCAATGTTCTGGTAGACTTCAGCTATTTCACCGATTTTTTCCCGTCACATGCAAGCACAATATTTTAGCCATAGTGGTTGATGTTATCGAGGCAACCAGAGATTCCAGTTCAATGATCACGGCTGGATCGTTCAAAATAACTTGGGGGTGGAATCGGGGTGAGCTCCTGTCAAGGTTTGCCCAATTCTAATCTTATTTTTTAAAAATTAAATTTTAACTCTATTTTTATACTAAGATGGAACAAGATTAGTTTGACCTAATTTTTTTAATAGATTTCAGAATAAACTTCAGGTTGGTATCGGATCGGCTTTGAGACAGCGGGTCGGGTAAAAAATATGAATCAAATAAGACAATTTTAAGAACTTATATACCTATCAAATATAAATATATATATATATATATCTACACTAAATTTGAATATTATATACTTCAATATTTCAATAATTATTAAAACACATAATTAAAAAATATTTAAATATATAATATTTATTAAAATAAGTTAATATATAATTATACGTAAGAGTTATATATGTACAAATTCTTATATTATTTTTTGAACAAATTGATTTTTCTATTGTTGATTGAGTTGATTATAAAAAATTGACAGCTTTAAAAGAAAATAATAACAATAATAATAATATTTAAATATAGGTTTATAATTTTTAATAAATTAATATATGCGAGATATGTCAGATTCTTTGGGTGTGGACATAGTCGACTCACCCCGACTTTATTTTTAAATTTGTATCAAAATTTCTAACTCATCTCTATACCGAGTCAAAAATACATTGGTTTTACCTGACCAAAAACAGGTCGAGTCAAGGCTAGGTCACAGATTGACACGCCTTAATTCCCACTCTTAAAAATAACACATTGTTCTTGAGCTACACCGGGTAATTAGAGAACTTCGAAAATAGGTCGAGTTGGCAAGTTTCAAACTTTCCCGGTTTTTTTTTTTAATGCTAAATTTTCAGACACCATATTTTTTTTATACCGAACTCAAGAGCTTGTTTACGAGAAACCGCGCTCCTTACCACTCGAACAAACAATTGTTGATGTGAGAAACTACATTTTAAGGAGGTTTTATGCAATATTTATTAATAATTACATTTTCATATAAAATCTGTTATTTAATTGATTTGGGGGATTTTTATAGGTAATTGGAACAGAATTGCAAATTGTTTTAACGACCCATTTTGTAAAAATAAGCCTGCATGTGCCCTGTTGTATATGTAGAAGCGGAGCCTCATTCTTTGTGCTTCATGCCTTCATCATCCTCTCGTAATGCCGTTTCCCATTGCTGCACCGGCTCATCAAACCCATCACCGGTGATCCTGGTCCCCAGATCAGTTAAGGGCAGCCAAGAAATCCTGGCCGTTGATCCTTCACGGTCCCCTAATCAATCCCAACCACTGGCTGAAATCATCCGCTGATCGTGGCCCACCTCAGATTAGCAGGAACGATGCCCAATCCAAAATCCAATCTGCGCGAGCATTCGCTCATCTCAGACATCTATCTGCAAACAGTAATCGCAGAAATCCTGGCCGTCAATTTCCCATCAATTCATCGCTGCCATGATTTATTAATTCAATCAGCAACTTCCAAATCAAACGATGTGCGGCCGCAATCCAATCTGGGCCGTCGAATCCAAAGCAGGCGGCAAGCGGCTAGTCATAGCTGTCCAGAATGCCAGAAGTTCAGGCGTCTACAACCGTCAATCTCCTCTGTCCAATCAGCAGTATAGGACCGAAATCTAGCTAATTCCAGCAGGCTCTATCATCCAACTCAGATGGACGGCTCACAAGCGTCAACCTCAACATGATTTCCAGATTCGGGAATTACAGATGTAAACAGCCGCACCTAAATCGCAGCTCCAACTTCCATTAGTTCCAGCAAATCTCCGCCGCTGATCCAAAGCACCGTCTCCGCCAGATGATGACGTCGCAAAACCTATTAAGGCGGCACAATAGGCCGTGCGCATATAGATAGCAGCTACAAAACACACCCAACAAGACAAGTAAAGGCAATCCAGACCGTTCACGGCAATTGGCCGCATTATTCAGATAGCAGGCGTCCACTCCGCTGACGAAAGGGGTTTGTGAGAGGGCCCGTTTATGAGTTTTTCTCTTTCTTTTTTCTTTTCTACTGTTTTGTTTGAAATTAATTTTATTTCAAAGTTCTTGACTTGTTTTTATTTTCTCATTATGAGTATCTAAATTCTTTTTATTGATTATAATGGAGTTCTCCGTGTAGATCTTTCATTAATGATAAGATGTTTATTTTATTTTATAATTTTCGATTATTCGTTTACTATGGGTGTGTTTGACAATTTGAAAAACTTTTCAATCTGAAACTTTTCACTCTCCATAATTACTCTTTTTTAATTTTTTTTTACACATATTTCTATACAACAACCTTACTTTTCAATCATTTCTACACAACTGCCAATACAACTAACCTATTTATTTTAAATTTATTCTCTTTATTTCTCATCATTACCCTTATACTATCACATTATTTTTTACTGATTTAACAACTTTTACATACAAAACTTTTCATCAAAAGTTTTACAACTTCTTAAACACACCCTATATTTTTAGTGCTTCTGTAGGCCCTATCACCCTTTTGATTTGAAAATTTTATGTGATCTTGACAAAGATAGCATGAGATTAAACAATATCTATTCATGGTTATTTTTTTCTACTGAGATAGAAGTATACCTTTATCTTATGTGGTCATTGTTAGAGTTTGTGTGTGGTTGCATTAAAACATGCAGGTTAGATTAAAAGTTAAGGTTTTGTCCAATTCACAAATTCAATGTAATATGCCGGGAATCGAACACGAACGTGGTGGTTTCATAGCCACTGTCTGTGACCAAGGAGGCATCACCCTCCGCTAGTTTAATTAATCTTTTAATTCAATTTTCTTCCCATCAATAATAGTCAGGATTTACTTTTGCTTTAATTATTTTAACTTATCTTTCAATTCAATTTTCTAAATTCATGAAATAATATCCTTAACTCATTAAACAAACCAATCAAACCAAATTTAGAGTACATTTATAAGGGAGTGATATTTTTATACTACTGGGTATGGCATGCAGACTACTGAAAATCCACATCATATGCCTGCTCTTAGCTTGCCTTCTGATTCTCTTGCTTCTTCTTTATTCAGTGATTTAAGATTTTTTAGGTGGTTATTCTTTTTGGAGTTCCTACCGATTTGGGAATTTTGTCTTGCTTATTTTTTGCTCAGCAATTTAAGATTTTTTTTTTAAAGGTTGTTGTTCTTTTTTCGAGTTCTTGTTGAGTTGGGAGTTCTACGGATGCTACGAGCACTGATCAGGCGTGTGTTTCATGATTTGAGGGCATCGTATCATGAAAATTGAAACAAGCTCTTGTCGGAGTTGAGCCGAGTCTTGAAAACTGGAAATTGAGGCAGTATGACTCGATTGGATGAGTGGGTCTAAGTCATTGAGTATTAAAATCAGTAGAAAAGGAACCATTACACACATTACAATTAGATACAAAGAAAAAACTAATTCAGAAATTTACTTTATCTCAAGCGATTAGGGATTGTAATTGCGTAGTCTTCTTTGGTTTTTTTTTGTGTTGCACACGAAGTTCTTATGGTGTGGAATCCTGCAACATATCAGTAAATCTCAACTGGGGAGAGAAAAAGGAGAATCATGAATGGGCTTTAACGACCCTTGAGATCCCACATGTGCTTTGCATCGATGAACACTTGCTTACAACGGATTCCATTTGTTGTGCGTCCGTATGAATTGCATAACATATGAAAATTTTGATAGTTGTCAGCCAAGGTTTTTAGTGGGCTTTATGGTTGAGATGAGGAGAGATTCGGAAAATTTTGTATATGTGTCGTTGTACATGAGCTCCATAAGGAAGAGTGGGGTTGATGGGAGTGCAATGATTGATTGGGAAAAAGTATGATGTTTTCTTACGGTAGATTTGGAAATTGATAAAAATTTTGATGAAAAGCTGTGTGTGTACAAGTTTTTGAAATAAAAAAAATAATATAATATGATATGAGTAATGAAAAAGAGTAGAGAGAATAAATTTAAAATAAATAGTTATGCAGTTGTGTAAAAATAATTAAAAATGATGGTAGTTGTATAAGAAGATATGAAAAAAATAATTAAAAAAATATAATAATTGTAAAAAGTGAAAATTTTAGGTTAAAAGTTTCTTGTGTTACCAAACATGCCCTCAATTTAAAATATCATGAACATGTAACCCTTTAGGATGATTTTTCTCTCATGCAAGGCTTTCCTTATGACCGTTGTCTATCTCTAATTTACTAGTTTTGTGATCGTTGCAAACTCTAACAAGTTATATATTTTATCTAATGGTTTCCAAGCTGTTATATGTTTTGCTTGGGTGAACGATAACTAAAGCGTTGATTATGATTTTTCTTTTTCTTTTTTTATCTCTCAGGTCATGACTTTTTATCAAGGCGATGAGATATTGGATGAGATAATGTACGAAATAATAAACAACAGTTTCTCTGAGAAACACATTGAAAGTATAGAAGATTGGTGGAAGGTGACACCCATTTTCCAACTTAACAAGCATCAAGAATACTCAAGAAATGAAGAATGCATCTCTATGGATTACTTCACATGTTCAGAAAGTGAAGGCAGCGCACCTGTCGATTCCATCGTGTCGATGGTTGCTGAGAAAAATTACACCCAAGATTGTCAAGAACAATATACAAAAAATGGAAGTGGAACAGCTGTTAAAAATGAAGAACTGAACCATGTGAAGAATGCACCCTCCAGGTCTATGGGAAATTGTATTTGGAAGCCCTTGCCAAAGAATTTACAACCATGTGCCATGTACTCACCTAAATCAGTACAAACTTATATATTGATGAATCATTTTGAGAGAAGAAGATGTAAAAATGCAACCAAGGTGAGAAGCCACTTGTTGGCCTTGGGTTGGCAGATTCAGCATAACCCATTTAGAGGATATGAAAGATTTCGTTACATTTCGCCTGAGAGAGAAGTGTATTTTTCACTCCACAAGATCTGCGAACAGCTGGTGAAGCAAGGTACACAGAATTGTAGCAATTCCATTTCCAGGGGGTCACAAGTAGTTCAGACACAGATCCACTTGGAGGGAAACACGAGCCTAAACAGAGGTGCTGAAACAGAATGTTGGGACTCTGAACAAGATATTAGTATTGTAGATGAAAAAGGGTGCACTACAGAAACAATCATGAATGTAGTTTCTCATCGACCTGGTTTGTGTAGAAGGAAAGATGAATTTGATGGCCTAAATGCTTCTGTAAAGAAAGTTTACTCAGGAGATCCATTTCAACAATATGGAAGTACGTGTATGAATCCTGCATCAGTGGAGACAAGAAGTGGTTGTCAGATGGAAAACTGTGTTGATGGTCCTTATATAAACACATCAAGTAAACGAATGTCTCCTACCAGCCTTTCTTATCTGATAGACAATTGCATGATGTCAATGGGGGATAAAGCATGCTATTACAACAAGAAGCAAAACATTGTTATGAAAGAAGGGTCAATTACGCGTGAAGGAATCCTATGTTCTTGTTGTGGAAATGTGTACAGTATTAGCAAGTTTGAGGTGCACGCAGGTAGCAATAAACATAGGCCTGCTGCAAACATAATTTTGGAAAATGGAAAATCTCTCCTTGAATTGCAAACACTAGTGAAGCAGGTCACTGGATAAAAGGATCTGGACAATATGCAATTAAGCAGCATTAGATGATGAGAAGAAGGATGAAGGTTTGACTGGATTTCTTTATATGTATAATTATATGTCTCAGCAAGTTATCACACCATTAGAGAGTGCCAACAGGTCAAAAAGAAGTTGCCTTGGCAGTGGGAGATACAGCGATGAAATTCTAGAACCAATTACATTCTAGTTAGACTCGCCATTTCACTGGAGATCACATTTAGAATCATAACATATATTGGAATTTCGTACCCACAGAAGCAAAAGAGAAATTTCGTAAAATTAGTAGAGAACTTGGAATCATCAATAAATTTTATCGATCATGTTTATAGTGTACGTATTGATAAATCAGGTTATTGTTAGCTCTCCTAATGTTTTTTGTTGCACAATATTTTATATGGTTCTATAAACTTCAATCTGTTTGATTCTTGCTCTTAAACCTATGGTTTCTAGATGCTGATAATATTTATGATTACATCTATTTGTTGCTTATCTTTCCTTATTAGTGTCTTTTTTTTTTTTTTTTTATCCTCCTAAGAAAAAGGAGAGAATCATTAAGAACGCGTGTATCTTATCTCTGCACACCGTTAAGTGATAAATAAAAGTAGTAATCTTTGTAAACAAGTGTTTCTCAAGTAATATGTTGACATATAAAATACATAGCATATGTAGGGTGTATTTGCAAAGTGATAAAAACTTTTGATGAAAAATTTTTAAAATAAGAAAAAATGATGTAATATGATGAGGGTAAATATATGACTTGTTATGTAGAAATGACTAAAATGTATGGTAGTTATATTAAAAAAAATGAAAAAATAATTTTAAAAAATAAGATAATTGTAAAAAATGAAAAGTTTTATGTTGAAAGGTTTTTGGTGTAAACAAACACCTCCTAGCCACATTTGACTTTTTAAGTTAGATTATCGTGACCAAATAGTCAATTTTTTATGTTTCTTATGATTCTGAGTTCATTAGGCAGGTAGAATTTTGCACTTGAGTCCTATTTATGAAGTTTTTGAATTAAATGTTATTTATGTCGTTAGATTAAGTTAAATAGGCCATTATACATTTTCAAAGAATTTTCTGCTTGCCAATCATGTGGGAACTACCTTTATTTTTCACAAATCGATCAAGGTAGACAGTTCTATGAAGATTGGATTTTTTTAAAGCTAGCTTGTAATAGAGAAAAATAGATGCAATTGATTTATTTATCTATTTAATTGAAAAAGCATGTAGATATTTAATCGGTGAAATTATATTTTATTTTAGCTATGATATATATATATGTAATTTAGAACGATTTGAGAAGTTTTAAATGAGTACATTAATAATTAGTTAATTATTCCATTCCATGTCAAGCGATTGATGTTGAGAATTAGAATTAAACCATAGGCACAAGATTATTTTTTTGGGTTTATGTATTATAAATTCACGACAAGAAATTAATGTATTCGCATTTACTAAGAAATATAAAAATACCCTAAAATGTAAATTTTTTTATTTTTTTAAAAATGTTCTTTAAACTAATTAGATTAATATGGTGAGACAGGAATACGAACCGTCTTCAGTTAAATAAATTAACTTGGCTGAATTTATCAGAAAGGCGGGACGATCCCACTAATTAATCAATTTAATGTAAAGAACAATTCTAAAAAAAATAAAGAATTTTATATCTTAGGATTGTTGTATTTTTTCTATTGTATTCAAATGTATATTATATACAAGAGAAATATAGAAATAAAAAATTATATTCATATATTAGTTATCACTTTATTAATAAAAAAATATTTGATTTATTCATATTAATTTTATTATTTTATTATTTGTATATTATTATTATTATTATTATTTACAATGTATAAGTTTTTTTCACACACTTTCACTGGATTGCAAATTTGTTTATTTTGATGGTTAGTAAGGGCGTTTTCTTCATTTCAAGAAAATTTTAATGGGTGTAGTAAAGTTGTTTGGAAGTAATTAGATAAGTAGATGTTATTATGTATTAGGAAATGGAAAATTAAAATTATATTGAAATTGGAATGTGTATATCATTGAGTAAGTATCTATATCCCTAGTGATTCACACGATTGTGTGTGATATGTGTGCATGAACTCAGGAGTAGGAGTGTTAATGTGTGAGGTATGTGCACAGGAGCAGGGCCGTTACCAGATCAGGTTGGATAGGTTGAAGTCTAATCATACTTTATTTAAAATATAACAATTCTAATTCATTTATTAACTCATTTAGAGAATCTCAATCCTAACCCATTTATAACTTATTTAATAAATAGTTGATGAGTTGTTAATGGACTGTATAGTAAAAGAGTTGAAAGCTTAAACTCTGGTGGACGATAATCTAGCAGGAAGAGGCTAGAATATTTTCGACATAGGAGAAATGAAAATATTATCGTATGTGGAAAATGAAATACAAGCCTGAACGTGGACTATGAACAAACTTGTAACCGGCCTAAGGTTTGCCAAGCCTTAGCAGCCTTACCACTTTAGAAAGAGATTAGAGTGATAGGAAAACCGAAAACTCAAGAGAGGGAAAAAAGAATTACAGGAACACTTCCAAACCTTTTCATTAAAAGGAATAGCCCGGCTGTACAAGCTCTCACCCAAGATCCCCACAGCACCACAGTAATAGCTAGCTTGCCACAAATGGGGAGGGGGTTCAAGGGTTTAAATATACATAGGAGCACTTCTCCCACTATCCTCATGGATAGCTCCCAAGGTGACACGTGTCCCACTACTTGGGGAGAGGTTTCTCCACTACCCATGTGAGGTGTCCCACCACTTCCCCTTCTCAAGGAGAGTGGTCCACATCAGCTAAGACTCGGTCCAAGCCCGCCTAGTCAGATATGACCGTGCGCCACATGAGCAACAAGCGTCCCGTTAGTGTGCATTGTGTCCAATGCTAGTCCCGACTCACCATGCTGTGTCGCCCCGTGCAGCATGATGCCCCGCATCAGTGATCCGTCCCAATTCACGCAACGCAAAAATGAAAATTTAGTAGTGGGAGTAAGACTTAACGGAAAAATAAACAAAGGGTTTACATTTATGTATATATAACTTTAATTGGTTAATTGAATTGAACGAGTTAAATGGGTTAAAAGGGTTAACGCGTTATAAAATCTCAACCATAATCCGTTTATTTAATTAAATAATTGAATGGTTTGACAGACCATAACTCATTTATACAAAAAATTCAACTCAAACCCATTTATAATCAAGTTAGACGGATTACCGGATTGACCATCACCATTAACATTAACACACCGAGAATAATAATAGGCCAAAGTTACCAAGGAAACACACAACCAGTGTTCTAATCCACTTTCTTTGAAAATGCAATAAAAATTACCGAACCCAGATCTAGATGTACTTAGCTTTCCGGCATCAGGTGCATAAGTTCTTTTTAAAAAAATTTTTGATTTTTTTGAAATTTATTTATATATAAGCACAAGCATGAATGCTTCGTATATATATTTTTTATATGTTTCAAATTTTTCATATTTTATTTTGAATTTTAGAAATCAAAAATAGGCATTTAAAAACAATCAAAAACATGAAAAAACTATATATGTGGGATATTCATGCTTACCCGTTTAAATATATTAAATTTTCTAAAACTTTTTTAAAATAAAAATAAATTATGTAGTGCAGCGTGTGCACTAAAGTAAGTTCATCCTGTTACACCAACCCAATTCCAAAACTACCAGTGGCCGGCGTGACCTTTCACTTTAAGCTCAACTAGGGCGTGTTTGTTTGGGGCAAAAAATGTCAATAAAAATTTTTAAATTCAAAATTTTTCACTATGTATAATTATTTTATTTATTAATTATTTTTTCATATTTTCTTATACAAATTATCCTACTTTTCAATCACTTCTGCACAACTATCCATATAACTAACTTATCTATTTTAACCTTATTTTCTTTACTTTTCATCATTACTTATATTATATCACATTATTTTCTATCAATTTGACAATTTTTATTCTAAAAAATTTTCATCAAAATTTTTACCCCCAACCAAACACACCGTAAGATTACTTGTTACGCTTTGAAGAAACCAATCTTCTATAAAACTCCCTTCATTTTTAAAATCTTGATGGTTGATAGAAAATCCACTTCATCCATTGTATTTAATATCATTTATAGTATCTTGAGAGGTGGGCTGGAGGGCGGCTCGGCTGGCCTATCATGAGGTACCAATACAGGAGGTGATGGAATTCCTGGCGAAGCAAAATAGACATGTGGATCTCTCGAGATTTATATTGTGCTGTTGGAGGGTGTGGTGGCTACGGAACAAACTCAGGGTGGAAGGACTTCAACCAAATTTCATGGATACCTTGGCCTGGTGCACGGACTTCCTTTATCATCACTGGCAGGCTAAAATGAATATTCAGTCGGGGGCTTTGGGACAAAACCTGATATCACGATGGCTCAAACCGCCTATGGGCTTTGTAAAGATCAATGTGGATGATCGCTGCCGTCACGGTCAGGGGGTTATTGCCTGTGCAGCGGTGTGTAGAGACTCTCGCGGATCCTTCATTGCTGCTTGTGGTTGGAAAACACGGGGTGTGATGGAGCCACTATTGATGGAGGCTACGGCTTTCTTGCTCGGGATCAAATGGGCGCTCCAATCAAATATGACACAAGCTCTGATTGAATCTGATTCCCTCATACTCTGTCATATGTTGGCAAATGCGGCCCCTATTTTTTCACCTGTGGGTCTTATCATTGATGAAATCAGATCGCTTCTGAAAGCAAATACCAGTTTATCCGTACACCATGTATTGAGGCAGGGTAACGATGTTGCACATACCTTAGCCGATCTTGTTCTGGCATCTACTCTTAATCACCAGATCTGGTGGGGCAATCCCCCACATGTGATTCTTGGGAAAATTTGTACTGATAACTTTTATGCAATGAAATGTTTGGATTACTCTACCCATAACCCCTTTCATATCGAATGGGGTCAGGGGTAGGGCGCATCCGTTTATCAAAAAAAAAAAAAAAAACTTGTCAAATTTAATTAACATATTTGTCATAAATAAGAATCTGGAAATGTTAAAAAAGGAGAGACATTCAAAATACAAAATATTAATCAAAAGCTTTTAACTTTTATTTTAAGAAAACAAACTTTTAGCGACGCAAAATTTTATATTAATTTTCACTATAGTGTTGCCATAACTACGTCACTATAAGCCTATCACAAAAAGTTTTTTATAAAATTTTTTAAAAATTTATTACTAAAAAGTTACTTTTGCAACATTCATTATATTATTGTCGTTAAAATCTAGTTTTTAACTATAACAATTATTTATATCACTAAATAAAATATTTTTGACAATTGTCATGAAAAATATGTTACAAAAGATAAGTTCTTTTGTAGTGTTTTGGCAACAAAAAATTATTTTTACAAAAAGTTAAATTGGTTGCTATTTAAAAATATAATTGGTGATATATGTCGCGTAATCTAATTGGGAATCAAACTAGGAAAGGAATTTATTTGATCTATGCCCATTAACAATTTTAAGAAATTAGTTTAACTCAGTCTATATATATAGAGCACTGATATTTTCAGAATTTTAGAATCTATATATATATATAGAGAGAGAGCACTGATCTTTTTAGAATTTTAGAGTCTATATATATAGAGCACTGATTTTCAGATTGGCAGCAATTTCGGATCTGTCCAAAAATATTTTTTATTTTTTTAAAAAAATTTATATAAATATGTTAATTTAGTTATATTTAGTCTATAAACCAAGTTTTATCATTTTTGGATAGGCAGCTTAATTTCATATGGGCGCATAGAGCTTCAGTGCATTTGGTTGCAAAAAACTAATCTTTTATATTTTTTTTGAAATTTTTTTATATATCTTACAAAAATGACATTGATTTTAAAAAATTTTAAAAAATATACAGATCTTCAAAAATGGTAATACTGAATACACATATATTAACTATTGTATGAAAAATTTTAAAAATATAAGGAACTATATTTTTGCACTTGGGAGCACCGGACAATGGCCCCTTTAGATATATGTATATATTTATTTTAGCTTTTTTAAATACTAGGGTATTTAAATCATTTTAAAGATTTAAATACCTTATATTTAAAAATTCAAACTAAATATATATAAACATATCCAAAAATGGTAAAACTTAGTTTATAGATTAACACATTTTTCTTAAAAAAAAAAACTAGATTAACATCTCCATATAAAAAAACTTTTCAAAAAAATCAAAAAATTATGTTTTTAGACTGGTGAATTTTAGACCCGTCTGAAAAGATCATTCAGCATATATAAGATATATAATATTTTAAAACTTAGAAATTAATTACAATTAATCATCATTAAGCGATAAATTTTTGGGGATGCCGCTTTTTCTCATCTCGGGCAATTGCGTCAGCAGCAACGGCTTATCATTGTTAAAGGAAATCTCCAACACTGGGTTTGTTGGGGCTGCACAACCTAAAAAAGAACAACTCATTATTTTTCAATACCGGTTTACGACAAGGCGTTGATTTTTTTCAACTCCGTTAAATGGATCAGTTAAAAATCAAAGTAGGGATTAACAACGCAACCAACCCAGCGACGGTGAGTGGCATCGGAGGTAGTCCCGCTTGCCAGGTGTGTGTGATCAGCTGGTCCGATCCTATTTTAATAATAAATTAATTAAAAAGAAATTTAGTAGCCCACTAAATTTTATTTTAATTATAAAAGCATTATCATAAGGCCTAAAGATTTTTCTTGCCGATGAGAGCATCAAGAGTGATGAAGTTTTTCTTGCTTATAAAAGTACCACCGTCAGCAAAAAAAGGTTTTTACTAATAAATCCTTTTCATTGCTAATAAAAAATTGCCGAAAACCTGTCTTCTAGTGTATGTTAGACTTTATCAATGAATTATAATCATTACTCAAAGTTAGAATTTCATCGCTAAATAATTTTAACAATTATATACTTTTGTTGCTAAAAATGCTTTGTAAAAGAAATTTAGCAAGGAAAAAAATAATGAAACTTTAGCAATAAAATCTAAGCTTTTAACAACGAGCTGATCCAATAAAAAAAACAACGAACTGAAAAATCATGCCTAATCCTATTTTATATAACTTTATTATATAAAAGTGGAGCTATATAACTTCCTTAATTTTTAAGATTTTGATCATTGATGAAAAATTCAATCTATTTATTATATTTAACACCATTTGTGTATTTAGTAGACTAAGTTTTATTTCAATAAAGTAGGTTTATGGGCAACATTTGTTAAAAAATATATATTCATATGTAAATTATGAAAAACTCTTAAATTCATTTACACATGTATATGGTAGAATATAATAATACTTTATAAAATCATTTATATATGCAAAAATAATTTTTTGGACGGTTTAGATGTTGAAAATATAACTTTAAAATTGTATTTAATATTAAACTATTTTATTACGTTGATTTTCAATAGAGCTCATCATAGTAATATTAGACAAATTAAAGAGTTTTTAAGATATTATAAATGATGAATACAATAGATGGAGTGCATTATCTGTGAATCATTAAGATATTAAAAATGGAATGGGTTACACAAGGAAGGGATTCCATTAAAGCAAGATTAATAAAAGAACAGGGTTATTAGCAACAAGATTAGTTTCGTTACTAATACTGAAATTTATGATATTTTCCACCCTATTTTCCTTACCACCTAACACACCCAGGTCTGAACCACCTAAATGCGGTTCCACTTGGAATATTGCTCCACTTGTTGAAAACTGCAGCTCTGGTCTACATCTACATAAACAAAGAATCAAAGATAAGGTGAAGGCTCACACGATTCGTTTACAGTGATAAATGATGGTGGTGTGCAAGAAGCATGCACCCATGGCCGACAAAAGTAGGGACCTTGCATTGAAATTTGGAAATACCACTTACTCTCTTGGCAAGAAATTTGGAGATCGCACTCATACATGTCTCAATTTTCATTTTTTTTTTTTTTTGTTTTTTTAATTAAATCACCGTTAGGAGAGAATACTGCCACGACAGGAATGGTACCCTGCACCACAGGCAGGTTAGCCTAAACCTAAAATAAACTAGCCAGGTTCACTGATATTTTAGTTTTCAAATTTCAACCATACATATACGAGGAAATCGGGTTTTTAAAATTACCTAATAATCTTCTGGTTTAAAGCGTTAATACAGCACTTATATGAGAGACATTTTTCTCGCTAAATGTTGAACCCAAACGAATTAGGAGACAGTCCAAAACTCGCACCACAGATAGTAATTATTAAATTCTACAAATTAAACTGCTAGACCATTCAACCATTTCGATTTCTGGAATAATTGCCCGGGTTTCAAAGTCACGCCATTAAGTTAGTTAATGGCATGGAAGTAATGTTAATGACGTTTTACATTAATGATAATAACAATTGACAATACAGAGGAGGCGGAGGCGAAGAATGACAGAGATTGATCCTGTACGTGCCAGGTTCTGAATACCGGCACCGGGGCGTGTCAGCCATCTCCAAAAATGTTACGACAAGGGCATGTTGGACCGTAGCGGACCAAATATTTTTTAACAAAAAATATAATAAATGTTTAAAATGAGAAATGTAAGAATATATAATTAGTTTAGATTTTGACTGTGTATAGTATGATTTATCAGTCCATTTTCTCTTCTAAGTAGATGTTTACGGAACATGTGTGATATAATTTTTATATACAATATTACAACTAGAAATAAAATATCAGGTTGAAATTAAATAATAAATTTGAAGAGAAATTTGAAATAATAAATTCTTCTACAAAATTTAAACCTACCTAATTTGTTGTCCTCTTGTTCAAGCTCTTTCTCCAAATTTCCATTTAACATTGATAATATCATTTTCTTTTTTTTTTTCTTTTTTTTTTTGATGAAAAGGATATCCACTGTCCTTACTCCCTCTCAAATTGAGAGAAGGGAAGGACAACGGAAT
>JAXCLR010000105.1:34976754-35019597 GCA_035584095.1 Annona squamosa | reverse complement strand
TGAATCAATTACTAAACTTATCCTCCACTTTTGAGCTATGTAGAACTTTTATTGGTACTTATTGTTTTTATAATTATCATTATTTTTATTATTTTAGAAATTCAGGTGAACAAAACTTTAACTAATATTGATAACATGTGTAATCTATTAGCCCGATTTCTAACCCGAATCGAACCGATTTGAGATGGGTTGAAATAGGGTTGGGTTAAGATGTGAAAAGTAGGGTTGAAAGTAGGGTTGGGTTGTGATTTTACAAGGCGGGTTAGGGTTGTATTTGTGCCGACCCGAGTCAACCCGACCCGATTTACACCCTAGTCCGAACTGGTTTTCCTTTCCTGCAACTTTTGGGGGTATCTTCTCACGTAGATCGAAGATGGATGAGTCTGGATGATCTGGTGCTGCATCGCAAGCAGTCGTGAAATCGGAGCTCAGATCTCTCAACGTGATTGCCCATTTCGTACTTTTGCAACCTTCCCTCTTGCCGCATGAACGCCACTAACCCTAGAAAGGTCAGTAGCCAAGTTCTCATCCATCTATTCCCTTCTCCTTACGCTTGTTTCCTTTTTTCGTTTTAGCTACTTACCTGTTTTCTGCACCATTCTCACCAACCTTCCAACGCAGCATCAGCTGAACTCTGCTTGCATCCGTCTGACATGGCTTTCTTGGGTACAATTGTGGAGCCCCACCCCTTCTGGTATTCGATTTCTCAGCGAATTGATTGTCTGAACAGCCTCAAATGGCAACATCGCGACTCTGGTTTACGAGACCAATGAGCTACAGCGCATGGTGAAGTCGAAGCATTCACTGAGTATGCTGCATTAGTTGGAAAGAAGTGTCTAAGCTGTGCAGAGAATTGGCCCATGTATGTAGGCAGAATTGTTCCTGAAGTTCATTCGGTGAAATTGGAGTTGGATCAAGGGGTAAATGTTTATTCGCCTTGTAAATTGGCTAGAAGGGTTACGGAGGAGATCGAAGATATCAAAAGGCTTCAAACAAAATGGGTGTTTCGTAAAGTTGCTGGAAGCCCCTGCTTTGTGCCGCTGCAAGAGATGCAAGCGCCTGCACAACTTGAGCAGCAAGGCTTCTGTGAGGAAGCACTGCAGAGGATAAAACAAGCATTGTCTCACTCTGACGAGGAGATTCATATCTCATCTATTTATGGCATGGTTGGAATAGGAAAACTTACTCTTATAAAAGTTATATATAAGATCGGAAACAAGTTGGACATGGGATTTGATAATAATTGAGTCATGAAAGGAAAAAAGGATGACTTGTATATTCGGTTGATGAAGGTAAGATGATGTATGGGAAGTATGTTCTTTAGATGAAGTTGGAATTCCACGTCCAAACAAATATAAGGGTGAGATTGTAATAACCACCCGTATAATTCCAATCTATATTGTACTGGAGACAAATAGCAAAATGAAATTGACACTTACTAGTAAGGAAGCTTGGAGTTTGTTAATCAATAATGTTAGTAGTAAGGAGGATTGGAGTTTGTTCTATAGATTAAGATAGTGGGAGAAGCTATGCATCACAAGGATAAGAAAGATTTGTTGAAGAATGCACAAAGGGAAATGAAACTATCCTCACCTAAATTACCAACTACGGAGCATATTATATTTCTTTTTGTGATGTGAGCTATGATTGTTAGGAGCCCCTAAAATTCAATTATAGTCGTTGGTTGTATTGTTCGTGATTTCCAAAAGACTGAAATATGTGTTAATGATATGGTGAGGTACTGGGCTTTTGAAGAAGGAGAATATTGTATAAGACAAAGGGCATGATATTGTTGAAAGGCTCAAGGATGCATGACTCTTGAAAGATAGTGAAATCAATGTAAAGGGACTTGCTGGCAAGGAAGTAGAATTTGTTCTCCAATGCAATAAGCAATTTAAGGTATCTACAACTGAGGTACCAAGTATGAAGTATAAGGTATTTCTTCCTTAATGCAGATTATAATTCTTCAAAAGACCCTAAAATTCAATCGTGGATCTCGGTGTTGTCATTATTTCCAGAGACCATGATATATGTGTCAATGTCTCGGTAGGATACTGGAATTTTTGAAAAAGTATTAGTAGACAATGTCAATTACTTGAATGAAGCATTAAACAAGGGTCATGATATTGTTGAAGGGGTCAAGGATGCAGGTCTCTTGGACCTTAAGGCACTTGCTAGTAAGGAAGCTTGGAACTTATTCTTTGATAGACTTGTGGTCAGATGCACTAAAAGCATTGAAGAAATCAATCTCTGAGGCACCAGGCGTGGAGCATGATGCATTTCTTCCTTTGAAGCTGAACATGATTCTCTATAGCACCCTAAAATTCAATTCTAGTTTTTGTTTTGTTTATTATTTCCAGGTGACTATGAAATATGTGTTGATTGCTTAGATGATGCTGAAATTTTGAAGTAGATTGATACACAATGTCAATAATCAAGCATTGTAATATTGTTGACAGGATCAAGGATGCGTATCTCTTGGAAGTATCACCTATGTATCCTAGTAGAATTATAATTTGCTCTTTTATTTGTCTATATGAATTATTTCATCATCTGCATCATTGTGATCATCCTCAAACCATACTTCAAAATTCTCTGTGAAATCTAGGAAGACTTGGTGCATCCACCAGAAGAAAAATTTTTGAACGTGCAGAATGAAGAAATTTGATGTGCAATGAAAGAGAAGACCTTCAAAAGCCACCCGCTTGTTTTAATAGGCCATTGAACACCATCAATTAAATTTCTTCCAATTCATTCCCCAACTTTGGATTTTTGATCGGAGTGGCGCTGCCATTCTCTTGCCAGTACCATTATTATCTCAATTGGTGAATTTGTGTGCCCTTATTTTAGCCAATTGTGAAAATATAACGGGTAGCTATCACTGGTCATCCCACTCTACCATTGAATAAATCATCAAAGCTCATGTCTTCAATCCTGAGGCACTGGATGTGCATGTTATTGCTAATTCTTCTCTCTTGGTTTGCTTTCATCTTTTCGTTGAAGTGGAAAATAATGTGAAGTTAAAGTCGCTATTCCTTGATCTATGGGAACGGTGGATGCCAGTGGGATACGTATGGTTTGGTTTGTTAATTCATTGGGCAGATAGCACAGAAAACCCATATTCTCCTGGTTTGAAGTTCTGAAATAAAGTATGCTTAGGACAATTGGTTGCCTGGATTTGTATGTTGGTATTGACCGCCCAACTGTCTTTCCTAACAGTATCTCTTTATTAATAGAGAAGATTCATGGGCATAACATACATTGCATGTACATCTATCTGCAAGCAGCAGCTGGAGCTGCGTTGTCATAACAGATCTAATTTACAGAGTCTATCAACTTTGTTCTCCTTCCTCCGTATTTTACTTTCTTTATTGGCAGAAAGAGGTAGCTGGCAGCATTCATGAGAGAGCTTCTTTCATCAAAGAAATGATCCACAAGAGGTGACATTTAATGGACGAGGTACCCTGTTTACTTTGCAGGCATCAATAGCAGCAAGACTATTAGCAATTCGATGAGTGCTTCGAGTGGATGATTGGCTATTATTGAACAATGTTCTGAGAATACCAACAACCACGAGGGATGTAGCTTGAGGGCTTTGAATTTTTGATGGATGGCTTAGCCTTTTCCGTGGCTACAGAATTGTGTTGGGAAAAACTGTGGGGTATTATGAAAAGATGTAAAGAATCGATTGAATGGACTAGTACTTATCCCAGTGATTTGGTGTTTGTGGGAATGTTAGAAAATAAGATACGAGCTTCAGCTAATGCCTAATGATGTTTGGTTGGATTATCTGCTGCAAATTGAACAAATTCATGGCAAGATCCTCTGCCTGCATGTTTGATTTAGTCACCTTTTTGACGTTCCATTGCTGCTCAGAGAGAACGAGTAGTGATTCAATGCACCTACTGGCATTTAGAACTTAAATGTGCCACGGGTGCAAAATCTATTTTTAAAATTCGTTTTGAAAATTTTTATATATAACTACTAGGTGTATTTAGTATTTAATCTATAAGCTAAGTTTTATTATTTTTAAAGATACGTATATATTTTTTCATTTTTAAAAACAGGGGTGTTTTAATCATTTAAAATTGATTAGAACCCCCTTATTTTTAAAAAATTAAAAAATATATCCAAAAATGATAGAACTTAGTAATATGTTAAATATATATATGCATTAATAATTTTATAAAAAATTTGAAAATAGATTTTGCATTCAGGTGCACTCACTACTCAAAGAAAACTAATGATATGTTAAGCAAAAAATAGAAAAGAAAATATTTTTGAATAATATAGAAGCGATGTGATGTGATATGACAGGAATAAAATGAGTATAAATCTGATAATTTATATGAAAAATGATAAAAGTATATAGGATAATTATTTTAATTGATAGTTAATATATTTTTAAAAATTTGACATTTACTATTTGAAAATATTATTGTAATTTACTTTTGATATTAAAATAAAAATAATATTTCAAATATACTCTAGTGTGGCCATGCGGGTTCGAATGCAAGCACTTCAAAATCACTTAGAAGACAATCCCAACCAATAGTTGGTAGTATTTAACAGTAGAACATTTCGTCGCCACGTGGCAGAACATTAATAAATCTTATAAATTTAATATATGCACTTTTTACTTGGCAAGTTTTAGTAAATCCAACTTCCAAGTGGCACATCATTGTGCTTATTTATTTAGCTAACGTAGCTTTCTGCTTGGCATGTCATCTTCACTGTAAAGACTGGTAAGAATGGTCCAAGATATTGGCAAATGAAACCAAGCTTTGTAATCAATATGTGAATACTTGTTATGGAGCATAAAAAATTTACTTCGAAAATATATAAAATGTCAAATTTGTAGCTAGTAAATTATTTATAATGAATCAAAACATTTACTACTTGTTAAGGAGCATAAAGAATTTGCTTCAGAAATATATAAGCTAATGTGAAATAATTAAAAATCTGAATATCAAAATTGCTTCAAACGAAATTCGTTACTTGATCTAAAATTGTTTATTTTTATTGTTTTGAATAATATCAAAGTTTGATTCTATTTCATATGAAAAATACGTAAGAATTTATTAAGCTTACAAATGAAATATTTATAAATTATTTATAAAAGATACTCAATGAAATTACGTGTACTTTGATTCCAAAGGGAAAATATTTCATAGTTTGGTTTGTCCCTATTATCTTATCATTTTTAATACGTTATATTTATTTAGAAAATATGTAAATCTACCGAAAATTTTAAATTAAATTATTGCTATTAAATAAATTTCCTATAAATCTCACACTTCCTAATACATTGTTTGCAAATTACATGCATAAATAGTTTTTGAAAATTTAGTTATCTTGAAAAATTTTAGTCTATTAAAAAGTCCAAATAGAAATTTAATTTTTCCGGTTTTGAAAATTTAGTTTTTGTTGTTGTTAGGAAATTTTAGTCTATTAAAAAGTCCAAATAGAAATTAATTTTTTATTTTATTGATGAAATTTTCCATACAAATGATATTCTTAATAATATAATAATATTTTTGTTCACACAAAGCTACTTCATGGGATAACTTTAATCAAAAGTTGCTTGTAATATGGATTGAGATGAACGTGTAATATACCAATTAAATATATATACACACACACGAAAAGTTTACATATACGGTTCCTTAGAAGTGTGGCATCGATTGTGCACGCTGCACACCTTAGTAGGCGGGATGCAGCTGCAGCAGGTCTACGGTTTTACGGTTTTGGTTATGTATGGAAGCTACATATGATTAATCAATTTGTTATTTGAATTTTTTTATTCAAATAAAATTCGTTTACTTCAATCAAAATCTTTAATTTTCATTCTATTTAAATAGTTTTGGAGTTTTGTTTTGTATTGAATTTGAAAAAATGTTAGAATTTAATTGGGTTATTAATGAAATACTTTAAAATCTATATTATTAAAGATATTAACTACAGAATACTTCATTGTGAGAATTTAATGAGAATTTAATAAATTTTAAATTTTATTATTTAATATTTTATATAATCTCCATATTACATCAATATAGAATACGTCTAATATAGATTAAATAAATATTATGTAAAATCCATCAAACAAGTGAATTACTAGTTCATAAGAATTTGAATAATATGTCAAATCTAACAAACATATAGACACGAGTTCATGCTTTCGTAGCAAAATTTTAATTTTTTCCAAAATTTGACCTATCCATATAATTTGTGAAAAGAAAACGTCACCACTCTTATTCAAGGTAGCAAAACTTTTTAACTTGTATATGCTACTAAACAGCTACACAGAAAAATAATATATTTTGTATAATTTGTAAAACATCTACAAGCTCTCAAATACGTATGCATAATTCCTACGGTACTTAAATAACATGTGAAAGTCATTTAACGGGTATAATCATGAAAGTTAAAATGTATAACTCATTAGTCTCTTGAATTTCATAGAAACTTTAAAATCTGCAAAATCTGTAAAATAGAGCGAACAAGTTAAATTACATTTCGTTTAGATGCATTTCATGATAAATATAACGCGCGGTTCGAATATTTAGCATCAATTACCTATTATCATTTATAATAATAATATTATTATTATAATATATTTGTCATCTCAAATCAACACCATTTCATCAAAAGCATATAGTATTCCTTAAAAAAATATATACCAAAATTTAAAATAACCCATTTCACCTGCCTCCATACACATATTCAACCTCGGAGCATACTTGCAACTAGGGGAGTTAATGATCAACCCGTCAACCTGTCAACCTGCTCGTCTAACCCATTTATAAATGGCTTTGGGTTGAGATTTTGAATAAATGGATTATGATCTACCAAACTATTTAACTAATTAATTAAATAAATAGATTAAGGCTATTTTTTATAATTAGTCAACCCATTTAGTAACTCATTTAACTAATTAAAGCTATATATATGTAAACCCTTTGATTATTTTTTCCCGCTAAGTCTTCCTCCCACCATATAATTTTCATTTTTCCATTACTGTCCAAATTCTTTTTTCAATTACTACGCTATTTCTTTTTTCCTATACCAAAAACTCTCTCTCCGCTTTTGAAAAGCCAATATTTTTTAGAGTTTAGGCCTTCAAGTTATTTACTGTACAATCTATTAATAATCCGCCAATTCGTTTATTAAATAGGTTGTAAATATGTTAGAGTTGAAGTTTTTTAAATGAATTAATAAACGGATGAAAATTGAAATATTCCAAATAAGTTAGAATTAAAGTTATGATTAAACTCTAACTCGTCCAACCCGATCCGTTAACAATCCTACTTGCAAGTAAAAGCAAGAATTAAGGCGAGTCGTACTTGGTCAGGGTTTGCTCAAGTCTAATTCTACTTTTTTTTAAACTTTATTTAACCCTATTTTTATACAAGGGTTGGTATCATATCAGTTTTAAGAGAGCATGTCAAGTAAAAAATGCTAGTCACATAAGATAATGTTAAGAATTTATATATCTATCAAACATAAATATATATCTATGATAAATTTAAATATTATATACTTCAATATTTTAGTAATTAATAAAAAATACAGCATTACTAAAATAAAACATGAGTAAATATAGTGCAACTTTAATAAAACAGGTTAATATACAATTATGCATAACAGTTATAAATATATATATATATATATGAAAATTTTTCTAATTGATTCTTATATTTTTTTAAATGAATTTTTTCTTATATTGTTCATATATTTAATTATAAAAAATATAAGAACTTCGAAACACAATGATAATGAGAGTTAAATATAGATTTATAATTTTTAATAAATAAATATATCCAGGGTTGGTTGGGATTGCATGGATCAAGACTTGATCGACCCATTCCAACTCTATGTTTGAAATGAGATCAAATTTTTTTACTCATCCTGTACCAAGTCAAAAAAATATTTACCACTCAAAAAAGAGTCGAGGAAAGGATAGGTTACAGGTCGACGGTTGCCAATTCTCGCCCCTACTTGCGGGGTTAAAATGACAAAAGTGCGTCTGTTTGTATTTTCTCCAAAAATGCAAAACATATGTACAGGCACCGTCCCCAATATTTAAGGGGCATGACTCAAATGCAATCATGCCACGGGCTGTGGCTGCGTGAAAATTATATTCATGACGCCATAATTCACTCCCGTAGCAACTTATATGAAGTCATGGAAATATATAAATGACGGGGGATATTTCTATGCAACCCACTCTATTTTAAACATGAAGAATCCACTCAAAGTATTATATTTAGTATTCTTTTTACTATTATAAAAACTTTTTTATTTATATATGGGCTGTATTTAAAACATATAAAATCAATATACAAATGATTTAATATTAAATATCAATTTTTAAGTATTATTTTCAACATCTAAACAATCTAAAATATTACTACTGCACGCATAAATGATTTTGTAAAGTATTATTATATTATAATATATATGTAGATGAATCTAAGCATTTTTCCTCATTTATATATGAATGTATGTATTTTGAGCGAATGTGACCTATGCATATATTAGATTTTGATGAAATTTAGTCTTCTAACTAATCAAAACAAATAATGCTGAATGCAATGAATAAATAGAATTTTACACCAATGATTAACATATCTAAAATGGAAGAGATGAAACCTGTTTTCACATAAGCATTCCCTTATCTATTAAATTTGGTTTTTGCTGCTTTCCCGGTGCATTTGATAAAAAAAAATTCAAATCCACGCATTTATTTTAAATTATCTTGTTCTAAGATAATTTTAGATATTTTCCAAACAGAGGCAACTATAAACTCTCAAATATCATAAGGAAGACCAGTGACTCCTAAATACAATAAAAGAAAAACATCACAACTTCCACAATTAAAGAAGGGAATATTTAAGGAGACAAGACTCTCAGCCGTCTGCGCTAGTCTCGTTATTTGTTTAGTAGCTTTAGCCTGACTATAAAACACCAACTTGATTTAGAGTTTTCGTAATCTACAATATATAAAAATATTTATGATTATATTCACGATTTGCACTTGCTTAGATAATATATATAAGTTGGGAAATATCTCAATGAGTCAATACCTCCCAAGGTTTCAATGTGCTATCTCATTGTAGGCCATCTTGATAATAATCTAAATCTTAATCCACTTAATTTATTTAAAATTATTATTCTAGCTGTGTTTATTTACGATAAACATTTTTCAAACTAAAAACTTTTTACATTTCATAAATAACTTATTTTTAATTATTTTTCACATCTTTATAGGGAAGCGCACCACTTTTTAATCCTTTCTACCCAACTATTCCATACAAGTAACTTATATATTTGAACTTATTCTTTTTATTTTTCATCATTACCCCTTATATCATATCATGTTTTCCATTTCAAAAATTTTTACAACAAAAATATTTCATCAGAAAGTTTTATCACTTCTCAAACATACTCTTATTTAACTAGATAAGCAAGTTTCATCCAATGTATGTAGCTTCATTGGAAAATTTTATAAAATGGGCCTAATAAAATGATTTAATTTATATATAAATTTTAAAGTTATATATTCAACACATAAACTGTTTCCAATAGTATTCCTAAGTGGATAAATAATTTTATAAATTAATTTTTATATTTTGATGAATATAATTATATGTGTGAAAGGTGTGGAGTTCAAAATTGGACTAAGGCATTAACTTCTGTAAGAACCAAAAACCAAAAAAGAACGAATCTGAGCAATTTCATAATTTATGAATGAGTATACACAATTTAGAAGATACAGCCCACTCAAGAATTTGATTGAAATTATTCTTAGTATCATGTTAAAATAAAATATTTTAAATAAAATGAATGGGTAAATTTTGATTTAGCTATAAAGTGGGCTAAAATGGGAATGGTATACTAGAATCTTCGGTTGTAAATGTGTCACCGAAATGCATCCCTGTATATAAATATAACGAAAATGTTTTTTCATATTATTATGGGCATGTTTGTATATCACAAAATTTTTCTAAACAAAAACTTTTTAATCTAAAATTTTTTATTTTTCACAATATCTTATTTTTAATTTTTTTTTATATCTTCCTTTGTAACTACTCGGTATTTCAATCATTTGTACACAATTACCTATGCAACTAACATCTCTATTTTAACTTTATTCTCATCACTCTTTATCATTACTCCCATTACATCACATCATTTACCTCATATTCAAAAAATTTTACGTTAAACACTTTTCATCTAGTGGTTTTATCATTTCTCAAATACTCCTGTGTAAGTATTCATAAAAGAGAATATAATGCATATTTTTGAATTAAAAAATTCAGAAGAAGAAACCCAAAAGAGTACAAATTGCACCCAGTTTTGGGCAAAACATGTTTAATCATTAGGGTGACAGTTGTTGTTGGGATGGAAGTTGATGTATGAGGCTCTTACATGAATTTTAAACCTTTAAAAGCCTTTAAAAAGTTGATGTATGAGGCTCTTACATGAATTTTAAACCTTTAAAAGCCTTTAAAAATCAAAGCACCGGAAAGAACAGCTTTAAATTAGGCTTCATTATGAAGCTCTTCTCCACCGGACCAAAGTCTTAACTTAAAATAAGTTTCTTTTCAAATATATCCTTATATTTGGCCTTAATCATAATTATACGTACTACTTGTTTAAGATCACAAAGATACTCACTGCGTTTGCATTTAATCTAAAAAATACAAATTCCATAAAAAACCGTTAGTTAAATTTTTATAAATGCCCAAAATACCCTAATTGTAAAATTATAATAAATGAAAGGAAATAGAAAAATAAAATTAGGACTCTACATCAAGGAATCATTAAATCATGACATTCAATTTTTTCAATCTTGCCCCAAATTTAATATGCATATTAGTAATTTTACTTGTAAATTAACAGCTTTAATTCACTAATTGGGCTTTTTGGGATTAAATGCAAATGTAGTAGGTATATTTAAAAATTTGAAAACATTATGGATATGTTTGAAATGATGGCCAAACATAGTGTGTATATTTAAAAAAAGACGTTAAAAATATCATATTACAACGCTCAACCTCTTCACACAAACTCCACTCCTACCTTGCCTAGTCAAACATTCTTTCAGAGTAACGGATGGTATCATACTAAGATCTCAAACCCAAAACCCCTTAATTGCAAATTAGAGTATTCACCATCTAATTAAGTTAGTCTAGTGTTGCTAACATTTAATTCTTAATTAATTAATTTAAAACTATGCCACAAGCATCAATCCACTGACACTGAACTCACACGAGATAGGCGAAAGTCGACAGTAAAACAATCAACGATAAACTATTCAGTACACCACATCATCAAAAGCAACTCAGGGTTCATTGAAGGAGCATCGCCTTTGCCCATCTTAGCATACCATGCCATTTTTATTACAAAAATCATATATATATATATATATGACCAGATACAAACCTTCCATTGCACTATTGCACCACGCCATATATTCTACATTATTTATTCATTACTTGCCATAAACATTGCATTAACCATTGATATATCCAATTAAGCATATAGAATTTGTATCTCAGGGTTCATTGGCTCGTCCCTCGAGAGGAGGAGCTCTGCAGCAACCACAGCAAACGCCTGGTGGAGCAGGCCTACAGCAAACACATGCTGGGCAAACCCTTGCTGGTGGTGGCGGCGGTGCCATCCTTGCTGGCCTCCCAATTACCTCTGAAAGCACATATAAATTAATCAAAATACTCATCGATCTACCTGGATTCAAAATAAGATGAAGATTTTTTTTCAAAAAAAAAAAAAAAAAAATTATTACCTTGGGTTAAGCGAGCCGCATTTGCAGAGTGGTGTATTGTAGTAATTAGAAGAAGAGAAACGAAAAGGATGGCAATCATCTTAATGGCTGTGAAATGATTAGCAGCCATCTTTTGCAGGAACAAAGGAATCGGCAATGACTTAGCTTAGATGGTCTCTTGATTTTTGGTGTAGTTTTGATTGCTGATCGATCTTGTCAGGATATATATGGGGAATAAATCCCTATATATAAGGACCCAAAATATTTTAAAATAAATAAATAATAAATAATCCAAGTCCTATACCTAATTTGGCATGTAGGACTCTATGCATTGTCACATTCTCAGAGAGGAGACTTTCTTGTGCGTGAACACTGAAGTCAGACAATTGGACTTTCCTCCTAACACACTGCCCCGGGTCAGCCAAATTTCATTGACTTATTTCATGGAAATTGATCTCGCGCATGTGACTAAATTATGCAGTCCATCCATTGTAAGGTCCACTTGATCATGAATAATTATTTATTGTATTCACAAATATTCACCTTGTTAGCACATCAATTTTCATCCAAATTAATCGTGCATATAGCCTCCATCTTCAAGGAGGGAAGATCATTTCAGACCTGACCAAAATTGTTTAAAATTTTTTTTTTCTTATCAACATGTTAATCTAATTATATTTAATATATAAATCAAGTTTTACCTTTTTAGATATATGTCTATATTTATTTTGGAAATTGGACATTTTGAAATTAACATGGCCACATATTTCCACCCAATTCTTAATATGAAAGCATTTTATAAATTACATGGATAAAAATTATGGTAGACCCATCAAAACACTATCAAATTAAGGTCATTAAATACCTTTAAGATCCTTGGGCTTTGTGGGTTTTAAAAGAGTTTTGAAGAGTTTAAAATCAATATCCCTTAAACTTTATTATGTTTTTTGTATGGGTTCGCTGTGCTTTCCAATAAGAAAAATAAGAATGGACTTCAGAGGCAATTGAAAGTCCAATTATTGAGAAGGATTAATGTACTTCAAACAATTTAAATCTTGTTTTGAGTCATTAAAAAAATGTAAAATGCATCCAAAATGGATCCGGTCTATTGCTACACTCTTGTTTTGAGTTACTTAAAAAAAAAAAAAAAAAAAAACAGTTGGCCATTTTAAATCTCGTAATCTTGTCATGAATCGCACTCTTAGTTTGAACTTTAATCTGGTCAAACTCATTCTAAATTCATAAATGCTTATCCTTTTGAATCTTTGGCCGGTTTTGAAAAGGATGGTTCTTGACTTGAAGACACTCAAATTCAGCTCATCAAACATGCTGAGAGGCCATCCGTAGGATCATTTCAGGCTTTGTTTTACCTTGCGTTTCATCGCATAGGGAAAGCGACTTACCAATTATAGATTTAAATTCATTTTCTCGTATAGTTAACCTTAGGAACTTCTGCTCTTACAATCCAAACCTTCTAATTTCAACTTTCATGAGAAAATTAGAAGATCTATTATTGAAAATCACACTCCTCACCAGACTTGGGCCTCAACCTATAATATCCAACACAATCAAATGTCAAATTGTTACTAGATCCAACAATGGGTTGTGCAGTAAACAAATTAGGGAAGACCTCACATCTTAGTCCTGCAGCCAGATCAAACCCCGAGGATTTTTTTTTTTTCTGCTGCATGAATTCACCGATTAGCACTCCAGCTTTTGCAAGAACAAAATGCAAATAAAACATCCTATGAATCTCATGCTACAATGACAATGGTATCTTCAGCAAAATTTCATGAGAATACAGACCACCCTGTCAGTGGAGACCTTATCGCGCAGAACCTCTGCTATAATGCAACATCCAACCCCCAAGATCTCCACATGTAACACCAATACACCTGCCAAAAGCAAGGAAGTTCACTTCATATTGCAATGCCTCTGCCTATTAACATTAGTTTGTTTGTTTTTTTTTTTTAATTTTATTTTTATGGTGACACATTTGGGGATCTTTAGTTACAGAAGAAAGGTCAAAACTCCATAACCCGGTGCTTCAAGGCAATTAACATCCATGTGACCAATTACACAATGCACTGCATTTCACATCCATGCACGAGCCATCCATGAAATATGGTAATATCAGGAAACATCACCCAAAACAAGATGACTGCATGCGTCTGGTCAAAGAGAACTAAGAATTGTCTGGTTCTTTGATTGGGAAATATTTCCATGAGTTTCAATGACATTTCCAACAAGAACTTCCAATTTTCTCACCATAATTTTTTGATTGGATCCAAACTGACCATCATATTTGTCTGAGTCTACTAACAGACGTGATTGACTGGAAACTTAATTGAGTGATGGCGGCTCAAACCCGTGATTTGCATGATTTAATACGTTTTTGGTATCACCTCCAAATAATAATCAAAATACGTTTTGGGATCACAGTCAAGTGTACGGCAACAAGATAGGCTTTGAGCAAATTATATCATCATGTGGTAAAAAATGAAGAAATATAGGCAAAAGTTTTGCCAAACTAGGTTTCAAAAAGATACATCCTCTTCTTATATAATCCAATATTCAGTTTTAAAAAATTAATTTAGGAGCCTCTGATAGCTTACGTATTATGCAGAAGGTTAGATGTTTTCTTGAACTAAAATATCTTTCATAACAGAGAGTATATTCCTCAAATTTTTAAGGCAAAATGTTGTCACCTAAAGTTTAATGTTTTGATACCAAATCAGTCATGCAACTCCAACCTTGTCGCCTAAAAGCTTACCAAAGAAGGCATATTTACCAACAACTAAAGATCAAAATCTTGCAAAGCCACTGTTATTTTCAAGTATAGTTAAGAGTTTAACAGCTGACCAAATATTCATCACCATCATGCTCTAGCATGGTGAAACCCTAGCCTCAAAGCCATGCAAAATTGTCTTCGTGAACGCACATTTGGAGTAATATTTACAATTTAAGCTAACACCATGTATGTGATCATCTAAAAGTTTAAAAGAAACAACAATGTCATATTCTGAATCAGACAATGCATTACGGACACCAAGAGCACCAAAATCTCAAAGCTGCCTTTTCTTTTGGGCCCACCACTCTGACTTAACCATCCATCTGTAGTATTTATCTTCATGCATTTAGCTCTAATATGAAAAACTCATATTGATTGCTAACTTGCATGGCTTATGCCTGAGTACATTTGAATCAATTTTAAAACTCTTTAGTCAAGGTAAAAATCTACCGAGTGGAAACAATTACTCTCTCAAATGTTAGTTACTCCACAAAATTTTATGTAAATACTTACAAAAATAACTTCAAATGACTTCTCAATTTATTATGCGCACAAGATCATTAACCAAAATGATTTTGCATTGCAATCCTATAGTATTCTCACATACGTTTTCTTTAATTTTTTATTTTTAAAAATCAAATCTTAAATCCAACTCATACATTATATTTCTCTCTATTGATATTTATATGACAAGAACAATCATGTTAATTAGATTTATATATAATCCACAATAAGTATAAATGCATAAGGTTATTTATAATTATATTTTCAAAGATAATTAATTCTAAAAGTTTTCAATTCACTTATTTTTTAATATATAAGCTAAATTAATAATTTTAAACACAATAGAAGGTTTGGATATTTAGGGGAAAAAATTAATGGGGGTTGTAACATAAAACCGATCGCATGAGAGTCTCTCTTGCAGTCTCATACAGCAAAAAATATTTTTATTTTTAAATTTTAAAAAAAAAATTATGCATGTTTGGTCGCACCTAGATCTTCCACCCTGTAAAATTTAGCAATTTATTAATTTCCTGGTATTTTATTTTGATTTTTGAAAATCAAAAACTCAAAAATCAAAATAAAATATCTAAAAATTCCAAAAATTGCCAAATTTCACAAGATGAAAGATCTAGGCAGGACCCACACATCAATAAAAAAATAATAAATTATCTCTTCTGATCCCATGTAAATCGCCGGATTTACAGATGACCACATAAGATCGCTGGCAAATGATTTTCCATTATTTTTGGCAAAGTAAATGGTGCTAAGTGTAAATGATGGCTTCGATCTGATCATATTGATGACCAGAATCAAGATTTCAGTACTGCTGGCAGGGAAGAATTCATTACCCAATAAAAAAACATAGGTAACTCTTAGCAACTTCACCATTACTCAATGATCTTCCTCCTCTTTGACCTGTGTGGCTTGCCAGTAGTTGAGAGAGTATCCCCATCAACATCTCGACTTTGCTCAGGCATTTCTATTCCTCTGCCTCTTTTCCAGGGTGTCATATGAATCCTGCACGTTGGTTACAGAAATGCTGTTTGACAAACTGTATACCATCATTCTATGAAACAAAAATCGAAAGTCCGTGAAGAACAACTGAGTTAGAAGAATTATTTAAGTGAATATCTATAGGATTTGTATAGATAAAGAAACATACTCAGCCCATTCCTGCTATTGTTGCATTCCACCCTGCCACATGATGGTCCAGACAGTCCCACTCTAAGGAACCCCATCAATGTTCTGTCCACTTCTACCCCCACCACATCATCATCCAGAAAATACAGTTAGAAGGCATGACAGAACCTTCGCTGTCAAAGATAGCACCAGCTATATAGTGTGGGGAAAAGAATAAAACATTAAAGCAGTTCCTGCTCACCATTTTACAGATAGTGCCAATATCAAGCTGATACATGCATCCCAAATTTGGGGATACCTTGTACATGAATTATCAGAGCAGTCCAGATCATCATGTGACAGCAAAAGAGTAAGACAACTAGTTCGACAAAGCCCATGCATGAGGAACCTTAGCTTGGTTTCTAACTGTGTGAGCATGTGCATAAAATCTATAAGATATCATTCTCCATTGGTAAAAATTTAGGTTTAATGACTCATTATGTAAGGTTCAGCAGTTTACCAAGCTAGTAAGCGAGAAGTAAATAAAAGGGGGAGATTATTTTAACAGGAAATCAGGTGTGAAGAATTGAAACCTATCCATTTCTGAAACTTCTTCTGTACCATGTTTGTAAAGCCAGCTTACACATCCAGTGTTTGCAGGAAGTAAAGACCCCAAAATGTGAAGTATTTCCTCGTCAAAGCTGTATAAAGAAACCAATATGCAATCTATGTTAGACAAACCATATTGTTTTCGATAAATTTTCTTAAGTTCAAAGATTCCATGTTCAATGTCAAATCCAAAATTTCACAATAGGCAAATTAAGATACCTCATACATCATCTAAAATAAATACTTCTGCCGAAATGCAACCTTCATTTAAAGATGTCAAAACATCAAAGGGAAAAAAACAGAAGCCATCAACAAATGAGAGATCTAGTTAATTGGATTATAAATCCTATGATGAACACACAAATTAAAGATTCTCAACACCCAATGAAGTATATACTACTTTTCAGGCTATGCCATTTCTCAATCTCCAGTGATATATAAGCTTTCCAGTTAGAACTTATGTTTCACATTCTCAACAGACAAAACTTTTTGATGCAGGACGAGTAGAATAGAAGAAAGAAGAAAGAGGAAGGATCCTCTCAAGGGGAAAAGGAGGGAAGAAGGAGAAAAGGAACTAAAGGAATTAGGGTTGAAGAAGAAAAGAGAATTTTAGTAAAAGTAGAATCTCAGATCAATTATCAAAATAAGCTCCCTTACATAAACCCGATGTAACCCTATTTATAGAAAGATAACTTAAGCAATAAGAAAGTGTAACCCTACGCAATTCGCAAACTTGCTCTAGAAATAAACTTGCGTACAAAGAGATAATTAAAAAACAAAAACCTGAAAATCTAAATTGTTCATAAAAAAAAAAAACCTAATTTCCACAATTGTGACTCAAATAAGTACAGCATGGGCGCATGTCAACATGATCTTCATTACTTTTTGTTTCCATTCACAACAGCAATTGTTTGAAATCAAGCATGGTTGATTCAACATGCCAACAGACAGCCAGCAACACCCATCTAAAACAATAAGCGTCCCATGTTTATCATCCAAAATCCCAGATTACAAGTATTTGCAATCCAGATTGTTATTTTCACAGCCAAAGATTATCAATCTCTATCCTTCAATTTGAGTTTCCAATCCTACAAAAAAAAAAAAAAGCACCAAGGAATTTCTAACATGATGTTAAACATAGAGATCCAAAACTTGTACCATGCTGTTCATTTCTTTCTCACTCGCAACAGTAATTTGTCCAAAATCATGCATGGTCCATTTCCCAGTACATGCCACAACAGACAAAGCAATGCCCGACTGAAACAGTAAGCATCCCATGTTTAACATCTAAAACCAGTCATCCTAAATTCCAGATTATGAGCATTTGCAATCCAGATTGTTATTTTAGCAGCCCAAGATTGCCTATCTTTGTCCTTCAAATTGAGTTTCCAAGCAAAAAACATTCTTATGAAAGTTCTAATATGACACTAAGCATCTAAGACTTGTATTGTTCAGTTCATTCCATTCCAATCCAAAAAGCCATAAGGGGTACACTTCCATGGTACCAATACCATTGAATATTTCAGTGTCACCCCCATTTGGGCCCAACTTGATGATTAAACAAAAATATTATCCATTCATTTTGTTTATCGTCACTTGCTTCAACATGTGCTAACAAATATTTCAATCAAATTCTTGTTGGGCCCTCTCTTTAAAACATGTATAATCATATGCAAATTATGAAAAATTCTTAGATCCATTCTAGATGCATTTAAATACATGAAAATTGTGTGGAATAATTTATCCACCTAGGAATAATATCATAGATGGTTTAGATGTTGAATATACGGCTTTGAAATTGACATATAAAACAAACCATTTTATTATTTGACGTTATAAATCTTTCAGATGGACCAATGCAAATCTTTGATTTGAATGAAACTTGGTTTCCGAATTAAATAAATGATTCTAAATAAATTGGGGGGCTATGATTTTGATTTATCATAAAGGTGGGCCCAAAATGGGGTGGCGCACTGAATTCCATGTTACCTGCACCACTGAATTATTTACTGAGCCATAACATAACTCCACAAGAACAACTTTCCGAAAAACATTTCCCCTGGAAATGAGAAATAGAATGGTCACATGCCCACCCATTAACAGGGACTCTTTCAAACACCAGGCATTTACCAAAGCTACTAAAAGTATCAACCCACAAAGCACCAAAAGACAATGATCCACTGTCTCCTAAAATGCCTTTTCCTAGAGCAAGACAGTCAGAAGGTTTTATGGCCCCACAACTGTATATGTTTGCTAATTCTCCAATAAAAGATGCAATATAGTGAATTTATCTCTAAGACCAGAATGCCAAAATAAAAAGATCTGACCTCTTGACCAAGAATCGTAGCATGGTTCCAACTCTGATTACATGTCGCTTGTGAGCTCTACTAACAAACAGTGCTTCCCCATGTTTCTGCATCCAAGAAATTTACAAGAATGCAATGTGCAACGTCTGAGATAGTACTTACAAAGTCGTGCCCAAATTAAATGGAGGTGGCGGTGGTGGTGATGATGATGATTTTTATTACTACTACTACAGTCCAACCAAGCATGTTTTTCAATTTTTAACACCCACTAGTACCTACGAAAAGAGTAAGTCCTTACAGTTCTATATTTGAATTCTCCACGGACATCTTCAAACATAATTGATGCTGAGGAAAATCCAAGAACTATGATGTGAATAGATTCCTTTGCAACCTTAACTACCTTGCCTTCTGAAGAAGTTAAATATAAAAATACAATGAGAAAAGTAAGAAAATATGTGATTAATGAAATAAATAATGAGATGGGATCATGCTGCCCTGAAATCCAGACCTTGTAACATTTGCAGTATTTACTAACAACATAAAATGATCAACATACTTTGCAAAAATCAGAAGCACTTCAGCAAATTCTTTGTCTATGCCCAATGAGAAGGTTCAAGGAGTAACGAGTACATTTTCTGTCAATCTGAATAAGATAAGCGATTTCATGGGACAAAAAATTGCATTCCAATTCAATGCATCCTCAAGCAACTGCCGTCCAGCTGGACATAGCCTCATCTCAGTTGTTTATTCAACCTGCTGGGCATTTTACAATTAAACCCACCACATAATTTACATATTCACCCCACCATGGCAGGAAAAATCCAAAAAACATGGTGTGAGAAAAGCAGAAGGGGAGTTGCAACAGGACCAGAAATTTGGTTTCCCTCTCACAACAAAAAAAAAAAAACAAAACGCAGGAGCTGAAGATTTGGGGCATTTTTTTTGCCGCCAGGAAGCTGTTTAATGGTGCTGAAATTATTTTTCTGCCACCAGTAGGTTGTTAAATGGCTTTCAATTAATAAAGCACCAATTAAAAACAAATTCGGAGGAGGATTCGCAGAGACAAAATGCAACCAGAAGAAGAAAATGAATCTGTAGAGGTATAGCAAACCTTTGATGCCAATGACTTTCAATTAAAAATAAAAAAACAAAAATCCTATTGCTAGAATCATGCATGTCTGGCTGTAGAGGAGAAACACCCGCGCTCCCGCTTTCACCCTCAAAAAACAAATCCATGGAACGGATATACGATTTTGTAATCCAAGTGCCTCAATGAATGCTAATATCCTTATGAATGTGGTGGCTATGGGGTTTATCACTGGGGAGGTAACCGCAGATATCCTAAGGCAGAGGATGGAATAGACTATTTTGAAACAGATTCTTGGAAGATCTACAGAGTGCTCCGAAAATGTTATCTTCTCTTGCAATGGTTTATTAGATTTACAACGCCCGGAGAAATTCAAAAATCTGCCTCTGTTCTGGAGAATTCTGGAAGCCTTGGGCAAAACCCTTTCTTCTCTCGCGCATGCAAATGCAAAGCTGCAAGCGTTATTTTGCTGCTGAGACAGAAACCCCTCTTTTCTGTTTTCATTATCGAGAGAGAAATACATCTTTTCTGCACTGACTATTTTGGGTTCATCCGGGGTGAAAATGTAAATGTGAGTGTGGATTAAAGCCGCAAATTTGTACATTTTGAGTGGATGAGCAAGATGAGAAAGCTAACAAATGGACAGCAGATGCACAATGTTACATTAAAATTTCACGACTCCAGATATTTGTTTCTACATCCAGAGATATTTATTGAAGACCAATCTTATCCAATAGAATGTCAGTCCCATAAAGGAATCCTATGACTGAATTCTGTTGATATCTTAAATGATGCATAAATACAACATAAATCATTCTTGGAATCAACCAGAAACTCAAGAATTTTTTGTTTCCTTTCCCACAAAAAAATGTCTCATTTACTTTTCAAACTCAATAAACTCCTTAATTTCAAATACTTCAAGGAAATTAAAGATTCCTTTGATGATCATCTACATAATAATACTCACACATGCAGTAAATATTACTAGGTTCACTGAAAGAATTACCCCAAGAATAGAAAGTCAAAAACATGAGAACGAGCATATGAAGGATAATGTAGGTGTGTAAAATATCTAAAAGCAAAAATATTACTAAATTCACAAAAGATTTACATACCAAGAATAGAAAGTCACACGAAGAATAATGTGGGTGTGCAAATACCTAAAAGCATATCAGGCTTGGGAGCGAAAAGCAACAATTCTGCTTTTAGTTTTGCACCTATAAAAGGATTAATCCCGGGAAGAACCTTCGCATGTTTACTGTCAATATGCACAGAATAAGCTAATACAACACCATCAAAGGCTTCATTGTATCTGCAGCAGGAAACTACGGTGCTCAGCTTCACAACTCTAGATTTAAATGACATGCTGAAAAATTCATAAATTTATCCAAAATCACATGCAAATCTATTCATAGCACTGCTCAAATTCAAGCTCAATATCATTCTTTGCCCTCCAACATTATCAAACTTAATATTCATTCATTTTGCCCTGCCAACAATTTTGAGAGAGAGAGAAAAGTCTAAAAAATAGTAAAACATTAAACATTCAAATCTGGTGGTGCTATTGAAGCAAAACTAGATTCAATTTCGCAGGTGAAATGGATGAAATTAGAATCACAATTGGACACATCTTCCAATTTATATGATCCCTATGGTCCAAGGTGGTATTTTATGGAGGCAAGGCTATCAAAATCTCTTCACTTGGCAATCCTAGAACCCTATTGCAGAAAAATGCAAAAAGCAATCTACCTGCTTCAAGATACAATCAGAATAATAAGAATCTTCTTAGAAATGCAGCAAGCAACTACAGCAAGAACATCACAGTCGGTGGTTTCCAAACAGCCCCGAAAGCAATCAGTGGCAGAGATTCAAGTAGAATTATGAACAATTTATCATGTAAGATTCTAGTGACCATGTTAGGACTAACTAGACATCTGAAATGCTGTTTCACTCGTTACTTTTGAACTACTGACTAATTTATATTACTTGGGGTAAAATTCTGGGGGCAACTTGGGTTGGGTTGGTCTCAACCTGTTTGGGTTGTTATTTGGGAATTTGGGTTGGAACCCAACACAAATTTAAAAATGGGTTAGGTTTGAGTTTATATGAACCCAACTCAAAAACCCAAAACCTGAACCTGAATTCATATAACATATATGCGTGTTAGTAAAAAGATCACACATTACACGTGTAGCTTTGGTTAGGGGCTGTTCAAAGCTCGGATAGGATGAGGATGGGATGAGAAATTGGGATGGAAGTATATTGGGAAAGGGCAAAGGTGCTTTAGAATTGAGAAAAGTTATATTGGAAAGAATAAGAAAGTCGTTTTGAGAAATGGGAGATTCCATTCCAAAATCATCCCATCCTAGCTATGAACCACTTGTTATATTGGGCATGATTATTATCTTGAAAAGAGTAAATATTCTATGCCTATTGTTTCGTGGATAGCTATTTATACACATGTTGTTTGAAATTAACCATGAATCTTTATGTTTTGTAAATTTGACTAAAAACTAATAAGGATAACCAGAACTCTAACCCAAATTCTACCCGAATTCTCACCCAAATTCAACATGAACACAACCTATTAAAGTAGAGTTAGGGTCGAGGTAGTAGAAATAGGGTTGGTTAGCATTAGGGATCACATGGCACACCTAGGGTTGGGTTAAGGTTGGCCTCACCCCGAACCTGAATAACTTGAGTTGCTCCGTAGCTTATTAAAATACCTTGCTCCAGCTAGAAAACCTTCACTGATCTCAAGAAAACGTGAGATAGAAGCTGCAGTGAGCCCAATTTGCCAATAACTTGGAGAATGTAGGAGCCAAGGAAATAAAAAGATTAAAGAAAATACAGATTAACATAACAGAAATTGACATGCGGCAGATTGAATTTACAGTACTCCCTCCAAAAAACAAAAATGAACAATAGAAATAAATAAAAGGAAGAAGGGTGCATACATGTAACAGTCTGCATAAATATATATACATGTATATATCAATCAAAACCACAGAATGCACAGAAAAAATCCTGGAAAAAGGGGGAAGAGAGAGAGAGGGTGGGGGACTAGTAGCAGTACTGGAAGAGAAGAGAGGAGTCGAGCTGACGATGGATGGCCTTATGGATGATGTTCTTGGCTTTCGATGGATGAATATACACCGTTAGATTCGCGTCAGACAAACACAAGCCTTCCATCGAATCAAATCAACTTCACTCCAATTGCAAATACCTCTCCCTAGTCTCCTGCCCAATGTTGTTGGAAGCAAATTGGTGATTGAACAGGTGAAGGGACTGGTCAAGTCGGAACCGGTTACATTAGTATTTCATATTTATGATGTCATAAATATTTAAATATGTTAATCAATTATGAAAAGCACTCAAGAAAAAATGAAAATCCCAAAATATGAAATGAAAATGCACTCTTATGACCCAAAAAACCAGATATATAATAAAAACATAAATAAATGGCTGCCCTGGAATTATTGCCCATTCTTACAAGTTACACATTAGTCACATAGGGGTGTAAATCAGGTGGGGTTGACTAGGTTGGAGGTTTTTTCAATCCTAACTATAGTTGTCAAAGGCGCAAGGCACACTAATGCGCAAAGGGGGTCCTAGGGCCTAGGCACAAGGCACACATTCAAGGTGCAGGCCTGACTGAACCAAGGTGCATCTTATATAAAACTTATCTAAAAGATAGTAATGCCTAAAACTAGTGAGTAAGAAAATACTATTAATATTCTAATAGTCAAACTAATGCATACCTAAAATTATCAAGAACAAAAAATATTCAAACCTGCCATACAACAATCATAAATCTCATTTCAACATATTAATATGATTCAAAACTATGATTGATTCATAAGGCAAAATTTTAATACAAGATAGGCATAATTCCATTTTCAAACATTGTAACGGCAGCAACATTTTAATGAAGATAAAACTTAAAACAACAAAACATAATTCCATGAGGCATGCGGCAGCAACAACAACATTTAATAAAAAGTTAAAACAGCAAATCCATTTCCAACAGGCACAATGGCACATAGCAACACAGCAGCAAGTAATTAAATTAAACTAAAAACAGCATCATAACCGCATAATAATATCAAATAGAAAAACAGCAGCACATAGCAGCATAAACAGAACCAGCAGCAGCATAACCGTCGGCAGAAGCATAAAAATTAAAATAAAAAAACAGCATCATCGGTCGAGCAGCAACATAGGTCAACCGGAGACGGTGTGTGGACTGGTCGACTGGAGGAGAAGAAAAAAGGAAGGAAAAAGGGGAAAAGAAGCTGCAGCAGGGTACTCGAGCAGGAAGGAAAAAAATAGGGAAGAAGCAGTAGCATCAGGGTCCAAACAGGGAAAAAAAAGAAGAAGAAGGAAGCAGCTGAGGCCAATCCGCGTTCTCCAGCACATGAAGTCAGAAGTAGTCGTCGAAGACTGCGCAGTAGCGACTAGCCGTTGAACCCGTACGGTTGGAGCAAGAAGGACTGTGAGAAGGAGGAAAATACCGTAGCTGCTCTCCTCTATGCCTTTCTTCTACGACCAGTAGCTCCAAGTCTTCCAAATTTTCGACCGGCAAAGACAAATCTCCAACCGGCAGCAACAGATTTTCGTTCCCCTATTTTTCGTTTTCGGTTCTTTCTTTTTCTTTCCTTCGCTTTGGGCAGGCGCCCGGAACCCCGCTACTTACCCTTTTGTCTCCCACGCCGCAGATGAGTTAATGTTCACGGAAAAACCGGTGACACGCGACCAACTTATTTATAAATAGTTTTGCGTTTAATTTTTTAAATAAATATTTTGTGATCCGTTAACTTTTTTTAACTATTTAATTAAATAAATGAATAAATATTAGAATTTTATAATCCGTCCCGGTAACTTCTTTAGCTATTTAATTAAATAAACGAATGAAGATTAAAATTTTATAATCCCTCATCCTGTTTAACTCATTTAACCCGTTCAACTTATTTACCTCATTCAACTCATTTAACTTAATTAACTCATTAAAATTATATATACATAAATGTAAATCTCTTATTTATTTTCCCCCACTAAATCTTTCTTCCACTACCAAATTTTTATTTTCCCACTAATATCTTAATTCCATTTTCCAATTGTCACTCTATTTTCATTTCTTCTACACAGAAAATATTTTCATCTCTCTCTACTACATCATTATCCACCACAGTTTAGGCCTTCCAGTCATTTTCTATACAACTCATCAACAACCTACCAAATGGGTTGTAAATGAATTAGAGTTAAAGTTTTTTAAATTGATTAATAAATGGATTAGGATTTAGATATTTTAAATAAGTTAAAATTAAGATTAGGCTTCAACTCGTCCAATTCGATGCATTAACACCCCTAAATCCATAGTAGTACACTGTACACATAATTTTCAAACTAAAATTTTTAACACGAGGGTATGTTTTTTTTCACAAAAAAATTGAAAATCAAACTTTTCAATCTAAAATTTATTTCTCTTCATAAGTATCAATTTTTTAAATTATTTTTAGATAAATTCTCCCGACACCTACAACTTGTAGCTCATATTCCTCTTATCCCCATAACATATCAAAAATTCATCACACGCCCATAACATTTCACTAATAGGGGTGTTAACAGATCAAGTTGGACAGGTTGAAGTGTAATCCTAATATTAAATCATTTAAAATATTTCAACTCAATCCGTTTATTAACTCATTTACAAAATTTCAATACTAACTCATTAAATGGATTGGTGGGTTGTCAACGGATTATATAGCAAACTACCTGAAGGCATAAACTCTAGTAAATGAAGATCTTGCGGGGAGAGGCAAGAGAATATTTTCGGCATAGAGAAAATAAAAATAGAGCAGTAATAAGAAAATGAAATTACGACGATAATAGAAAAATAAAAATTAGGTTACAGGAGGAAGACCTAATAAGATAAAATAACCAAAGGGTTTGCATTTATATATAAAACTCTAATAAGTTAAACAAGTTAAATAAGTTGAATGGGTTGAACAGATTAATGAGGTTAAATGGGTTATTAAACAGGTTGATAGATTATAAAATCTCAACAATAATCTGTTTATTTAATTAAACGGTTGAACGAGTTAGCAGATCATAATCCATTTATTTAAAAATTTCAACTCAAACTCATTAATAAACGAATTAGACAAATCGGTTGATGAGTTAACCATGATCATTGACACCTCTATATTTCACCTATAATTCCCTTCATATCCATGCCGTTACATATGGCAATCAGGTGGAAAGGAAAATGACAATCATTCAACTTGTCATTTAACTTGCCATTTATATAGGAAAATGTCATATATCACTCTGACACTTGCCATTTAACTTTGTATAATCATTCAAGTAGCTAGTTTACAATCTTTAACAAGCTAAGTTTACTTTAAATTTCTAAAGCAGTCATTCGTTCCAAATCAGCCACATACATGTGTATATCATATTTTACTATACAATTGCATTTTTAACATATATATATATAGAAGTGTTATCAACAATAACTCTTATAATCATCTCAAAAGCCTGTATAGAATATGTAACAAGCCAAGTTCATTTTAATTTATGAAATTAATCACTCTATTCAAAATAGCCCCATACGTTCATATTTTCATTAAGTTTCATTCATAAATTTGCACCTCAATAATATATATGGGATGCTAACCATCACCAATTCTTGTGGGCATGTTAAGGGCTTATTCAAAAATTTTAACAGCATAATATTCACATAAAAATTTTGGAATTCATGTTCATTATCCAAACATAGACCTAAATTCACTTCTTTTTATTAAATTTCACTCTTACAATTGCACCTTAGTGCTACCTACATGAAAAATTATCAAACAACTACTCTTATAATCAAGTTAGGTGCTTGTCTGTACCCTGTTATACATTAACTTGTTGCAATCTTATCATCAATACACATGCAATATCCTAAATTAACAATCACACTTGCTATTTTTAACCCTTAATTGCCTTCTTTCTAATATGTATATCGTGTATAATTAAAGATAGTTTTAAACAGAAATTTTCTTTCTTATTTAGCACCTCATTTGAATGTTCAAACATGGTTTCTTTTGCATATGTTCATGCAGTGATCAAGGTAAAATTAAACCGAAAATTCCCCTCAATTCTTACTTACTTTGATCATTCCTTTAAGCATTGAATGGAACAATAACCAAGTAATTAATCAAAGAACCCCTGGGTGACTTGTTAAACATCACTTGAACATGATATAGGCTGTTAATTAATCAAATTTTACACTTGCAATTAAACCTATTTAGTTGGGCGTCCCTTAAGCATGAAATAAACTAATAGGTAATTAAACAATTCAATCACAACATGGACAAACCAACCTTAGCTACAAACATCCACTTATTCCTCTCCTTCCTCTCTCTTTTCCTCCTTTCCCAAGTTGCTGTTGAGGGCTTTAAAACATCCAAGATTGCTGCTTATTTCTTCTCCCCCATTTGTCGCTTGTTTGGGCATTTAAGTGGCTACCCTTCTTTTTTTCTTCTTCAAATTGTTGTTGCTTGGGACATCCATTTAATTGAACGTTTTCTTCCATATATTGCTGGTTTTCTACCTTGATTGCCACCTAATATTATGGTTTATATCAATTTTAATACACTCAATTTCTGTCCCAATCTAAACCACACATATATCTCTATTGTTGCCACAATCTCAACCATCCAAGTATCCGTTTTTCTAACCATAAATTTCATCACATTGTTGCCCAAAAATCTCGTTTAATACGTCCCCTTTTTCTAGCTACTTTTCATGTAGAGTTTTTTCATTTTTGATTGAGCAAAATCTGCCTAAATATTGCTAGATTGCCACATGTTCAATGGGATTGAAATTGTCAACTTACATTAATTGGGTTGACTTTAATTCTTCTAATTGCACCCTACAATGACACATGTTATTTGAATCATAATTGTCAAACCTTACTTTGCCACATGTTAGACATAGGTTACAAAGTCAACTGTACTTTTTCATTTTTATCATTATGATATACCCTAAGATAATCTTAAGATAAGATTCATTAATATCACATAATCATTGCTAATTGTAATGATATTTACATTGCTAATTAGGGTTTTATAAGGTGGTTTGATATAATCAAATCTACTCATAACTTAGGGTACCTTAATTTATCATTCCATAAAAATTTTCATCTCAACGTGATGAACATAAGCTAAGATATTAGTCATTCAATTTAATTCAGGAAATCTCATGTAAATTCTAACTATTTAACACATTTTCAATCACACTTTCTATGATCCATTCCATTTATCATGTAGATCATATTAAATTAGACTTGCCCTTAAAATTCCATATTAATACATCTGGTATATCATAAGATACCAATTTCTTAAATAATTCCTCAAAAATAAAATGAAAAATGGCAATTAATGGTTGTGCCACCTCATCTTATCTCTACACCCTATTTTGTCTTTTAGTGTCACCTCATCTTTTTATCCTTTTGTGTCCATTTTTCAAGATAACAAAAAGTAATTAAATTAATCACTTTGCTCATTAGTTACCTTAATCCCATTCATCTAAATTAAAGGGCATGAAACTTAATACCTCCCTTGCTAATTTGGGTTAACTTAAACCCTTCATCTCTTGGAATTTTTCAAATTCCTCCTTTTATAAATTCTAAATTCTTTCATTATACTTAAAATAATTGGGGTTTCACACAATCATTACTTTTACGAACCATATCTTTTTTATTAATTTAACAACTTTTATACAAAAAACTTTTCATTCAAAATTTTATAACTTCCAAAACACACTCATAAAACCAAAGCAAGAAAAATAAGAAGTTAACTTCCAAAGTAAAATCATGCAAAACAAATCAATCGAATTAAGAGATGCAAAAACAACTCAATCAAATTAATTTAAAATAAATAAACAAAAAACTGAAATATCTTTGCCTCTTCAATCAAATGACATCTGTAATTTATTCATCATCGATGAATGTAGATTTTATTTCTCAACCATTTATTGGTAAACTGAAAGCAAAATTAAAAGCACTACATAGTTTCAAAAAGGCTTGAAATAAAGAGAAGGAGATCTGACTTTTTGCCTCACTGAAGATGGAAAATCAAGATCCAACCCCCAGCAGATGAATTCTCATAATAAATCAAGTTCTGTTCGTGTCGTGCTTTTTTTTTTAATGAAGGAGTATTTGTATTAACAAGCATCACTAGAGTACAAAATATCCACCATATGAGGATTTACAAGAAAACTAGGTAGGTCTCCTCACCACACTAATTTTGGGACCCAAACCTTCCTTGCAACATTAGCAATGAGGTGGACACACCTATTGCCAGTTTTCATCACATGCAAAAAGGATGTCGATCTAAGTGTTTCAGTTGTGGCAAGGATCTCTTGGATTTCCCAGCCAACAATTAACAAAATCGAGTCGGTGACCTTTAAGAAGTTAATGACCACAAGTGAATCGCTCTTAAGTTCCAATTACTGAAGGTTCGTTTGCTTCCCCCAATGCAAGCCAAACCACACTGTCATGGCTTCCATATTGATCAAATCCATTCTACCCATGATTTTCCATCTAGCAATAGCTAAGAAATGACGCCCAACCCATGGGAAGCACTTCCTGCGATTCTGTCGCAGGAAGCTCCACATCTACCGTTTATTTATGCTAGACGGCTTAGATTTGATGGGGCATTTTCGATAGAGAAAAATCATGAAGATGCAATTGGACCCGCGACTCCTTTCTCTTTCCCTCTTTCTCCGCCTCTCGTGCGACGTCTTCTTTCACCCCTTCTTGCCTTAACCACTGCCACTCTCTCCTCCTTCGTGCTCCAGTTGCCCGCTGCCAGAGAAAAATCATGAAGATGCGATTGGGCCCGCGACTCCTTTTTTTCTCCCTCTTTCTCCGCCTTTCGTGCAACGTCTTCTTTCACCCCATCTTGCCCTAGCCGCTGCCACTCTCTCCTCCTTCGTGCTCCAGCTGCCCAATGCCACTTTCTTTTCTTTTCCCTTCTTTCACCCCTAGCAGCCTGCAGCACCTCAATCTTCCCCTCCTTTCACCCTATCGAAATTCTAGTAGCTACTGCTGCTGATGTGCTACCGCCACCAAAATTCTTTAGGTTGTCTGAGGAGAAGCTACTTGAATTGCTGACTCTGATTGCTAGTGGAATTTTTTACATGTAAAATTTTCAGAAGGGGGCCATCGATTTTGCCATTTCAGACATCCCTGCACCCGCACGGAATCTTCGTCATCACTCACCCTTTCTTCCTTTTGGGTGCCCTGGTCGTTATTTGATTTTCTTTGATTTTTTCCTAGTTGTTTACTAGGCTTCTTCTATTTATTCTCTTTTTGCTTCATTCGAAAGGTTATAAAGCCAAGTTATTTAAACTTTAGCCATTGGTCAATACTTTTTTTTAATAATCATAAGTTTTATTTTAGGCTATTTATTTTCTTAGATCTAGCATGAAGATGACTTGGTATTTTGGATTTTCGAGCTTGTACATCACATGTTTCTTTGTAGCAGCTCTGTATCATTTGCCTAATTTTCAATCACTTGGAGTGGACTTGAGGATGAATCACTCGTTATTCTTGATAATATGTTTGTCTTCAGTTGATTTGTTTAAATTGGTCTTGAATCTCTTTATATCTGTAACTTTATTTATTGTCCAATTTGATATGAGAATGATGCAAGTAATACTTCCAAATGGTATTAAATGTTATATATATGGGATGTTGACTGTGCCTGCGTAACATAGCCATCAATCGAGTATATACAACCTATCTTCCATTTCCATTCCCAACTAGTAATGTAGAGTCCAAAAATCTATGTTACTTTTCAAGGGATTTCTCTAGATCAACTGATCATAGCTGCTATTGCATGCACATTGTCGATGTATGTCCTGGGCTTTTACTTTCACGAAGTTGGCCTAATTTAATAGCTTTTTTATCTTATGCTCTTGGGCTGTTGCTGCTGAAATTAAGAGCCAACTGAAGAAAAGAGATTCACATAGTGACATTTGGCCAATTTTCAGAAATATTATCAATCGTTTATGTTCCTTGTTCAGGACTTTTTTTATTGTCCATGACATTGATTAGAGGGTTGGATTGGCTATTTTTTTAGAAATCCACAAAATAATTTATGACTAGGTTTTGATTTAATGCTAATAAAACATGTTGTGTTGAATTTTTGTATTTTTGTGTTGTATTATAAATCTCATTCACCAATGCACTTCCCTAGGTATTTTCTCCCACGGCCTTTGATCTACTTTCACATCTCCTTTGCACTTTTGCTTGTTTTGTGAATGCATTGCCAATTGTGAGTGAGTGACCGATGAGGAAGAGGTTGATCGCCGCCAGTAAAGTAGAAGTTATTGGTGATTGAAATCAGCAGTTAGATTAGTGCAACTTATTACTAGACTTATGGTGAAATGACCAAAATATTCTACACATTAAATACTGTTAGAGGATGCTGGCTTAAAAAGGGTTCATGAAGATCTTCAAAATAAAGTTGATTTTCTTCAGAAACTGGCTAATGTGAGTTATTAATCATGGTGAATCTAAATGTTAATGTTTTGATTTTGATTTTTTGTTTTCTTTGCATAAATGGCTTACATTGTGAACTCAGAGTTATGATGACAGAGGACCTGTTATAGATGCTGTTGTTTGGAATGATGGAGATACCTGGAGAGTTGCTCTTGATACACAAACACTTGAGGATGATGGTTCTGGAATTGGAAAATTGGTTGATTTTGTTCTTATGGAAAATTATTGGTTGTTATATATGGAAATGCTTGTTGTACATGGTATAATAAGGCTTCTTGCATGCTAAAGCTTGTGATATTTCTTTTTTGCACATAAACTAGCATATCTTAATGGATGGACAAATCACACAAACCAGCATTTTCTTCGAACTTGTTCTCCTTGTAGACATGTTGAAAAAAAATTGATTTGATCTACATATGATTGTTTTTAATCTGAAAATGCAGAATGATGCATTTAATATGGTCTAAATTTCCTGATCTTGTCTTATGTTTCTATTTTATAATAACATAGTGACATGGTCAGAATATCATTGTGCATTGATATGATTAGTCTTGCTTGATCACTGTACCTTTCATTAGGGTTGCTATATGAATCAGCTAAACAGCTTGGTTGGATAATGCTTTATTTAGATCTTGCAAGCAATGCTCTTGCTAATTTGGTCTCGTTTTGCAAATAGACGAAGCTTGAGCTCGATTAAGTTGGCAGTATGTGTAGGTTTATTTGGATTTTTGAGTTTCCTTTGCTTGCTTTGTGGGCATGTAAACTAACTGAGCCAAGATGAGCTTATTCTTATTGTTAACTTTGTTGCAAAATGAAACCAGCTTGTTTGATTTTGTCTGAGCCAGTGATTATTTCTTGCATCTATTTACCGTGTTAAATAATAAATATGATCATGGGCAAATCGGTCATAACTTAATACATAAGCTATTAAAGGTTGGATTCAAACTGAGCCAAGCTCTTTATTGACTCTGTATTAAGGAAGCTCAACCAACATCTAAGCTTGTGCTTGGCTTGTTTATCTAGAAAGCTTGAATTTTGAGCTTGGCCTTTTAATGAGCAAGCTTGAATTTTTGGTTTGAGCATATGTTGTGTACCCAAAAGGTGGGTGCAAACTCAAATCATTGCCAAGCAAGTTGGCTGGGGTTGCATTGGCCTTGCTTATTTTCAAGCCTATTGGTATGGGCCTTTTAGAGTGGCGGTTAGCCAAATAAATTTGAATGAACAGCGGAAGAGCAAGGTTGAAATGTTCCAGTGAATGTGATTGTGGGATCCTTATGAAGGCTAGCTACAGAGAAGCTTAAGATGGATGGCACGGCACATCAAGCTTTTTCTTGGGCTTCCATTTAGTACAAGTAATTGTTGCTGTTTTATGATTTTATTTTCATTTCTATTACGTGGAGATGGGTTTGTGTTATCTAGTGCTTGAATATTCAAGACAACCTAACTTAGTATCTAGGCATGTATTATTAAAGCTCTCATTCAATTTATTTGGTTCATCAATCGTTATAATGAGTGAACTACGAATTTTGACAGAGAACGATAGTGAATCCTAAATATTCTATTCATTTGGTGCCACGTTTCAATGATGCACTTACATTTTGGCAAATTGGTCATTGGTGTTAACAACTAATGCCATTGCCATCCATCCAATTACATTGTTTGGTGTATGATGTGGAGCTTAACCTTTCCAGAACAACAGTGAGTGATTAGAGCTTGCTTAATCTTCTTTTTATTTTTTTAAAATAAAACCTTTTAGCTGGTACATGTTTTACCATATATGTATATAGGACAGATGAAACCACATTTCCTGGAAATATATAGCTGCTTAGTGGGATAACTGTCATTGATTATTATTCTTTCTCCAAAATTTACTTATTTTCATAATGTCTTTTGTTCCACCATTTTACATTGTGTGAGCTATTTAAATTGTTGGAAATGCATCAAATTATTGAACTCTCTACGAGGCCCAACCCATGCGAAGCACTTCTCGTGCTTTTCTCAGGGGAAGCGCCATATCTGCCGTCATTTTGCTTTGACGGCTGAGATCGAATGGGGCATTTTCGGTAGTGAAAAATTGAGACAGGCACTCGCGGCTCGCACACTCGCCACCTCTCCCTTTTTCGCATTCGGCGCTCGCGAGTCCGTCTTCCTCTAGGTTTTCTCTCGTCGCCCATCTCCCCCTCCTACTGGCGCTCGCTGCCCGTCTCCCTTAGGTTTTCTCTCGCTGCCCATCTCCCTCTCTTGCTGACACCCACTACCCGTCTCCCTCTACGTTCTCTCGCTACCCATCTCCCTCTCCTGCCGAATTTTATAGGAGTGAAACTTGTCATAGAGTAGACTTAATTAATGCTGCAATGTTTTCCAAAGAAAAGAAGTCTACTTGTGTATGGTGATTTCACCTAAAATAGCTTGGAGATCCTCACCTTCTGCTTTCAATGATTTGGTCACCAAAGTTGAAATTGATTTGGCAGATGAAGTCAATTCTAAAGATTTGCAATCTTGAATTCATCTCTTACATGTTGGATTGTTGATTTTAAATTAATTTCATTCTTTATTTGAGCAACCAGTGATAGTTTGACAATAAAATCATAGAAACATCTATTAGACTTTCAATCTTGGCCATGAGATTTTATCTGGCCTAAGAAAATCATGATATGGGTAATATGCATCTAACTTATCAAGATGAACTAGTTCTTTTTGCTTGAGTGTCATGTAAATAGATTTTAATAATAAACAAAACCTAGATCTGATTTGTCTATTTAAATTAGGCACTCATAACAAATGTGGAATGCTTGGGACTTTTCTTAAATTGTTGATTCTTTTTGTATATGGTACAAACATTATGGTGGAAATTGGACATAGCCCACTTATCATTTGCATGTGTCTCTGCCAGCCATTTATCTTTTGACTATAGGACGACGATTATTTCTATTTTTTTATTACATCATTACAACATGATAGCGGTCCTGTATAGACTTGATACCGGTATCTCATGCATGCACAGTTGACACAATACTATTGGTCTATGCCCTAGTTGATGCCATCATTCCTGGTTGGTAGGCTGGAATCTGACCTTATAGGATTGGGCATAGGCATGCTATAACTGTCTATCCATTAGCAGCTCATTAATTTTGTTATGAATATGATTCATACCATCAACTTGCAAATTGCAAATTGAGAAGAGGGGATAGATAGACTGCAGTAGAAGAAAGCAAAGGAATTTAAAAAGGAGGAGATCTTCAAGGATTGGGGAATAACATTAGGAGGAGATTTTGAGGTTTGAATTCCTTCTACTTTCTTATGTCATTGAGCAATGGCATAGTTTAGTTGTCATAATTCAACACTCCTCTCAAATAGTGATTTCTTCTATTTGTCTTTATTCTTTTCATCTTAGGGTGGCCTTTGGATTTCTCATTAAAAAGTTGTTGCATGTTGGTAGTGTGTTGTTTTATAAAATGGAATATCATTTTAACATTCATGAAAATGTTTGATTTTTATGTTGGTTAATTAGGTTGCTAAAATCTGCCATATCTTGCGATCTGGTGCTGTATTTGTAGCCACGACCTTCCTGGCATCTGATTTCAACCCCTCTGCCTCCTATGTTAAGAATCTCTAGGCAGGTAACACTGACTCTGAGTTTGACCAAAGTTTGCTTGAATGCTTTATACTATTAAAAATTGTCTAAACTACTTGTCATTTGTCTTGCTGAGGTGTTTGACCGATTGCTTGATTGAAAGTTGCAAAAGCTTTTATCCTCTACTATTGGTATTAGACGATGCACACACTACAAGTTCTATGGTTCCTAATTTGTATATATCATATCATGAAATAAAATCTGCAATCATTTGCATACTTGCTGCTTATGTTTTTGGTGAACATTTTTGTGGGTAGTTTAGTAGCTGATTTATGTTGGCAGTTGGTTATCATAACTGAGTATTTGATGGGCTTATACTTAAACATTCTTGTGTGAAATGCTAAAAGAGTGTTAGCATTTGAAAGTCTGTTTAAGTTTAACAATATTGTTTGCTTGAGATATTTTAAACAGGTTGTTAGGATATCAAATTCTCTTTGGATATTTTATACATGTTGCTTGAGATATTAAATTTAGTTGCTTAAAATATTTTAAATAGATTGTAAGGTTTTTACATGCCAAACAGGTTGTGTGGAGTATCGACTTGTTTGGGCATTAAACAATTTGTGTTGGTTGTTTGATTGTGAAATTTTTATATGCTAAACAGGTTGTGTGCTATTTGATTGTGAAATGATGATACTAGTGCACGTTCTTGTACAAGTTATATGCATTTTTAATTAATCAGCCTCCAAATGTTTCCAAGTAAGTTTACAAGTGCAGTCATTTTTCTTGGTATATTTTCTCCTTAGTTTATTTGCCTTTCATATTGCTAACACATGGATACATACTGTTAACATCTCTTGCTTTCTTGTTGTGAAACTTTTTGCGCCACGTTAGAGCAGGTCCATGTTAAACTAGTATTACTTCTTTTGACTCATAATTTATTTCTTAATCATTTGCAATGGATCTTATTTGTGTACCTTCAGCTATGTAGTTTTCAGCATTGTAGTTTCATTTATGTTACATCTTTCCTCTTAAAATCATTAGGCATGAAATAAGAGCTGATCTAGAATTGCCAAGTGAGGAAGTGATGTATGTCATAACAGTCTCCTGGTAGGCTAAAAAAAGATGAGTGAGGAAAACTATCATACCACATAAGCAAGATTAAGGCAATTTATGTTGCCCTGGCAAACTATGTCCGTAAGAGTAATCAGCACATAGTATGAATAGTAGTAGTACTTTGTTCTCTGATATGCCAAGATTGCTGTCATCATGTAGTATTTAGATAACAAGTGTCTGAATATTTTCTAGCATTGCAATAGGGGAACACGTGCCACAACCAGGTTTGCATGCCAACTCTAAAATGCTGGAATTTTTTTTCTTTACTTAACATGCCACACATAAGTGAAGAGAATCACATGCTTAAGAATCAATAGGTCTGGGTGTTGATACCATTTTTCCCTTTTTTCTTTCGGCATAACTTACGACATCAAGGAGTAAGAAGTACCCAGTAGATTAATAAAATCAGTGTGCTTTCAACACAGGGAAATTCTATTCTGGAATAGCTTACCGCCATATGTTTAGCTCAATGCACATGAATGTGACTTGTTGAGAATGGAACTACAAAACTTCACTACTTCTACCTCATTTCAGAACTTTGTTATTACGGTCATTTCTTTATGTTTATGGTATGTCATGCTGCTACTTTTGCATGCAGCAGAGATCAACAGCATCAATTTCCAATGATAATGACCATCAAATCCGACAGCACAGAAGCGTTTGATGGTCCATTTTCAATGAAAGTAGTAAACATATTGTGGATTATTGAATCCAAAAGACACTTGGCCTATGAAAGCTGAGTTATAGATACATGGCTAGACACAAAACTGCTTCTGCAGTTCCTTCTCTGGACTTTATATATCCATAAGAAATTCTTGTAAAGGGAAGAAAAATGTTTGGTCAACAATTGTAAGAGGGTAAAATTTCTTGCAACCTCCGATGCATTGATCCCATATTGCAGCTTTTTCCAGTGGGTTTCATTTGCTCCTTTGATATAAATCATGGCAAGCCAGCCTTTAGTGTATCGGCTAGGGTTTTGAATTTTAGACATAATATAATACATGTTATTATAATGGCTTGTGGGATTGTAGTTTGGTCCACTAATCTGCTCCTTTGATATAAATCATGGCAAGCTAGCCTTTAGTCTATCGGCTAGGGTTTTGGATTTTAAACATAATATTATACATGTTATTATAATGGCTTGTGGGATTGTAATCAAAGATTTTTGGTCCACTTTTCTTCTTTGTGATGAGCATAGATATTATCTAATTAATTCCTTTAAGTAAGTTGATTTCTCATCCACTTTTTATTTCCATCCAGTGCTTGTATGTTGCACATATTTCCTCTCCCGCAAAGGTATAATTTTTTCTAATGCATGCTAACCAACAAACCTACCTGGCTATGGAGCTTTCATTAGATTCATCTTCTTTACAACCTCCATATTTCTTCTCTTATTAATTTCCTTGTAAGGAATTGATTGTTTTGCATCAATTGCACACCTTTTAATATGGCCACAAAACTATTGATTTCGTGTTCACTAAAGCAGGAGGTCATGAACAACTTGGATTCACAAAGGCGGATGCTAGAAATGCGTTGAAGTGAAAATGACAAGCAATGCATGGAAACAATGCATAAGAACTATTAAGGTACTTTCAAAGAAAGAGTATAGATATTTTTTATTTCACTTAGCAGGTACAAGTCGATGAAGATAAGAGGTTGACATCATGTTTTTGGGTAGATAGCCGGTCAAAGGTGGATTATATTGCTTTTAGTGGTACGGTGTTTTTGACATAATATATAAAACAAATGAATATGATATATCATTTGGGTCATTCGCCAGTGTTAACCACCATATACAAACTTGACCGTTTGGCACAGGATTGCTTTTTGGAAAGACTATTGAAGATTTCATGTGGCCATTTAAGACATGGCTTGATGTAATGGGCAGTGTATGTCCAAAGGCAATTATGACTGACCAAGATGTAGCCATTAGACAAGTAGTTGCACAAGTTTTTCCACACACTCGTCATATTTTGTGCTTGTCGTATATATGTAAGAAGCTGCCTAAAAAATTGCCTCACATTTACCAAAAGTATCCAACATTTAAAACTACTTGTGATCACTATCCGTATGGTGTAAAAAGTGTTGAAGAATTTAAAAATTGTTAGTCATCAATGATGGAAAGGTGTGAACTGCATGGGAATTCATGGCTTGAACACATATGTTATCCGATATAAGTGGATTCCGCCTTCACAAGGAAGGTATTTACAGGTTGGATGAGAACAATAGGAAGAAGTGAAAGTCTTAATGCATTGCTAGATGAGTTTGTTAATCCTAAATCCAGTTTAATCAACTTTGCGAATGACTATAAGAAATTTCTTCAACGGAGACAACGAGATGAAGGGAATGCTGAATTTCAAACAACAAATTCCAAACTAGTCTTATTGATAAGATTTGAACTTGAGGCTGAGATGACAATGACATACACTTTCAAGGCACTTGAAACACTTCAAAATGAAGTTCAAGAGAGCATCTACCTTACCACACAAAGAATAGCAAGTGAAAAGCACTCAAAAACATGGTAGGTTTTCAAACCTAATGAATCGAATTTGATGAAGTGAAGACTATATTATGGGATATGGTGGACATGAAAGCTTCATGCCTTTGTTTGAAGTTTGAGTTTAGCAGAATCATTTGCAAGTACATATTTCCATTAGTGCATTACAAAGGGATAGTATCTATGTCACCAAATCATGTGCTAACATGCTGGACTTGATAAGTAAAAAGTTTATAGATTCAACCAGGTTCGACATGTTCAAGGGATAAAGCGCAATCGCTTGTACTTTGCAACCATATTTTGTCACAAGCATGGGGTTATCTTCGATAAGAAGGTTTGAAAAATGAGAGTGTAGACGAAGTGATGAGAAGTGTTTTCCACAATGTAAAGCTTGTGGTGCAAGACATAGTTGAAAAAGAGAGAGCAAATGATGTTGGAAAAGAGATGGTTGTGGCAAAGCCTCAAGTCACTATGGATGGTGTCGACAATTTCAATAGAAATGGTGTTGCACTAGTGCCTATACCCTCTACATTGTATGATATATCATGTGACACTATAGCAACACAAATGTGGTGTCATCCCTCCAAATAAAGTGTCAATAAAGAGAAGAAATTTGAAATGAATTAAAAGTGTCCTTGAGATACCACGCCCTATTCCAAAGCTATGTAGTGGTTGTAAGAAGATGGTGGTTGGACATAACAAAGGAACATGTCCTACTTTCAAAGAATGGGTTTAAATAATTGCAATGAAGACATGACCAATGTAAGGTCAACTAGGGGGAGGAGCCGTGGAGTCGTGGACATCGAGGTACTCTCAAATTGAATAAATGCTAACATAATACTTTACAAATTTTCTAATCATTGCATTTTCATTCATTGGTCCCCTTACATACGCATCTTTCTAATCAAGCATGTGTAAAATTGGCTAAATTTAATGTTTTGACATTTTCTAATCCTTGTATATTCCCTTTTTTAGACGGTTCATCTTCAAAGAAGTAGAATTGCATCTTCTCGTTCTAATTCTAGGATAAGTAGTGAAAAAATGTCTTTATTTTTGTTCATAGCCAACTATACTTTTGACATCTCAAACTAAGGAAAATCCTGGGAGATTTTTTTTATATCGATATCACAACATAAGAATCATATTTACTTTCTAATATTTTTTCTTTTGATTTTAACTTTCTGATGTTTGATGTATAGTTCACATGAAATTCACATTAATTGGGTTATTTTTTGTAGAATCCTTCCATGGATTGCAATTGTTCGAGTGGATGGATGAACCAAGGGAGTTAAGGAAGTTTGATGGAGATGAGCGCAAGATGGATTCTATCATAAAGCTAAGGGTTGATGTTGAGGAACTGAAGGCGGACTTTGAGTCACTCATTTATTATGAGTCAATTAAAGAAAATCCAATTAGATGCAGTCAATAAACTAAAGCATGTTAATCATTTAAAAGACATGAAGGTAGATGACTTTGGGAGACAACTCCAAATGAAGACTACTAAGTCAAAGAGAGAGTACTACATTGTTTAGCTTTGATCTGTCTTTTTTATTGCAGTTGTTTTCATGATGATGTGAGAAGTTTAAGTGAAATTGTTGTAATTTTCAAGTTAGTGATGTTGTTGTACTCAAAATCTATGTTTTTTTTGTAATGTAAACTAGTTTAATTGTAGGAATTAGTTTTGGTTTCCTTACCATCTGGAATGAACATATGAGTTATCTTACACACTTGGAGTGGACACTGCGTTATCGCATTGTTTTTTTCAGTTTCTAAAAGCATTTGGAATGGATCTTATATATTTAGAATGGAAACAGGTTCATTTTGAAATGAACATATGAGTTATCTTACACACTTGGAACGAAAACCAAGTTATTGCATTATTTTTGTTTAGTTTCTAAAAGCATTTGGAATGGATCTTATATATTTAGAATGGAAATAGGTTCATTTTGGAATGAACATATGGGTTATCTTACACACTTGGAGTGGAAACCGAGTCATTGCATCGTTTTTATTTAGTTGCTAAAAGCATTTGGAATGGATCTTATATATTTACAATGGAAATAAGTTCATTTTGGAATGGATGTATGAGTTATCTTACATATTTGAAGTGGAAACCAGGTTATTGCATTGTTTTTTATATAGTTTCTAAAAGCATTTGGAATGAATTTTATATATATATAATAGAAATAGGTTCATTTTAAAATAAGATTCCTTTCCTCACTAATTGGAATGGAAAGTAGGAGTTATCTTATGCATTTTAATTAAAAATAAGTTTATTTTAGAAAATTGGTTTAGAGCCCTTATATATTTGGAGTGGAAACGGGCTCATTTCATTTCCTTTCCACTTGGTATGAAAATAGGAGTTATCTTACACACTTGGAGTGGAAATGTGTTTATAACATTGATTTGTTCAGTTTCTAAAACCATTTGGAATGGAAACAAGAGTTATCTTATGCATTTGGATTGAAAACAAGTTTATTTCAGAGATTGGTTTAGTTTCCTAAGTCATTCGGTCATCTTGTGTATTTGGATTGGAAACAAGTTTAATTTAAAAATTGGTTAAGTTTCCAAAGTATTTAAAATAGAAACAGGAGTTTTCTTGTGCATTTGGAATGAAAACAGGTTGATTTCAGGTCATTTGTTTGCAACAAAAAACTGCTTCTTCTAGCGTATAATAATTTTAGAAACACCATTTAAATTTATAATAACATTTAAATTGAATTCATCGTAGGATGAATTTTACAAAGAAATTCAATGTTTGTATATAATGAAAATCACATAGTACATTTAAAACAGATATGGCAAGCCATGTATATTGAAATGCAAATCACATAGCACATTCAAAACAGACATGACAAGCCATATATATTGAAACATTGCAACAACCCAATAAAAATCTGTTGCTTGTCCTCAAATCTATTGCTTCCTGGATTGCAACTCCTCCCCTATTGCATCTCTTTAAGTTTCGATATTCATTCTCTCACAAATTTCATATATATATACATATATATGTTGTCCAGAAATCCAAGCCAATCAAGTCATATGTAGAGGAGCCTCCCTTTTTTGGAGCCTCCCTTTTTTGCACCCTAATGGATTCCCCCAACTCCTCCATGTAGCTACATTGTCTAGACGTGCATCATTTGAAGAAAATCAGGCATCTTTGTCAAAAGAAAGTAAAATTTCAGTGGGCTGATGCCTAAAAAGAATAAAAAGAAATAAAACGAAAATAGAAAAGAAGCCAATAAGCAAATTGATTAATATCCGCTTGACTATCTTCGGTTCCCATACTTAATATCACCTTTCCTCATAATGACAATCACATTTAACTACTTTCAAATTTGCCTTCAGCAACGCCTCTGTTTAAACAAACCTAAAATCTCAATTAACTTTACAAATCTTAAATCGCAATTAACTTCATTCTTTCAGGAACTATGTTGTTCAATATATCTTGGAGAAAATTTCCTTTGCAGTTGCAAATCTTGCATCCCAGTTCGAAGGAAACCATGTTGTCCTTTCTATGTAGAAGTTTAGTAGTAATGTTGTGGAGAAATGCCTCTGAAATTAGGGATTTTTGCTTCAGAAATTAGGGATTTGAAATGCGGGTTATCATTTTGCAAAAAAATGGAAGCTTGTCTGATACTCTAACAGGGGACCTGCGAGAACATTTCCCTGCCTCGTCGCCGCTGCCACAATGGCTCCAAACCAAATCGCCCAATTGAATGACGTCCAGAGGCCAGAGCATGGAGGCTCCATGCTCTCGGGAGCATATGATTGGACGGAGCTTAATTCAGTGCACCCGGGTGCATTGAGCCTCAACGCACCCGGGTGCACTGCACCTATTTTTTTTTATTTTTTTGAAAATTTTTGTATACAATGGTTAATCTAGGTTTATTTA
>JAXCLR010000105.1:34966246-34976654 GCA_035584095.1 Annona squamosa | reverse complement strand
ATTTAAATGTTTTTAAAATTATTTAAGGTTGGTCATCCTTACAAAATATTTTTATTAACTTGTTAACTTGAGTTGTGTCAAGTTTTCAAGTTAGAAAAGAATACAAGCCAATGTCTATACTATTTTGAAATGACATGCTAGCATTAAGTTTTGAAAAGGAAAAGTCACAGACTAGGGCCTGTGGAGTTTTATAAAAAATATGCTAGCATAAGAATGTGGAGAAAGGAATATGCACAAGAGTTATATACTAGGTCTACTGTAGATGATATGCAGACTGGACGCGGTTGCTAAGTGGGCCCCCTCTACATAGGCCAAGTCGCTTCAAAAGGCGAAATGTCAATGGCGCCCTCCCTGAAATGGAAGAAAGACACGGATAACTGCCTGGCTCGTGAGTTATCAATTGAAATAGTTTCTCTCCTAACGAGGAAAAAGTGATCACTTGGTTAGTGTCATCTATCAGACGGACAGAAACGTAATGCATGATGCATATACTTGTTTTGAAAAGGTTTTATGGAAAATGTTTTAAGGACATGAGAATGTCCTTGGAGAAAGGAAGTTTATGAAAAATATTTTAGGACATAAAATATGTCCATCCAGGTAAATTTTTACAAGCATAATTTTTTTGTATCAAATATGAAAGGTTTTATGAAAAGGCTTCCACTGATTGATAGTAGATCACTTGATAAGTGTCTACTATTGAACGAGAGAAATGCATTTAAATGGAAAAATGCTTGCTTACTGAGTTTCAACTCACGTTTTGCTTTTCAAACCATAGACAGGTACAGCATAGGCCAAGAAAGAAAGGAAAAATAAGGTATGAAAAAAATTTTATGATATGCTGATCTCTATATGGTATGAATGAACATATGGTAAGGAATTTTCAAATCATGTATGTATGAAATGACCAGGTTAAAATAACTTGTATTGTACAAAAATAAGTATAAATGTCATCAATGATAATTGAAAATTAAAATTAAGTATGTGTTTACATGTAATGAAAGAAAAGAAAAAAATTTGGACAAGATCCAATTAAATACCCGCCGCGTGATCAGGGCAACAATCCTGATTCTCACTTACCAATCGATAAGATCTTCGAGTAAGGACTATGTAGATGCCTCGGTTCGGGACACCACATAAGGCTAACTACGCAGCAAATAACACTACTAAAAGCAGCTCCTTCTCTTGCAAACTCTCAATAAAAGTGAGACAATTAACACAAGCTTTCTTCCTAAAAGCTCCTTGTACAAATCCACCCTTCAAGAAGACTCCTTCTAGATCATAGAGAGGAGTATGAGAAAATAAATGTACTTTTTTGCATTATAGTGGAAATTAATCCCCTTTTGTAGTTAGGAATGCACCATAAAGCTCGGTTGGTCACAGCTTGTGGGATAAGGGCTGAAAGCCAGGCCATTCGGTATCCAATTCCAAACTTGGGATTTAGATGGAAATTTTAATGGAAGCATTTGGGTCTCCCTTAATAAAATGAATGGGAGCTAGATAGGTGGAGCTTGTTGTCTCTAGGGAAAATGAGCATGATATATAATATCAGATGTCACATTGTACAATATCGATAAAAAAAATTTTATCAGGTTGTCTGTTTTATACTTTGCATTATGTTGCATACTCATCCCTAATCGATGCTACAGTAGTTACATTTTCTATCGTCAACAATAATAATATAACCACATGATATCTATGGTAGTTGGTTAGTACCTTCTAATGATAAAGAGCCTCATGCTCACAATCATATCATTATCTATTAACAGCTTCATCAGTGCTATTCGATAATAAAGGTCTTGTACCTATAAATATATGCACATATAAGTATTCCAACATCATCAAAATCCATCAATACGTGATGTCATGCTTATACGCATTATGCTGGCAAATCCAACACATGGAGCAAACCCCTCCTTCCATAAATCATGTAATCTTATTCAAAACTCAAATAATATATATAAATCTTATCAAAATCACATAAATGACAAAAACTAAGAAAATTCTTGTAAAAAATCCCCAATTCATCTTAAATCCTTATGTATTACAAAGCTCCAAAATCTAAGTACTCGTAAAATTTTAAATCCGTCCATGACCCTAACATACACAATAAGCATAATGAAATCAATAAGAGAAATCCCAACAAAAATATGAGAAAAAATTATACTTACCTTAGTCTTAGGTTTAACCTATCCAAATCATCAAATACTTGCCAAAAGTTCTTCTTATTCTCAGGCTTGAAATATTAAAAAAAATCTTCACTCTTGATTTTAATCATGCAAAACCTCTTTTTTGATTCTCTTTTTTCTACTTTTGCCTTATCTTTTCATGAAATTTAGAAAGTTAGAATCAGAGGATGAGAAATTTTGGAAAGAAAAGATATATATCTAGCCCGATTATATGCGACGTGTCACATTTACCCATTACATGTGACATCACATCCACACTGTTCCTTGTTGGCAAGATAAGATCCAGTTGTCCAATGTGCATTGATTGGCTAGGAAGAAGAGAGGTACATGCACTGACATGGCCTAGTTGGAGATGCACTAGCATACCCGTCGGCTAAGAAACAAGGGAGAGGAAGGCTTGGCTAACGTGGCCACCACCACATTTAATGTGCCTATTGCTGCATTGGTAACGTGCCAGCTGAAACATTCAACAAAGAGAAGAAATTTGAGAGAGAGATGGTTTGGACGAGATGCAAGAAATGTTAGTTAGAGAGAAGACACTTTGTCGCATGCTGTCATGTAGAGCTTGAAGACGTTTCTTCGAGTGGAATTGCTTATGTAGGCATGGTTTATTTTCTTTCTATTTAATTTTTATATTCACTTAGCTGGAAATGGTTTAAAATGTGCATTTATTTTTTGTGCTCCTAACAAACAAAATGTACTGAATGTAACCATTTTGCGAATTTGTATTTTCCTTTTTTCTGATCAACGCTGCCACATTATTGAAATAGACTAACTGATATGCAGCAAAATATTACCATTATTTTTTGTTGGAAAAATCATTGAAAATTGTTGTTGGCTTTCCAGTACATTAGATGTATGAACTACTATTGAATATCTCAAATTTGCTTAAATTTTTTTATAATCGTAGATAGCTTGAAAATTGTTTATATTCTTTTCAAATTATACATTGGCTCTATCTAATTTAATCTTAAATTATTTTTTCTTGATATACCGTGGAGGCTTATTTATTTATATCTTTGTGATGAGAGCACTAGAATGGATCAACTTTATTTATTTATATTGTTGTGATGAGAGCACTACAATGGATCAACTTGAATCTAACTATTTTTTATGCGTGTCATCCAATATTATGAAAAAATGTCACACATTGCATTAATAAAAATAAAAAAAGCATTAGATATTGCAGTTGTAGAAATAAAATATGATTTTGTTAGTAGGTTAATGGATAGTCAACATGATATGCTAATATGCAAAGTTAATTGTTAAATGATTTGCATGGTGTTGTGCTATCATCGTATGCAAACTGATAGAAAAAATGGAATGAATTTAATTTAACCAAGAAGTTAATTATAGTAGTTATCACAACTTATTGTTATGACTTCTCTCACCTAATTTATCCCAACTCAACACCGTTGGAATTTTAGAAGACCCATAGGATTTCTAAGCTTTTAGATGGTAAGCTTTGTAATACAATTTGATTGCTTTTCAAGTTTATTACTATGAACATTTTTATGAAGTTTTAATACAAGAGGATGAAACAATGTGATTGTAATTCTTCCTTGATTATATAAGCAACATTACTATAAAATTGTGAAAATTTATTGCCTCAAAACAAAAATCCTATAGTGATAAAATTTTTGAGAGCCTATTATAGTCTCTTTAGCCATAACCGGCTAAGATTAAAGACAACTGATCTACATGTTTGTGTACCGAGGAATAACTAGAAGTTATGAAGGTAACAACATGACAAAAAGAAATCAAGAAACAAGATTAAGGAATGTAATATATTGTATGCTTAACAAAATTGTAACTTCAAATAACATCATTTTTGACATTTTTAAGTCTTTCAATTTACTTATTAATGTTTTTCATAATTGTGATAATTAAATTTTAGCAGTACATTGACGAGTTGAAAAAGGAGATGTGAAGCATAATGAGCAACTAGAAAGAGGTCATTAACGAGCTACATATATATCTAATTAAAATGCTCATTTTAACACAAATATATGTGTCGATCAAGTAATAAAAAATGAGTAGAGTGTCGATCCCACGAAGACGAAGAGTTAAATTATAGCACCAAAAAAGATTCTACTTACTAATTATGAATTATTCATTAAATGGAATTCTTTATCAAAAGTAAAGAAAATTAACTAAAGTGACTTCTGATAGGGGTACAACTAATGGAGAATCTCAAAAGGATGATTAGATAGATGGGAGTTATGAATCCCTTGACTCCAACTATACTAAATTTGTGTCTTTTTAATTAGTTGTGTCGAGAGTTACTAATCTAAGTTCATTTATATTTATATTTATATTTATATATTCCAATACATATAAACCTAGCTATATTTTTGTCAATTGCTATGTTCCAATGCAATGGAGTAAAATAAGGTCGATTTTCACATGACTTAAACATAATCATACAAGGTTAATAAGTATATTCCCATCCATATTAACATTCGACCATCACAAGTAGCTGAAAACATATGCTTTACATATGGATCTCATCTAAATCTCACTTTTCCAAGTGTAGATTAGACATTGCATCAATCCACAAGTTGATCAAGCTTGTAGAAGCATTAAGCATGATATATAAAGGTAAATCTCACACAGCATAGTTACAGCAATATCAAATACTCATTCAAGAATAAAAAAACAAGTTCAATATAATCTAGAGTTCAAGTTCTTCATAATATCCCGCCGTAAGTTCTAGCCCATGAATATCACAGAGAATCCCTTCAAAGTCATGTCTTAATATATATCAAATGAAGAAAATGATAAAAATAAAGAGAATTGAGAGAAAGAGAAGATAAAACTCAATTAGGTTCCTCCTTCAAGTTGATGTTCATCTACATCTCCACTTCTAGCTTGGAAATCCTCCTTTTCTTCTCTTTCTTGCTCCAATTCGCGCCCCTCTTCTCTTTTATTTTTGAAACCCTAAAGGAGTATTTATACCCCTTGCCAAATGGAGCGAGACACATGTGAAATTTCACATGTACAGGGTCTAGCACCACAACGCCAAGCTGTTTGAGGTGGTTGCTTAGTTGTCTTTCTTTGGAATTTTCTATCTAGCTGTTACTGGCACCGAAGCGCCAAATTTCAACCTCTACTTTTCAATAGTTGTTTGCAAAGCAACTTTCTTTCCATCACTTTGGCATGGAGTCTATGAAGTAGCAACCATCTTTTCCTGTAACAAAAGACATAAAATATGTAAATGATATCGTAAATAATCTAATGCAATAAGAATAATCTAAGATGATATGATTTGAAGTGAACTTATCTAAAAATGCAAGAAATGTACACCCAATGCATGAAATGTAGAAATGATGAAAACTATTGCAAAACCTATACAAATTTATATGTTTCTGTCGAACTAACATTCAAAATGAGTGTAAAATGAGTCCGGATAACTTTATTTTTTAGAGTTATCATTCATGAGACTGATGATGGCCAGTCTGGTGAAGGGAGATTAATTCCAAATGTACTTACCGAACTAAAGCCAAGTATCAACCAAGAGTTAACATCCATTGAAGAGTCACACAAGTTTTACAACACATATGCATGATATTCCAGTTTTAGTACTAGAAAAGATCAACATCTCAAGACAAAAAGAAGGAGAGGTATCAAGACGCTTATTCATATATTCCAAAGCTAGACAAAAAAATTGACCATTACAGTTCTTGATAAAAGTGGTAATGTTAAGAAAAAAAACTTGCCCACGCACTTGTTGTCAATGTCCAGAATGGGTTACAATACTTCTTTAAAGGGAAAAGAGTTTTCAAAGAATTACTCATTTTGAAGAGGCACATAACCATCCTTTCTTACACCTACAAAGGCTCATTTCCTATGATAGCATAGAAGCATTAGATAAGATCGATTAACTTTGATTTTTAGCTTTAAAGCACCTAGCATAGGTGTGGTAAGATTTATCAATTTCTTGACAAGTGAAGAGCAGGAGGATATGGATAACTCAGATTCATGGAAAGGGACATTAGAAATGCATTATGGCGGAATCAGCAAGCAATGTAAGGGACTGACACTAATGCATTATTGAGTTTTTTTAATGAAAAAGCAATGAATATGGGAACTTTATGTATGAGATTCGAGTCGATGAGAACATGTGGATGTTGTCCTACTTTTAGGTCGACAGAACATCAAAAATGACTACACGGCTTTTGGTGATTTCATTTCCTTTGATACTACCTACAAAACCAACAAATATGACATACTGTTCGGACTTTTCTTTGGTGTAAATCATCACATGCGAGCTATGTTGTTAGGTGGAAGCTTGTGATGTGACGAAACTACAAATGATTTTAAGTGGCTATTCCAAGTATGGCGAGATTCAATTGATGGAGTTCATCCTAAAGAAATTATCATAGACCAAGATGCAACTATTTGACATGCTATTGCTGAAGTATTTCCCAACACTCAACACATATTATGCTTGTCACATATTATAAACAATTTTTTTGTGAATTTATCCTATGTTTTCAGCTTGTACTCAATAATTAAGTCAAAATAAGATCAATACATGTATTGTTTGGAGGCTCCTACAATTTTTGAAAGTGCATGGGCAAAAATAATTACTGAGTTCGGGTTACATACCAACCCATAGTTGCAAAATTTATAGTGTGCAACAGAAGTGCGCTTCTGCTTTCACTAAATTAATATTTACAGCTGGCATGAGAATATTAGGATGAAGTGAAAATATTAATGTTATATTTAACAATTTTGTTACTCATAGATCCAGCTTGCTTAATTTCGTCAATGGCTACAAAAAAGTCATTCAAAGGCATTGTGAAGATGAGAATATGGCTAATTTGACACTTTGAATGGAACACCGGTGTTGAAGACACAATGGAACGAGGAAGTAGATATGACAAGGTATATACATTAAAATCATTTTATGAGTTCCAGGAAGAGTTGGATAATAGCACCTATTATTGGGCAAAATAAATTTGTGTAGAGGGAGAAGTAAAACAATGGAAAATATATAGGCTTAGAGAAAAGGAACACAGCATGCGGCACATTGTATCTTGGACTTCGGTAGGAGTAATGGCTTCATGTTCCTTTAAAAAATTTTAATTTTTAGGGTTTTTATGCGGACATATCTTCACAATTTTCAAGTACAAAGAGATCATAACTTGCCTCCTCATTACATTATCTCTCAATATGGTCTACTAAAAATCAATTCAAGCGACAATCTCATCCCTCGTCTTGTGATGCCCAAAATAATCTTGTTATATGTCATTATCTTCTTTCTTTGCAATGGTCCTTTCTCAAGCATCAGCACTGCAAAAGTACTAAATATATGAAGTTGTTAAAATCACATTTAGATAGGGCTACAACAGAAGTAAATGAAATGATTGAATAAGGGATAAACAAGGCTCCTACCAATGAGGAAGATGAATGCATCAGATATTCTCCAGTTGAAACTGACAACTTAAATACAATGCAAAGTTCTCAAGTTAGTAGCTGACAACAAAAGAAAGGTCATTTAAAGTTTCAAGAGTCTCCTTGTGCAACCAACTTCTGGAAGGAGACACTGTAGTTGATGCAAAAAATTGGTTATCAATCATGACTTGTCCTGAAATAAGAAAATGAACGTCTTCTACTAACAGGCAGTGCAAGTGAGGTAAAATGATAGTTTTCGTAATATATGCATGCATACTATCATAAATTATATTATTCGTGTATGCTATATGTTATTACTTTTACACAAGTGAGAATCCAATTTGATAAACTCTCTATCACTGATGTGTCCATTAAGGTAAGTGGAATCATATTGGAATTTGTGTAAGTTTCAAATTGAGATTAATATAATGTATTTTTTGTGTATATAGATACCATGTAGGTGATGTTTTTGTGTATGCATACGATTGTCAAGTATGGGTTATGGATGCATTATAAGAGTTGCTAGTACGTTTTGCAAATGGGAATGGGGAGAACATGTTACGGTTGTGGATGAATGATCAGAGGTTTAAGTACGTTTTGCTAAATAAGACTGTCCACCACTAAACTTTATTATGCTACATTTGACTATGGCTCTATATGTAGAAAATTAGAAATTAACTATATTGTCTTCTTTAGATCTCTTTTGTTCCTTGTTTTGGATAGTTTTAATCTTTCACCTTTTTTCCCTTATTTGTTGGGACTGTGGATCATGCAATTTATTTCGGATAGTAGAACTTTTGTAATGCTATAATATTGAGATTTGACAGGTACGTTTGAAAACTATGTTGGGGTTCTTGGGTACCATTAAATCATAATGATAGAGATGACTTACATTGTAAGTACACTCCATGCGCGCAGCAGACTAAGAGTAAATAAAAACTTGCATGGTTTCATGCTTTTCGAGTCATCCTGTCTCTCTGTCTTAAAAGTCAAGAATTCATGATAAAGAAAAAAATCTAAAGTAGGACTGTCGTTAATATTGCCATCAAGTAGCTTCATGACTTTACCAATACACTATGGGGTTCAATTATTCTCAGAAATAACATGATGGAATGTAGGTCATCAGCCGACCAAGGGGATGTTTGGTAATTGTACAAATCATGGGAACGTGGTAATCGGTGGTTTTCGGCGCTGCAAGTGTTACGAGGGACGGCAGCAACAGCATTCTAACAGTGGCAACATTGCCTCGCAAGTAATCCACTTCTCTCTGGTCAATGGAAAGTCAAAAAACTGATATTCGGTCAGCAGTCAGTGTCTTTTCAAATGAACGACCCATAACAATGAATTTCAAATGACATGGGATTAACGCATTTACTTTTCATAAACCCACTAACCTGTTTATTATTCACACATAAACTATAAGAATTCAAAAAATAATAATTTGAGTTTCAATCCATTTTAATATATAAATTTGATATTTGAATCATCGTTCAACGATAAGACTTTCTTTTGTTTAACTACCTCATTTTCTCAAAAAAAAGTAGTGAAAACGTCAATAATTTTTTGTAAGTTTCTACATATATATTAATATTTTATAATGATATAAATAAAGATATTTTCCTATTTGCAAGTTAGTAATGAGTGTATTATAAAATTATTGATTAGTTAGATGTGTTGTCAGCGTGCACATAAAATTTGGGAGTTATTTTTATATCTAGGCTACAAATTAAAAGGTGGACGGAGTTAGAACAACGGTTTGTTTTTGGGTAATTAGTATAAGCTTTAGCGGATCTAATGGGTGTCATGACACGCCATTGACGTCATGATTGAATTAGTGGGGCTGGACATGGAGGATCATTCACCATTAATGGTAGCGAATGGTGGGAGGTCGTGCGGGTATCTTCCTCCAACTTACCTAAATGCATAATTGGGGAAAAAATATATCGCAATGCACTCTTCATTCATACTTCCATGCTATAGAGAGAGTTCAAAATCATAAAAAAGTGGTAGAAAGCTAAACATCAATCGATTAAAATCGGTTGTAAGTAAAAAAGAGTCTTTACTAAGATCACAAACCTACATAACCATTTTATAAGTCCTTCGTACATGGCCCATACAATTGCTACATTGCCCTTTTACCACATGATTTACAGTTATACAAATTGATAATGTTAACATCATTTCCACCATTACCACTTACACAATCACAAATATTTATGACAATATGAGTTTGCTTATTTTTATCTAGCGGATCAAAATAATTCTTGTACGCATCTACAACAAACTCTAGATCAGAAAATGATTTGAAACAAGCTCCTTAATATCGATTTACTTATGCATGAGCCACCAACCATGATCCATATATACCAGGTCTACGTCCAATGAAGACAATATATAAACATGGCATAATGGCGTAACTTATGAAAAAATAGTATCAAAAATAGCTAAATGAATGAAAGGGACATCCCAATGTCATACTATAAAGCAATGTCATACATAAACTTAACCAATAAAACAATTAAGCTGATTAGTAAGAACATAAAGTCAAATTGCATAAATAGTCCACACAACACGACAACAGTAACCAACAATTTCAATAATCAAATGGGTCTAAAAATTTACTATAATATGTTGCACAAACTGCTTTCGCATCTCTAAAGTCGACATACTCAGAAAACCTAATGCACACTCTGGATGTCGACCAAAGTAAATGTGAAATCCCGATCTTAGACACATGAATGAAATCCTAGGGTTATAAACCCTAGGTAATATATTAATAAAATATATATTCATGAGTATGGAAATATGTAGGAATAGAGGTT
>JAXCLR010000105.1:34935209-34950996 GCA_035584095.1 Annona squamosa | reverse complement strand
ATTTGAGTTATTCATCATATTTAAAGAATGATAATCTGAATCAGAGGATGTTTGACAATCATCTGGACTATACAAGCATTGACAATGATGATCTTGTTCCGGGTCTGAACTTTCTTTATAGATACGATTTATTTTAAATTTTTCTTCATCCTCAAAAAATTTAGATTCGGACTCACTACTGGAGGTAGCAGCCATCTGATTTAATTTTTTAGATAATTCTTCGATACTTAATTATTTATTGGCTAACAATTCTTTTACTTGTTTTTTTATAACGTTTACAAGCTTAATGTCCTAATTTTTCACATTTATAACATCTTATTTTCTTTTTGTCTTTATTTTTTGAAGGTTTTGATTTATATTTTTTATACTTTTTTTTTGAATAAAATTTATTTGGCACATTTTCTCTTGTTCGCTGTTTATAGGGTTTTGATTTGATATATTTTGATTTTTTAAACATAATTTTTTGAAATGGTGTTTTCTCTATCCCATATTGTGAGCAATATTTCATATTAATTATTGAGGTGTAAAAATGAATGACATGCATAGAATAGCGATATAATGTAGGGAGAGCCCTTCTAAAACTATTATTTTGAATTAAATACTAATTAGTGAACTAACACAAGTATGCTGGATGGAGTCAACCATCAAATTTTTATGGCCGCGGCCTTCATATACGTGAAAAACTCATGAGAACGTAATCCCCTGAATAACCGTCAACGCGAAAACTCATGAGAGCGTAATCTCCTAATTAACCGTAGATTTCCCATCAGATCATTGGAAATTATCACAATTACACTTTGTATGGAACGTGGATGCACCAAATTACCAGACGGGAGATGGCTGAGCTGACGGCTTCATTTGCGTTGGAAATTTGGCATGTGTTGCACGTGAGCAGCCACAGGCGCGGCCTACATGGACGAGCGCCCTCTCTAATCATCGTGACCCACCATACAGACGGCTTGGATTGTGTCTAGCCGCAGCAGCGTCCACGGAGGCATGGACACGCATCTGCCACACGTGTGAAATAGATAACAATCATGATGTGTCGATCATGACCAACCTCATCTTCAGCACTTCAAGCTAGCTGCTCTTTCGTGAATTTGATCTCTCCTCCTCGGTCGCGCTCGGATTTGGAGGAGATGCGTCTTTCGTGAATTTGATCTCTCCTCCTCTTCTCGGCTGAGAAGCCTCCAACTCCATGAAGCACTTGTTGTAATTAGGCTGACTGCTGGAGAAATTCTGGGAATTTTAGGCGAGTGTCTTGTCTTTCTGTTTAGAATTAGCGAGAAGACTGGGTAGGAAGGAGGAGGGATTTCGGGGTTCTGGAATTCTTAGGAGGGGGGATTGCTTCTCCGCGTGCATTGGACAATTTTGTATTTTGATTTGCGGGTAATGGATTCGAAGTGCTCCTACTGATGGAATTTGATTCCTTTTCTATTCCCTTTTCCCTTCTGTCCAATGGTGGAAACCTCAAATAGTCTGGTTTTTCCGCAGCGCTGGGAATTTGGGAGGACCGACAAGGCAGGGTTCGTGAAGGGGGTACAAGGAATTTGATGATTTTGTGGTTTTAGAATTCAGAGATTCGGGTTTGAGGGAGTCTGAAAAGTAGGAGTGTTGGAAGGTGTGCTCTCTTTTCATCTGGTATTGCAGATTTTTACTCTGATAGGAGCAGAATTGTGGAGTCGATCACGTCTGTACATCCGAGTTTCGTTTTAGGAATATGCATTCTATGTTTGTTCTCTTTTCGCTTGATTGCTAAGACTTTACAAGGCCTAATTGGAAGGAATCTTGCGGAGGTTCGTGACATGTACAGACCTGTGCCTACGGCTTCCACCCGTGGTGGGATGCCCACCGACAGCGTAGATTATGTCGTGACGCTTGATCAAGTTCCTCGGTGGAGCGATGCAGACCAGCGATCTTCTTTGGTGTATGAGAGTGAGGATCCTTCATCCAACCCGTTTTTCTTTGATCCCCTCACATCTACTTCTGGAGCTGAGGGTGGTTTAGATGGTGTGGCATCGAGGTTTCCTGTTGACCATGAAATCAATTCAAAGATATATCTTTGGCGTGGTGACCCATGGAATCTTGAGGTTGATGCTGTCGTTAACTCAACGAATGAGGTGAGCCATCTCTGCTCCGAAGGTTATTTGAGCTACATGTAATCTGTAGCAGTAGTTTGTGAATGCCAGAAACTGGCCGGAGAGTTGTTCTCTATGGAGATTTACAGCTTAGTTTGTGTATGCATGCTTGGGTTTGATGGCTAATCTGATGCAGAAGACTAATCATTATGGAATCCATTTTTTTTCAATTGTAGAATTTGGATGAAGCTCACAGTAGCGCTGGTTTGCATGCTGCTGCTGGACCTGGTCTTGCTGAAGAATGTGCAACACTGGTAAGTTTCACCTGTTGATGTAATGTCTCATTCCTTGGTTCACTTTTATTATATGAGCAGCAGATGCATGTGTCTCATTGCATCATTTGGGGTGTCACATTGATCTACAGGGTGGATGTAGAACTGGAATGGCAAAAGTTACAAATGCTTATGATCTCCCAGCTCGGTTGGTATTTGAATTCCCTTTTTATGGAATATATTGAATTTTCGAAAACGGGTACATTTTGCATATCATTTTAGTATGCTTATTGTGCTTCATGGAAACGATGGGATAATTTGTACGTTCAGAAGGAATGGAATTTAGTTATGTAACTTCATTTTCAAGTTTATAATTAGGATCTTCTTCTTCTTCTTCTTCTTCTTCTTCTTATTATTATTATTATTATTATTTAAAAAAAAAAAAAAACCTTCTTCCTGCAACTCTTATTTTATGTAGCAAATAGATGGACAGAATGTTCGGTTGCATGAATGCTGCATTTTCTGATAGGATCTCAAATTTGGACCTTGAGTTTGCTGCATGGTAGGCATTCTAGTAGCAGCCCCAATGGGATGATTCTCCAGTAGCAAAGATGAGTAGAGACCAAAAGACAGGCCGGAATTTTGTAGTATAGCAGTAAACACAGCGATTTATTGAGTGCAGAAATCATTTCCAGGTTCAGGTGCATGACCATGTTGGTAGCCTTCTTTGACCCGGAAAGCCCATCTATATGGTTATGTTTTTTGCACAAATTAGCTTGTGCCTTCCTTGCTGACAATTGTAGGAACAAACCTTCAAATTACTTTTACTTCTGATTTGCGAAATCAGTTTATTATTATTTTTTATACTAACATTATTATTAGCATTTCTTGCTTCTTGTCTCATTGTACTTTTTAGGCTGTTCATACAGATTTTGATCCATGCTTGACCATAATCTTTCTTGTTCACGTTCCTCTTTCAGGAGGGTTATTCACACAGTTGGTCCAAAGTATGCAGTCAAGTATCACACTGCCGCTGAGAATGCTCTTAGTCACTGCTATCGATCTTGCCTTGAGCTTCTTATTGACAATGGACTTCAAAGGTTGCTGGCTAGAGACCTTTATTGATTGCACGATTAGATATATTTATGTTCGTTGTCTAATGCTTTTGGAGATGCTGGAAACTTAGCTTGATATTTTCTGTGCAGCATTGCAATTGGTTGTATTTATACAGAAGCTAAAAACTATCCCCGTGAACCAGCTGCTCATGTAGCAATAAGTAAGATCTTCATAGCTTTTGGAATCTATCTTTTTCCACTGTGATTTTATTCTTGTATAAGCAGTTTTGTGACATTGTGTTGCTAATTATTCTTCTGTCAGGGACTGTACGACGGTTCCTGGAGAAGCAGAAAGATAAAATCACAGCTGTTGTTTTCTGTACCACTACGTCAACAGACACGGAGATATACAAGAGGTATATTGGTCATTTTCTATAACCTTGAATAATTCATTATGGGTATGGTTTTAGAAAGCTTGAAACTTTCCTAATCTGTAATGCCCCCTTCAAAGTCCTAAGGAGCGTTGCATCAAAAGATTTTTCTAATTTTTTTTTTTTTTTTTTTTTGTTCCCGCTCCACATCCCACCCCCACCCCCCTCCCCCCCCGCGGCTTCTTTTTTCCTAATGAAGCAGCCTTCTAGGCATGAATGGATTATGATGTGACTACGTATCCTTTTTTCCTATTTGTTTATTCAATTTTTTTTTTAATTCATTTTTCCTTGCAGGCTGCTTCCACTTTATTTTCCGAGGGATAAACATGAAGAAGAGGTTGCAGTATCAAAACTTCCTGCTGATGTAGGAGATGAGAATGGAGAGACAGTAATAGATGAGCGGAAAATCAGAATAAGACCTTTGCCTGCAGTGTCTGCAACCATCCCTAAACCTTCAACAGCACCGACTGATCTTCCTGTTAGTGATGTTGGACTGATGAAGAGACGGTTAGTGAACTTGGATATTTTCTAGTAGACAATTAAACAATTTGATGTCCATTTAGAGCTGAACTTGTTACTGGTTAATGAAGTTCTCCATGTTGTTGATTTTGTAATGGGCATCATTTAAGCACAGAATTGAGAATAAAGATTCCCTTTGAAACAGGTGTATACAAGAAAAAGTCTGCTTGTTTGTTGATGTTGAGTGAGCATACTATAAAATTCAAACATAAAATACAACTTTGCTTAACTAGTCTGTCTGTCTTTCTGGGGGTCGTAATTCACTTCATCATAATATTGCTGATATCTCTCTCCCATTGATTCGTCTAGGAGGCTGTTGATGTTATATTTGCATGAAGTACATAAGTTAATGGTTTGTCAAGGCATTGTTTGTGCATCTATAATGTTTTCCAATTTGTCCATAAAAATCATGGACTGGATGTCTATATTTGGTTGTAACCCAATAAAGGGAAACCAAGGTTTTTAATTTTAAAATTCAAAAAATGGGATACTCTTTGTACTACCATTTGCATCAGATCATTGGTCATTGGGAGGGAAGATTCTAATATGATTGTGACTACAAGCAGATTACCACCGTTTCTGTTTATGAAAAAAAATCACATCGAAATGGGGATTCAAGATGAAACTCAATTCTGTGAAAATCACTAACTAAATTTTTTCTTCTAGTTTTCGAGAAATTCTATATTGAACATATGTTTGAAAACTGGTTTCTAAATGGAATCTGTTTGAGTTTCAGTTGCAGAAATTTTCTTGCAATGTTCTCTTCTATGTTGAATTCCATCAATTACAGTTTTTTGTGTTAGAACTCTGTCCTAAAGCTTTAACTGGTCGCCTTCATGTTATCAGGAATTCCCACTATCTGGATTCATACTTGGATCCTGCATTTATGTCGATAATGAAGGACCCTGATCAACGGCGGAAGGAACAAATGGATAAAAAATCTCAAACACAAGGTGCTTGGAATTGTGCTAAATTGCTTGGACTTGGAGAGCTTGGTGGCCCACCATTGTCAGCTGCGGAAGAATACTCACTTCATGCCAGATATCTTGCTAAAGCAAATTCTCTCAATCTTTCAGAAATCGCAGAAATGAAAATTGTGTATGCTCTTATACAATTGTATTTAAACGATTTATCTATTATAGTTTCTTAAGGGGAGCCTTGGCGCAACTGTAAGAATTGTCATCATGCGACCTGGAGGTCATGGGTTCAAGTTATGGAAACCATCTCTTACTTTGCAAGGTAGGGTTACATAGTACTACTGACCCAAAGCAGTCAGACCTTCCGTAGACCCCCCTGCATTGTGCGAGTTCAATGCACCAGGCTGCCGTTCTATCTGTTGTAGTTTCTTTTCTTCTATCATCTAAGTGTGTGTTTGGGAAGTGAAACTTTTAGATGAAAAGTTTTTATTGTAAAAGCTTTTGAAATAGAAGAAAATGATGTGATATGTAGAGGTAATGATGATGAGTAAAAAGAATAAAGTTAAAATAGATAAGTCAGTTGTATAGAAATGATTAAAAAGTAGGATAGTTGTATAGGAACATGTGAAGAAATAATTAAAAAATAGGGTAGTTGTGGAGAGCGAAAAGCCTGTTACCTTTAAGTACTTCCATATGTAGAAAGGGTGCATATCCTGCAATAGCTTTCTTTAACTAGCAGTTATGAGGGTCATCACATGCTTTACGTGTATTCTTATATGTCATGATATGGTTTATTTTCTGTTACATTCTGTGGCAACAACTTCAGTTACCAGACAGTCATTTGTTTAGAACTGTGGAATATGAGGGTCTTCACATGCTTTGCATGTATTCTTATATGTCATGTGAAAGCTTGTTTTCCTTTATATTTTATGGCAACAACTTCAGTGCTGAGAATAGCGATGTGTTTAGAAACTTAGTTGATTCCATTCTGAATTTGCTCCCTGACAGGTTGTCAAGGTGGCTTTTCCAACACAAATAATTTAATGGAACCGTTTTTCTTTTTCCTTGCTCTGTTTCCTTCCTTTTCTTTCTTTCTTTTTCTTAGAATTATTTCAATTGAGGGAAGTAGTATTTTTTTTATTTTTTATTTTTTGAAAACTAGGCACTTTTCCATTAACAAAGAACAGTCCTTACAAAGCAGATGCCCTCCCTCTTGCAGTCAGATGAAAAGCAGTAAAGGGTCTTGTTTGCTAATTCATGAGCCACCCCATTCCTGGCTCTTAGAACATGACTGAATTCCAGGTTGTCCGACCCCACCGCAACGTGTCTTTCATCCAAAATGAATTTTAGGCTTGACAGGGGACGACCACTGCCTGATAACCAATTGATCAACAATAATGAGTCACTTTCCACTTCAACTCTTGTGTAGCTGAGATCCTTCAGCCATTCCAGACCAAGAAGGACAGCCATGGCTTCCACCCATGAAGGTTGGACAAAACCTGGTTTCACACTGGTCCTTGCTGCGACAAAATTCCAGTCCGAATTCCTCACCACAGCCCCATTACCCAGTGTACAGTTTGCCCCTCTGCAGACCCTATCAGTGTTCAGTTTTACCCACCCATTCTTTGGTGCTTTCCATTTGGCTGTGCTGCCCTCAGCCCATATTTCAGTGTTCCTCAATAGAAGGGCAGATTGATATTTATGGATATAGTTTATACTCCAATCAACCACATCAAAGCTTCCATCAGCATGAGCATTGACTTCGGAGGGTTCGCAATATAACAGTTTGTTTCTTAAGAACCAAACCCGCCAGCACATTGCGCCAGCACATTGCAATGAAAAGAGCAAGTGGGGCCAATTCCTTACCAATAGATAACCTCTGGAGGATGTCCTGGACACCGTCATGTTGCCATGATGGAGAAGGTTCAGGTGCTGGATTCTCAGATTTTTGTTGAAAGTTGGGCCGCTCCAAAAGATATGGTTCTCATCTTCAGCATGTTGCTTACATAAAATGCAAGAAGGGTCAACTGCCACTCCCCTTTTGATTAGGTTTGATTTTGTAGGGAGTGACCTCATGAAGAGCCTCCACCCAAAGATCTGGAGTTTCCTTGGCAATTTAACATTCCACGCTGCTTGTAGCTCCTCTACCGTACCCCTCTCCTCCACCATTTGGTCCTCACCGACAGCATGCATCTGTGAAGCGTGTGCCAGCTGATACGCTGACCACACCCTATAGTGCCCTTCCATCTCTGGTTCCCAGAATAAGGAGTCTTCCTCTTCAACCCGAGGGAGGGGGATATACGTTATTTGTTCCCACCCTTGCTCTCCAGCCACTGTTCTTATCTTATCGTCTCTCCATGTTCTTTGGTTCTCATCAATGAAGTGGGACACCCTTACATCTTCAGAAACATCTGCCGGCAGCGGCCCACAGCTAGCTACCCTCCCATCTGCCCAATTGTCACTGAAGAAACCAACCTGTCTACTAGATCCCACCCTCAGGAAGTAGTAGTTTTTAATGATAAATGTTCAGGGACTTTGCTTCCATGAAAGTGGGTGAAAGTTGTGCCCCTTGGGTTTTCCCTCTTTTTTTTTTATTATTTTTTAATCATGTACATGTACACTAAATTCGGGTCATGCATTATGCTAAAAACTATGTTTTTAGTCTAGATATACAACATAAAATTGATCGGAAACTTTTACAATCTATCATGTTAAAGAATTTTATGCATTTGCACATGCTGTAGATGATATAAAAATCAAATTACAATGATTTTTCTATCAAAAAAAAGTACAATGACTTTTCATATGAGACAAATATTCATGGAGAAGGATATGACGCATGACTTGGATCTAAGAGAATATCAAAAAAAAAAATTTCATGGGACTAAAGCCCAAAGTTCTGACATAAAGTCAAGACAACATGAGTTTATTACTGAGTGATTATGCCAAATTAGTACCTTTAAAGTTGGAATGGATAAATACAAAACTTTATAAAATAATTATGCGGTAGATAAATCAAAAGCACAAGATTTAGCAGTTTAACAAAAAATTCTAAGCTTACAAAATCATCTTTTAGTGACTTCAACTCCCAAACCTTTATTTGACTGTTACAATGTTCCATATTGTGCATCAGACATAAAATTTGCATATCAAACATACAATTAGTTCTGGTAACTGCTGTTTCAAGCGTGGAGCTCTTTCATTATGATGCTTATAATGATTGCCTCAACTCTATATCATAAGTTTGCATATTACAATTTGATTGAGAGTTTTATGGCAAGCCTTCTAAGCTACTGTCATTACTTCACATTTTCAGTTATCGTGGTGGAGTCGATAGTGAGGGGCGTCCTGTAATGGTTGTGGTGGGAGCTCATTTCCTTCTGCGATGTCTTGACTTGGAGCGCTTTGTGCTTTATGTAGTAAAGGTATGCTAAAAGTAAATTGCCTAAATATTTGCTTGGCTTTGGAATTTCGATGTACAGAGAATATCTCAAAGTGCAAATTGCATTATTTTTTGTCTTCATCGTTTCAGTTATTTTATAATTATTTATGCCTTTTGTCTTGGTTTCCTTGCTTCTTATCACAATTTCTCTGTTGTATAAGTACTAAATGTGAAGAAATTATGGTTCAAAAAAAGGGTTTTAACCTGGCGAGAGTGGGTTACCATATTTATTATGTTTTTTCTCTTTATCATTTTATACTCATCCTCGCTCATCCTCATCATTGCTTAGAACTTCGAAGATGCCTGGGTTTTGATGATGTGATTACTAGCATTAATTGTCAAATGACAACTTATGGGCCTCAGCTCTAGCCCAAATGGATGAGAAGTCTATAAATTTTTGGTCAGGTTGTTATACAAACCTGCTGCAGCAGTTTTGGCGTTGGTCCTTTTTTTTTTTTTGTCAGACTTTAAATTTCTAGGCCAGCTGATATGAAAAAAAAAAAAAAATGGAGAATTGAACTTCAGTTAAAAGTATTGAACATACAGTAGCGTTGGGCTTTTTTGGGTTGAGCTGGGTGTTGTGCAGCGAAACAAATCTCTCATTTACCAGTGAAAAAGCACTTGCCCTTTTGGAATGCATGTTCAAATGAAGCCTTACAGAGGACATAAGAGGAGAGACTTTTTTTGGCAAGGAGAGAATGATGATAAATGTTATTTTTTTTATTATTAATTTTTTGGTATATTCTATCTTACAACTGAATCATCCAAGTTCTCCAATTCAAAAAAAAGAATCATCAAGTACAAATTTTGTCCAATTTTTGCTCATAAGGTGTAGACCAAACAATGAATCTGTAGGAGACATTGCTCCTGAAAATGGAAGATGAAACTCCCCTCAACCTAGATCAAAACAGGGTTGTTGGCGAGTGGCTAGAAATGAGACACCAGCAACAACCAACTGCGCTGATGCTGGGCTCCTCTGGCATGATATTTTGAATTGAAAAAATATATATATATATATTTACTCCAAAAGAGGTTTTGTTTAAAACGTCGCTATGGGAACAAGGGAAAAGTGAAAATGGAATCGGTATTCCATTTTTTTCCTATTAATGATTCAAAATTAGGTAACTCTGCATAAGTTTGTTTGCTACAATAGTGCATCTTTTCCTGAAAGTATTGTTTTTATCGTTACAGGAGTTTGAGCCAGTAATACAGAAACCTTATACAATCGTGTACTTCCATTCTGCTGCATCTTTACAAATGTAAGCACTACCTTTACATACTCTTGCTCAGATGGTTTAAATTTCCTTTTCTCTGTGCCTTTTATGGTTTAAAACAGCAAGTTGCAGCTGTTGTCAGTTACTGTTCTGAGTTCTATGCTTTATCATCGTACCTTTTAGAAATAACAAGAATGCAATGCAGAGAACTAACACTGCTTTAATAAATTCATTTCCAAGTCTGTCAAAGATTGTCTTTGGCTTAATGTCCTCTGTCAACTATTGAGCTTAACATTGAATCTGAGTGCTAGTCCTGAAGAAATACTCACTGAGAGGTGCTGCCTGCACTTGCTGAGATGAGCTTACATGTGGGCACTGGTCAGTATTCATATTGTGTGCGAAGTGATTATCATAAAACAAAATAAAATTGGTTGAATTCCAGATTGGACTACAAAGTTTGCCCTTGTTTGTGGATGTGATAATTCATTTAAATAGCAAATATGATCATGCACTTTTAGCCGTTTTCTAAATATGGTAATGCCTTTTAGTTTGCTGTTTTTTTACTAAAATACCCTTCCTAAAACCTGAGTTAATCACCCCGTCTCATGTAAAGAATACTTCTACTACATGGTGCCACGACTGATATAGGGGTGTGTCAGCTGGATGAACATAAATGCAAAAAAGTTGTTACTTTTTCATCTCATTTGCATATGTTTTCTTTTCCAGTCTCCTTCTCCCTTTCACTACACTCATTTCTAGCACCGAACCTCCTAGAAAATCAAAATATTCTTTTTTGTGCGATTTTATTGATTTGCATGAGTGATTCACATTTTCTAGGTTAAAGAAACATGGGTAAAACCCCAAAAGATTCGAGGTACATAACAGATTGGGGGCATTTCAACTATTGTAGAGTTTAAAATTTGAGTATGCTTGGGAAGTGATAAAACTTTTGGATGAAAAGTTTTTAGTGTAAAGTTTTTAAAATTGGGGAAAATGATGTGATGAAAGAGGTAATGATGAAGAATAAAGAGAATAAAGTTAAAATAGATAGAGTTAATTGTATAGATAATTATGTAGAAATAGTTGAAAAGTAAGGTAGTTGTATAGGAAGATGCGAAAATGTTTTTAGTTGTAAGAGTGAAAAGTTTTTGGGGTAGCAAAACACACGATTAAGAAAAAGTTCATCTGTTGGGCTGAAATTTAAGATCTACAAAGTAGAAAAGTTTCGAGAAAAAGCTAGAAAAGATAACAATTTTCACTTCCAAATGCCACCAAGCTTCTCGATGCATAAAATGATCCTAGATTTGTGTTTGGGGTTTATTTATATATTTTTAAAAAATTTTATTCTGGATCTTTTAAAAAAAAAAATTCTGATTTTGGTTGAGTTGTTTGCAAACATTTTTCTTTATGATTCTAAAAAAAAAAAATTTCGTGATATTTTATATATTTTGAGAAAATTTCACATATGAAAATTTTAAAAACTAATTTTTTTTTTCCAATTTTTATATTGCACGCTGCAAGCCTCCATTGTAACACATGCATAGTGTGATAAAATATATTCAAACATCTTCATTTCATTTTTGGATTTATTTATTTATTCTATACTTGAGATGTGTTGTTGTGAACTAAATATCTCATCACTTTTAATGTGGAATGATTTTTGCTTATACAATTAAAAGCTATGCTCTTGCTTAATGTTCTAATGAATAGTTTATGCATGACGGTCATATACAGCTAATCAGCTATTTAGGGAGAGAATGGCCTATATACCATCATTTATCTGCACAAAATGTATAAATGACTGTGTATTCTTTCATTTCTCATTCTGAATTTTTCTGAATTTTTTTTTTTTTTAGTATTTTCTGGTTAAAAAAAGTCAGATATGGTTCGATACTGATAGGTTGGGTGGGGGAAGGACCTTGTAAGCCTCACAACACTGATATTTACACGCATGTTACTTGCTGTGCCAGCATTGTGTTTTGATAAACCAAATTCAGGAAGGACATTGTTTGTTTCAAGGTTTAGGTTTTAGCAAGGGATTTTTTAGTTAAAATGGATGGACAGAACTGACAGCATTGTAGTTGTCAATTTTGGCAAAATGGCTGAAAATATGTCACTGTATTTACTATTCTTATAAATGGTGCAGTCATTCCATAAATATGGCTATCATTTGTGGTCGTATTTGGTACTAAGTACTAACTTTATAAAATAAGAAGTTTGAGAGTAAGAAATATAAAATACTATTCTGTACAATGTGACAGCATTGCAGGCATGTCATCAACGGTGTAGGTGATTGCTTTCTTAGGAAATTAAGATGCTCATATCTGCCAAATTGAATCCCTCTGTGAATGTTTGCTTTTCTGATGAATGTCACTTCCAAATTGCATGCCATTTCTGATGAATATCACTTCCAAATTGTGGGAGTTGAATCTTTGGAAAGCGGTAACACTTCTGTGTTGTTGCTTAATTGATATCAGGAGGTATTATGTGCGGCTGTGTTTAGAGTTAAGAGCGCATATATTTCTCAAAGGATTTATGTGTTAACAAAATTGGTACAGCGAGGTTGCTGTATCTACAGCTCTAGGAAGTTGTAAGACCATCTGAATGTTTTGTCAATGTTTAGCTTGTATGGTACCATTACTTAGAAGTGGTTTCATGTAACCCCTTCCATTTTTAACATCTTGATGTTCGATGAGAAATCTACTTCATTCATTTTATTTAACATCATTTTGTTTTATCTAAGAGACTAATTTTCATCCAAATCAACTGTGCATGGGCCACTTTTACTAGGAATATATATTTATGTTTAAATTATGAAAAATCCTTAGACCTATTTACACATGTATTAGCATGAAATAATACTTCGTAGAATCATTTTTCCATGTGGTAATGATATTTTACAACTTCAAGCTAATATTTAGCATTAAACGATTTTATTACATTAATTTCACACATTTGTAGATGATGATCATGCGCAATGATACTAGACAAATGAGATGGTTTTCATGATAACATAAATGACGCTAAATACAATGGATAGAGTGGATTTTCCATCAAACATCAATGTACTAAAAATGGAAGGGGTTACATAGTAGAGGGGTTTCATAGAAGCAAAATCCTAGTTTGTAAAATAATAAGAAGCTTCTAAATGTGTTTTCTTGGTCTTCGTGGTATAATCAGCTGAATGTTATCCCAAGGGCAATCTGCAGTTCTGAAATGAGCTATCATAGTTAGACAGGCTAGTAGGAAGAGTAGATGGGAGGATGAATTTGGTTTTGCAATAGTTGTTTTTTTTTTTTTTTTTGAGACCTTTGAGGTGAACTTCCATGTTTGTTTTGTTAATCAACGATGAAACTTATAGGCTTCAAATTCTACCTCAATATGGATAGAATGTGCCAGTTTTGTTAATCAACGATGAAATTATTAGTTAAGAGCACTAGACAGCCAACATCTATGACTCTGGAGGAGTCCTCTCTGAGAAGCCCACAGAACTGCAGAAACTTCTAAATCCGAAAAATGGAAGAGAAACAAGTAAAAAGTCTGGAAACTTTTCAATCTATTTACTCAACTTGTATCTGTGGTTCTCCTTTATTATTATTATCATCATCTTTTAAATGAAAGTATACTTGAGCAAACGAGAAGAGCTATAATTGTTCTCCGCCTGTAAACCTTCTTGGATTTCTTCTGTGCATGTTACAATTTACATGCTTTACCTCTGAAACTTTCCATATATCTCGGTGTTACTTACTCAAAATACATATGCAAATACAAAACAAAATTAGAGTAAGTGAATTGTGTGTTTTATATTTCCAATGATGTGCGTGGTTGTGCCAGTGCATGTGTGTTGTTATTTGATCTTAACCTTCAATTGTTGTCTAACTTTCTAGCTTTGTGTTGCATTGCAGGCAACCAGATTTAGGATGGATGAGGCGCTTGCAACAAATACTTGGTCGTAAACACCAGAGAAATCTACATGTATGCTCCCACTGTAATTAACTCATTAATTCGACTTTCATAGTTGAGGCTTGATAGATTTTGGCTGTGTTTTTGCAGGCAATCTATGTGTTGCACCCAACACTGGGGGTGAAGGCGGCAATTTTCGCTTTGCAGTTACTTGTAGACGGAGTGGTAGGTGCTTTTTAGATTTTTTTTTTTTTTTTTTCCTCAAAATTTTTTTTTCCTCATGCTGCTTTCAGATTTGAATTTAACTGATATAGGATTTTGAAATATTTTGGTCTTGCAACTGAAGGATGGTCTTCCCATCCTCAATTTTGGATTTAGCGGAAGGGTTGCAAATGAGCAGTCGAGTCAAAGAATTTATTGCCCTCTATTTTGTGTAGCTATGATTCAAAAATGTAGTTGAACCAGAAGTGTGCCTTTGGTATCTTTATGTGATTTTTCACTAAACAAATTATAGGGAAAAAAAATTATATGACAATGTAACGCAAGTGTCGTTTTGTCTGGCAAAACATTGTGGTTAAGGAAAAAATCTACTTGAGTGGAACTAAAAGCATAAGCCATGTGTAAAGTATGAAAACATGGAATTAAATACTTTTTGGATCCGTGTAGAATGGGGGAAAGAAGTGGGGAAAAAAAGAAAATGGAGAAGTGAAAAAGGGGCATGATACTATGTGATAGAGGGTAATGATTAGATGCAAAGTAATAAAGATAAAACAGTTATGCTTTCTTGCATGATATGATGAGGAATAATAATTAGAAATATAAGTAATAATGAGGAAAAGTAGGTTCCTTAGTCATTTAAGATTGCAAATCACATTAAAAGGTGGAAAAGGATGGGGAAATTTTCCAGCTGTTTTTCCCATACCCAAAGAGGTCCTTCACAGAGTTTTGAGGTCCATTGATAGTTAGAGCCATGAGCAAAAATAAAATAGACTTAGATGGTCGATTTCCATGCTGCAAAGAGAGAGTTTAAGCAGCTGAAAATGAAGTTGACTCTAGTTTTGCTCATGTAAAATAAAGGCTAAAAAGGATATACTACTGGTGACAAATAACTTCTTGTTAGAACAGAAAGTAAATAATGATCCCTTATATTGAGAATCCTGTGTCAGAATTTAGAGAGCTGTCCTAGTTATTTTGGAAAAGGCTTCAATGATCACAATTCTAGTAATGCCGGTAATGACTTATCCAATAATGTGTTATCATATGACTTCCATTGCTTATAAGTTGGCCAGCTTAAACCATTTCTCCGGCTCTTTTTGGCCTTTTCGTTTTCATACTCCCTTGCCCATAGAAAAGAGTCATTGAAATTAATGACACTGCTAAATTCTCCTCAAAGAGGTTCAACACTGTTTTATACTTCTGAGCGGAAAAATTTCTGGGCCGAAAGAGCAACATGCAATAATCGCAATGTCAATCTTCAAGAACAGGGGGAAAAGGAGGGAGAAAAATGAATAACTGAAGAGAAACAAGAGAGATTTTATCTTCATTTATCAGAAAATGAAAGCAACAGAAGTTTGAAAGGTCTCCTGTTGTCCCTTAAAAAATGCTTAACGCTAGCTTCCGAGTTCTCAGCAGAAGGAATGATGCTTTAAAATTGTCTTGAGAGGGTTCTTCAAAGAGGCCGCAGCTAGAATACTTGACAAAGAGAGTGCACATCACCGAGATCTTATTGAAACGGCCCACCACTGGTGTTACTCTTGTAAAGGCAAACAACAGCCTCCATATTCTGGGAAGAAATAGATTGTGTGCTATGCCTTTGACATGCGTATCTAGCATCTATGTATTATTTCCTGATGTGGCCTTTCAAATTCCAACTTTGGAGAGTAGTCAATTCACAACAGTTTGTGCAAGTCCTGGTACAGCTAGGGTACCAAGTCTGATCATCATCTTGAAAGCTGA
>JAXCLR010000105.1:34884514-34912423 GCA_035584095.1 Annona squamosa | reverse complement strand
TGGTTTGAGTTCAAAAATATTTTTACACTCCTTCCTACACACATGTTAATATATGATTTGACATCTTAAACATCATAACTACCTAATTACCGTACTTTTTTGTATTATTACTTCTATATTCTAATCATTTTCATATCTTTCTGCACAAATACAAGTCTGTTTTATCTTTATTCTCTTTATCCTAATATTAACCTTATCATGTCACATTGCTCTCTTACTTTTTAAAAATTTTTCTCACATATTTTTTTCCCACTTCTTTCTTAATCTCATACCAAATGGACCCTAAAGAATCCAAGCTGCTATTTACAACTAATTTGAGCATGCGAGGAGGGGAAACAAGAAATCTGCACAGGGATCAGATGCACAATGAAATTTATTTATGTGCATTTGATTGGAAGAGGTAAACAGAAAAAACGGAATGAATGAGAGCGGCCGTTTGAATATAAGATGCCAAAGAGAATAATTTTCTTTTTAAAACTATATTGCTTGTTTCTTGCATCGAAAGATCCTTTAATCTCTAATGAAATGAGGTTCCTATTCATATGGAATGACATAGCTGGGTCCAACTTAATTGCATACACATCCATTCTGGTAAAGTTAACAAAGCTATGGATGTGTTTATAACTTCATTTTTTGTTGGCTTTCCTCACAGGAATCCTAGAGATAGTGTAGGTCCTATTCCCTTTATATGTGAAAAGCTTCCAACCCTTTATACGAAAGTTCTACAATTCAATTCTGAGGCATTCGGATATTTTGCTCCAGGTAATGGTGATTTCTGGTATTTCATTTCTTATCCATTTGATTTTTTTAAAACAAATTTTCAGTTTTCCTTTTAGGCCTTCAATGCCTTCTGAGTCTAAGTTCATGCATCATCTTTCTGCTGCTATCTCCATTGTTAATCTACTGCACTTATTTGCTCCATCTTCAAGACACGTGGTTCTTGTTGCTTTTTAGTCCTAAAGTAGCATGAAGCCATAATGTCATACTTATGATATGCCAGGTGCTTGAAAATTTTGCAATTATGTAATAACATGCTAATGGTGCATTTTGTTTTTGTTTTTGTTTTTTTTTTTTTATATCTTTTTGATTGACTGGCTTTTTAAAAGGAATCGAAATATGAATTTTACAATGGATAATCCTAGTATTCCCATTGAAAGGATAAATCTTGCTTACTCTAGAAAAAGATATGGTTGCCTTTAGTGCAAATGGTGTCAATTTAATTTTTCCATAAAATGGTAAAATTTGAAAACTGAAGAAAAAAATGTAACTTTAGAGTAAATTTAGAAAAACATGCATATAAATTTAGGATGCGTTTAGCATTTGGGGAAAAATGGGGGAAGGTTTTGCAAGAAAAAGCCTAGAAAAAGTGATAGAGTGATGTGATTTGATAGCGTAATAATTAGAATTAAAGAAATAAACTTAAAATATATATGATAGTTGTCTTGAATGATAAAAAAAAATGTTTGGGAAGTAGGGCGGTTAGGTAGTTAAGATGTTACATCATATAAAAAGATGTAGAAAGTGGGGAAAAAGTCTTGGGAATTTTTCTGCTTTCTTTTTCTGTTTACTAAACGCACCTTTAGTATAAATTTTTTCTTTTTAATATAAATATACTCATATTGTTTCATCATAATTGCAAATATACTTCTGTAGTTTTAAAATTAGCAAATAACCCCCACATTGTTTAACATAAATTTCAAATACAGTTATGTCGTTACTGATCTGCCCCAAATCGTTAAAAAATATTTTGAAAATTCCTAAACTACCCCTTTCTTGTTCCCAAGCATGTTTCAACAAATGATTTATGAAGGTTGCACGAAATGAATATTTACAAAATTTTTCAATCGCTTAAAAAAATTGAAAATTTGTCAATCACTTAAAAAATTTACTTGTTTTGGTTTCCTCCCTTAGTTTCATTAGTTGTTTAGTTTTTACTTCTTCTCACATGGTAATAACAATCTTAAATGTATTTTAAGGGATTTTTTGAGGGTTGTTTTGCTTGTTGTTCGATGGACCCATTACATCATGCATCCAGCAATATTTAAATTTTCCTTTAGTTGGAATGATTGTAGGGGATGAGAATTTTTTCTACCATTGGAATGATCAATGTGAAGTGTATAATGGAAGAATCACCCTATTGATTTCCCCATTGATTTCTTGGACGAGTTAGATTTATAGGTGATTGGCTCGACAACAAAGCGAGGTTATCAGAACCAGATTGGTAATTGTATCAATAAAGTGCTCGGCTTGGAATGTGATATATGTAAAATCTAATTATAATATTGTTGTTGAGGTCATCTCCATGGGCTTGCCCCAGTGGTAACACATGGTGGCGTGATGTGATTTGGTTGAGGGTTCAACCCTCACCCCCTGTACTTGACGTAATAATAATAATAAAAAATATTGTTGTTGAGGTCAGAATTATTTTGGTTATAGAGACCAGGCTTGACTGTGTTGCCAAGTTTTAAGAGGAAATGAGAGTAGGATATAATAATTTTTACATGAAAACGGAGGCTTGGAAGTTCTAGGGTTTACTTGAAAAACTCGGCAAAGGGACTACCATCAGAAAAAATAAAAGCAAGTTGGAACCTAGTTATGACTGAGGAGAAGACCTAAGCCTTACATTATACGTAGAGAGGGAGAAAGATAAGAGATGAAAAAGGAGTTCTTAAGAGCTTCTAGTATATCTCCCTCTTGTTTTACTCACTTGTCGTGAACTAGGGTAGATGATTCTTCCTTTTATAGATATTCACCTTGAATGACTTTTATGTAAGGGTTATCATGGCAATGATAAAGAATCTTTTAGCATATTTAGGCCTTTCGTAGTTAATCTTGCCTTGTAAGTTTGCCATATAGTGTGCTTCTGACATGGCGGTTGGTGAGGCCCAACTACTGAAGGTAGCATGCAACAGGTGCGGTGCAGAGTTGGTGGAATGGTGGGCTGGCAGCCTGGCATAATAAACATTTGATATAAGGAGTGGCGCTGAGCATGACATTGGGCTTGCAAAGTGAGGGACTTGCATGAGGGAAGGAATGATGCTGATTTGGCTTAGTTGGTGGTCCACATGGCTCTTTTCTTGGGAGTTGTGAGCGCATAGGAGGCCGCCTCAATATATTTGGTGGCGATCCCATTGTTTGCATCGAGCATGATTGATGCTTGGGGTTCACTTGACCAAGAGTTGAAGTTTGATCATATAGCTAAGAAGGAGAAGAGTGTTGGACTTAGCAGAAGCCAGAATCCATCAATAGCAATTATATGATAATTTTACTTTAAAAGTACAGAATTGCTTTTTAATTCTAAGCGAAGTAAATATAGAATACAAAAATGAAATGGAGACTCAATATGATATAGAATGTTGAAAAACAAATTAAATGCAAATACTAGTAAATAAAGAACATTCAACTTAGTCTTTGAACACATCAAATCCAAAATTATAAATAAACGAAGTGATAAACAAAAAGTTAAAAACATCATCATCATCATCATCCCACCTAGGTGGGGTCAGCTGCATGGATTCTATTGCGCCATTCTTTGCGATTTAAGACTAAATTTTTTGTAATTTGTAATAATAATAATAATAATAATAATAGTAGTAGTAGTAATAATAATAATAATGATGATAATAATAATAGTAATAGTCAGATGATATTAATTCTTCATGTGCAAATGTCATCGAGCTAAGTTTTATCTTTGTTGCACTTCCTACATTGGAGGAGAAAGGTCATCTGCCATGACATCGTGAAAGCATTAAATGCAATTTCTTTTCCTCTTGGATGATGTCAACACCAGCCACTTGCAAAAGGACATGGAATCATGAGAACTGATCCAACCATTTTCTTAGGTTGCACTGTGGTTCATTTGGTTCTGCTGGTCATTTATATTTGGATGGGACTGGGTATAACCGAACCGGTGAAGGGTCGAGTCACCTGTTAAACCAGCCGGTCTGGTCTGGTTTTGAAAACATTAACAAATGATGTCAACAGGAGTGATAAAGGTGCATGCAGCTATGACTTTTTCATAGGAAAGAAGATGAGGACAAATTTTGGAAATTTGAAAATATTCTTGATGATTTTGAAGCTGATCTACATATCACGGATACACTTACAATAGTTGCAAACTGTGGGTGGTAATTTGCCATTTTTAAAACTATGTGGGTATATTTGCAATTATAATAACACAATGTGTGCATTTGCAAAAAAAAACTATTTAGTATTAAATCATTGCTTTAAATGCCAACATGTAACTAATGATGGAAGCATGTAAACTATCATGGAAAAGAGATGACTGGGTGAAAATAGGTTTTTTTTTGTGTTGTTACTGTATAAATCATGTGGGAAATAGGATTTGAGAAGTTCTTAGAAGCACATGAACATCTGTCCAAGTTCCTTGTCGAGTCTTGTGGAGGTTTCTGGATGTTGTGTGGTTGTTGTAATGCATAATCATGCCACCCAAATCATAGAGGCATAGGCTATATCCTCATCCATATGGACCATACTCGATCAAAATTCTTTAACATGACTAATAAACTCAATAGCTTACTAAAACAAAACAATTTTGTTCCTATTTGAATCAAATGCTGTTTGATATATATTTTTTGATAAAAAAAAGTTTACTTGTTTACCATCATAAAAAAATGGCTACTCCTTTACAACTCTCTCTATTTGAGAGATTCTCTCCTGGACTGTCCCACTAATATCATGATTGAACTTTCATCTAAGCCTCCGAGCAACTGAGAATAATCGTCGATTGAGCTTAAATGCCCTGTAACTTGATGCAAATCATTGTTATCATTGCTCGACGAGAATATATTGTATTTCCCATCTCATGAAGGAATAACTGCATGATATATTTTCCAATGGACTGCAACATGATTCATTGCTACCTTTCAACATGCAACATGCATGGATCCCTAGCTGTGCTTTGTCTGAAATTTAACAAATCTTCATCATCCACCATTACCTAGATGGGATTGCTTTTTATTTCCATCTTACATATTTCAATTTAATGGAGATTTTATATTTAATCCTCATGTAACTACTGATTCTTACCAATCCCTATGAACCTCACCTAGATTCCGTTCCTCATGGTTTCCATTTGACATCGCCTACTTCAATAGAAGCAGAATATTTGATCCTTATGCAACTGATTCTTATGCTTTAGTATTTATGAACTACTTTAAAAGAAAATTCATCATCTCAAAAACAACAAATTATAGTAAGATCATCTCAATAGAATCTTAAAAGAACAAATAACCCTAACTAATTTCAACGGGAAGGAAGTATCTGCTTACAGTCGTTCACCTTCTGGCTTGTTAATCCTCTTATTCTCTTCCCTTAACTTTCTAACTCTTTCTAGTTGCTTCTGTACTGCCTCATGCTACTCCCCATGTTCCCTTTATATAGGTTATATTGTATGGCTCTTACATAAAGATTACAGCATAAACATGCTAACTATTCTCTTTCCTGTAAATATCTTATGCAGAACATATACCTTTCTAATAGAGTAAGAAACCCCATTTTGTTTCTTGTTCTTCATGATCTAAACCTCTTGTATTGAATGAGCAAAACAAAACATCACCTACAAAAAGACTATTTCAAAATATGACGACATCATGTTCATTTACAGATACGATCACACAATTATTAAATGTCAAATATGACTGCACATTTTTCTCCGTTTCCCAAGTATGACCATTCTATTTGTTGTCCGAAATGGATGTTGAAGAATTATGATTTTACCAAACTTCCTTTCCTGTTGTTATAGCTCGAAAATTTATTAGCCAGAAAAATTGCAATTTTTGATAGCAAATTTCACAAAAATAAAAATTCTTTTTGGCAAGGGTAATTTGGCAAAAGTTTAGACTTTTGAAAGGACATCTGACACACACATAAAGGAATTGCATATTTGAAAAATATAGAAAACGCGGTCGTATTTAATATTTAAAAAACATGTTTTTATCTGAAAATGAGTATACTGTGTAGTCATATTTGGAATTAATCCCCTGCGAAATTTCTAATTTATCTGATATGTACAAATGGAGATCTGGGGCCCACAATAACGATGGTCATCCATCCACTAGTCCCAGCACCCATGTGCTGCCCATCAGTGGTCCCCACATGCTATTTGTTTGCACACGCTTAGGGATTCGTCCACTGTATCTAGCTCTCTCTTGCCCTGAGCCCAACACAGGCCTGATGTGTCACTGGACCACCACAGGCCAGTCTTGGTGGCATCAGTGATGACTGTAATTCTGTGATTTTATAGGGGCCTATATACTCTTGTAGGGACTGTGAATGGTTTAATAGCATTCATGTGGGTTAATTTAACCAACAAGACAGCTGCTGGTATTGTTTTTGTGCGTTCATATGGAGAGAGCATTATTCCTGAGAATAATCTTTTGAATCCCTTGGATGACCATACCTATGAATTGTATTTTCTGATGATTAAAATTGAGACCATACTTTCTCCAGGATCCTTTTCTCTGTTTTCATGCCATATTCTTCATCTTGGATGGCATATTGAAAGCATACTTCCTACGAGTGGAATAAGAGTTCTTTGAATTCATGAAGTCCTGCGCAAATGAAATATGTGCATTGACCTTGTTTAATAAATTTGCTTAATCGTCATGGTAAAATTCTTTTACTTGCATGTTGATTTTAAAGCTGTTAATTTAATATCTAAACATCTAAAATATTCATTTGGGAAAGTATTGTAGCATGCTAATGCAAATATGAATGGATCTAGGTGTTTTTTATAATTACACATGATTCTATATATGTGTATAAGCATTTTTAAGTAGGTATGGCTCACCCAAGATTTTGATTGAAATGATTTTTGTTACTACAATAAAGCAAATAATTTTAAATGCTGTAAGTAGAGTGGATGTTGATTTAACCATCAAAGGGTGTCAGTAAGGTGGCAACACAGATATTTCAGTTTTGTCAACAACATTGAAGCACTGTGCTAATTTTATAGTGTTCCATCAATTGCATTTGCATAAAAATACCTTAGAAGATGGAAAATCTTTATTTCCAACTGGACTTCCAATAGGGGGACCAGACATATCCCTCGATGACAGTTGATTCTGTCAAACTGCCTAGTTTGATCTGATTCTTTTAGCATTAGTGAAAATCTTCCTCTATGGTCGCTACCATTGTTGCTCTTATCATTATCCCCATCTCTAGGTGCATTACTTGTTTCTCTAGATGATGATGTTGTTCTCCCTGGTATTATGAGTTACACTGCTTGGCTGTTGATAATAACAATAAGATGGTAGATCTGATAGATTACAGTGATTTGCAATTTTGATGAGATTTGAAGAACATCACAGCACTTTCAATTTGTTGTTGCTTCCAATTTCAATTTCAGAAAAAGTCTATCTTCTGTATTCTTACCCGTTAGGTGCTTTTGAAGCCTGATCTTGATCTTAATGTGAATTTCTGGAATATTTTCACTTCGACGATGGCTTATTTGAACTAATCGGGCATTTCTGTGCTTATCGCTTGTTGAATTGTTCAAGTTTCTCAGGTCCCGTCAAAGAGGAGAAACATCATGAATCTGTGTCTGAAGGGAATCTCTTTCAGCAAAATTCACCAATTGTTAGTCATGGACTGGAAGACCGTGAAGGAACTATTGATCATTCTCATGGGAACTTTACTGATGTTGGTTCTCCTTCACTTCTACTCATGCATATGGTTTTGCTTTCTCACTTGTAAGCCTATAACACTATACTGCTAATAACAGGAGCCACCTAGTTCAATTTCTTCAAGAAAGCCAAAAGTCAAAAAGAAAGGAAGCAATGATGCTCCTTTCACCAAGGAGCCTGATCCTACTGAGCAGCAAGGTGGGGCCATCATCTTCTTTTGATTTTTTCGATTTGTGATTGTGTCCTTTTCTGTCAGGTGTTTAATTGATGCAAATTGCATGAACTTTCAGATGCAATTGTGGGTGGATTTTGTGAGAGATTGGAGGATTTCTGTGCGAGAGCTGAAGCCACTAATGATGATTTGGACTATGGGGATGGACCATCTATACCTCTTGCTGATATTAAGTTGCTTGTAAATGAAATAATGTCTGCCCGTGCAAAGAAAATTTTGCATTTGGTTCCTGTAGATATACTTGTTAGACTTCTAAATGTTCTAGATCGTCAGATTCATCAAGGACAAGGTATATCCATTGAAGAAATTGAAAATGTAAGTTTTCGTTGTTGCTTTTGGTTCTTTATTTAGTTTAAAGCATCACATCATTTCCATCTAATGTGTTGCGTTTTTCCTTTTTTGTTGTCTTTATTTATTTATTTTTGCAGTTAATTCCAAATACGACTGCAATGTTTACCCTATTTCTAGATATGATAACACATGAAAATGACAAACACGACCACGCATTTTCACCATATTTCCAAATACAGCAATGCTGTCAATTTTTCTCATGTGTTTTTACCAAAATACCCTATGCCGGGATCAACATGGCTAGTGTTTATCCAATCTCAGCTAATTTGAATCTATCAGTAAGACTTCCTGTCACTGCTGCATGACTTAGTGTGTGGACCAGTTTTTGATGTGTGATTATTTATCGTTATTTCTCGATTGTCCTTATTTCTTAAATCTATGATATGTAATTTCTGAAGTAATACACCTTTTTTGGGCTTGGATCCCAAAGCTTGCTTATATGCATTCTATTAGCATGCAATATTCATATTTCAATTCCTTGCAAACATGATACACTATCTTCTATTTAATTTTGTTAGTCCTCTTCATCTTCTTGTGAATTTAAGATAATTAAATTTCTCCAGCTACTGCTATGTATATGTGATTATCTTGATTCATTGGAATGATTCAAGCATTCTGAATTTTGACTGCATCATAAGGTTGCATGAATGGCTGATAAGCACTCTCTTGCAAGTTGCATCCTACCTTTTTATTTGAAGTTCATATGTCATTTTAATTGGCTGAGAAGTTTGTGGCCTTCTTTCATCTGATTATTTCTGTTGTTTCAGTCTGATTCAGATGTTGTATCATTGGTTACTTGTGCTTTGGAGTCCACTCATGCATCTCTAGCAATTATGACGCAGCACGACATGCCTAAGCAGCTTTACAAGGAAGAGGTATGCATTATTGTGTTCACTCTTTTACCTGTTGGAATTTTTATTTTCCATTTATCTCTGAATTTTTCTCTGTAATCTGAGAACAGTCATATATACTGCTACAAATCAAATGCTGATCTTCATGGTGGGCTGGTTTCAGATCATTGACAGAATTGTCGACGTCTCAAGACATCAAATTATGGAAAGCATGTTGTCTTGTGATCCGTCTTATCGCGCTCTTCATAGACCAAAAGAAAACGATGTGTTTGATGGTGAGACTTTACACATTTTTAAATGCTTCTAGAGGTGTGGATATCTATGTTTGTTTCTATAGCCCCGCTTTGCTTTTTTGAAAGCGATATTGACAGCTGGTCTGTTCACTTGTTGTGCAGTGGCTGAGTTATGAATCTCTGCTTTCTTTCTTTCCATGGCATTCTAGTTTGTTCTCTCTGATTATATTTTCTTTCAGTTTCATGCATGTACTTGAGTAAAGATTAATTGGTTAAATAGCATTATTTTCTTACATAGAAAAGTGAAATTGAATTAAAATAGATGTGCAGCTACTGATGACTCATCTTGCATACAAGTGGATACTTATTATATGTAATGTGGAGTACTTTGTGATTGCTTTCTTGTGGATTAGTGTGTCTAAATGTTTTCTTGTGTCTTAAGAGTTCATTTTAACATATTTTTATTTTCAGCAAACCATTGAACATCATGTGGAAAGCGGATGAGATGTGTCATCATAGCCGTCATGTCTAATATCTGCCAATAATGTATCTCTAGGTGAATCTTATGTGTTAATAAACTAAGGTATTTTTGCAAATATAACTGCAAAGTTTGACCAATATTGCATCTATGTTCCTAAGTTTGCTGAAATTGCAAATATAATTACAAAGTTTGCATAAATTTGCAAGTGTGTTCATTCCGTTATGATGCTATTAGATTTTTATTTTTTATTTTTTTTGTAAAATAACAAAAATGCTCTTTAACCCAATTATTACATCTGCAATGTTTTCAACTATTATACAGTTATTTGCTATTTCATTATTTTCTATATTTTACTGATATTATTATTTTAGATTATTTTACAAATAGCAGTTATACAGTTATTTGCTATTTCATTATTTTCGATATTTTACTTATATTATTATTTTATATTATTTTACAAATATGCTATAATACTTTCGAAAATTGCAAATGTAATATTTTGCTTAAAGGAAATTTTTGTTATTTTACAGAAAAATCTAATAGCATCGTAAGGGAATGTACATGCTTGTAAATTTATACAAACCTTGTGGATGTATTTGCAATTTCAGCCACTCTGGAACATAGATGCAATGTCAGTCAAATTTTGTTGTCAAATTTGCAAAAATCCCATAAATATATTGGAGATGATCTGTACATGTATTAGTTTGGGAAGTGATAAAACTTTTTGAAAGAAAAGTTTTTGATGTAAAAGTTGTTGAAATGGTACAAAATGATGTGATATGATAGGGGTATTGATAAGAAGTAAAGAAAATAAATTATAATAGATAAATTAGTTGTGTAGAAATGATTGACAAATAAAGTAGTTGTATAGGAAGATGCAAAGAAATGATTAAAAAATAAGGCAGTTGTAGAGAGTGAAAAGTTTTAGATTGAAAGCGTCTTGTTTGAAAATTTTTAGATGCATCCAAACACTCCCTATAATATAAAGAATCATTTTTGCTTGGTGGTCCTTCTGAATCCATTGTCCATGGAATGGAAATCATCATCATCATAAGTTGCTTCTCACGTATGTGGGGTAAGCTTCTTGGATCTCCTATGTCATTTTTGACGATAAAAAAAAACTATATTTTCATTAATATTTAATGTTTTCATATTTTGTTTAATTATTGTTATCTATGTTTTTTGGTTCTTCCTCTCATTATCTTTTGCTTTCTATTTGAATAAACTTAAGTCTCTCAACCAATGCCATTTTAAGTTTTTGTTTAATATGTCCAAGTCACTGTACTCTGTTTTCAGTCATTTTTATTTTGTATTTGTCTCACCTTTAGATTATCTCAAATTGCTTTGTTTCTAATTTTATCTTTTTTTTTTTTTTTTTTACCACACATATACCTTAATATTCTCATTTTTCCTGCGTTCATATTATGCATATGTTATTCTTTAACTACCCTACATTAGTACATTCTGCCCCATATAACATAGCTGGGCTAATCATTGTCCTATAAACTTTTTCTTTTAATTTAATTAGAACAAGATGGTCACATGAATTTCTTGAAGTAATTCACCATTTTTTCCGTCTTGCTTAGATTCTATTTATAATATCTATCTGGATTTCCTAATTTTCTTGAACTATTATCCCTATATCGAAGTGGTTAGTTCTTAGTACTACTTGGCCTGCCTGAAATCTTAATTGGTTATTTATCTAGTTGCTTGCTATTATTAAAATTGCATTTCGTAAATACAGTTTTTGTTTGACTAATTTCAAAGTTATTACATTAGAGTATCTTTCCACTTGTTTAATTTTGATTTTATTCCTTTTATTTCTTCTATTAGGACTACATAATTTGCAAATAATTTGCACCAAGGTATTTTTTTTTTTTTTTTTTGTAGTTGTCTAGTAGCATTATCTACGACTAAAGTGAAAAAGTAAGACTTAAGACTAATTCAAACCTATTATAATTGGAAAATCTCTTGTATCTCCACTTATGATTCTCACATTTGTTATAGCCTCCTCAAATATACCTTTAATAACATCAAGAAATCTGTTGGTTATTCTTTTCTTTCTAGCACCTTCCATATAAATTTTCTTGGGACACTATCCTATGCATTTTATAAATCAGTTATTAACAATGCATGTTTTATTGCGAACTCTTACCTGGGATTACCTTGTAATTACTACATAGAGACCTATTTGATTTTCTTAGAAGAAAGAAATTTATTTGGGTAGAATTGGTCCCACTCTTCATGGTTATTAAATCTCCACTTTTTTTCCTGTTATAACTAAATCATATGCCATAATAAAAAGTAAAACAGCATTCCCGAATTTATTCCTAATTCTAGAACTGGAAATTGCATGAATTCTCTTAAAACATGCATTATCTTTTTCCACATGTCTATTTAAATCTCCTTCTATCACATTCTTATCTTGGTTTAGTATCCTTTCTGCTTGACTATCTTTGGCGTTCCAAAATTGTTTCTTAATCTTATCATATAATCCTTCTTGTGGTGTGTACGCTCTAATTACATTTATGGCCTCTTTACATAGCACAAGTTTTGATTAAAAAATTCTATCATTCACTCTATTAATATCTACAACTTTATCATTAAATTTATTTTCTAGCATTATTTCTACACCGTTTATATTTCCATCCTTTCTTACATACCAGCCTTTTCTGCTTTCTTTTTAGTCTCCTTGAGATGAGCTACATTGGTTTTTCTTCTTCTTATAGCATCCACTAATTCCATACTTTCTTATGGTATCTACTAATTCCGTATTTTCTTTGAAAGGGTTTCAACATTTCGTGAGGGAAAAATGAATTTTGTGTTTTGAGACTACCTTATTTACCAAACCTCATTTAGAATGACGTGGAAACCTTTGCCTACTTTTCACAACAACTAGATGTGGTAGCATGTTGCTTTTCGGGAGATGCTCTCCTAACCTTACCTATTTCTTGCTATACCCGAGCTCCAATGCAGTGCATTGCTTTTGAGTAAACGCCCTAACAATCCTTACTTGTTTGTCACTGTAGCCGGGCTCCACCATGGCGTGTCACTTAGAGGGAACGTTCTAGCACTAAGAACTTGTATAGCACTAACAACTTGTAATGTTACTTCAGAATCCATAAATAAAGATGTGGAAATCTCTATAGGACTGGCTGCCAACTTAAATGTGCCAACCAACCCTTGTTTTTTATCCAGACTTGGGACTAGCAATATGAGAAGAACTCTTTTCAGCAAGGTGGTCCATGAAATGGATATCATTATAGAAATTGACTAGGAGAAAGAGGCAGAAATCAGGTACTAGCGCATGACTTCCTAAGCCTTTACCAGGGTATTTTGCAAAAGCATTTGGTCATAATCTAATATCAGGATCAGAACAACCCAAAGTAAGATTGCTCTAAGTCACCTGCGACCTTTGGTTACCATGGTGACTGTGAGGTTGGCTGGCTTCTCTCCATGTGATGATAACAAGTCAATCCCTTCCTGTAATTTGAACAGAATTTCATTTTAAGCTTTTGAACTTTGAAATTGGTAGTGTTAATACTGTTTTGAGAGTTGACTTTTTCATTTGTTAAAGTTCAGCTATGTTTATATTTATATTTTATTTAAAAAAAATCTTCTTTGGGTGGTTGTTGTTTTTTTTTTTTTTTGGTTTTTTTTCATCTTTCAAATGTTCTGACTGTGTATATATGATGTAAAGTTTCGGAGTTTCTGACCTGTTGTCTGGTTAAATGTTCTTAGGTGATGAGGATGAAGATTTTGATGCTGATGGTGGTTCGGTTAGCAAGCGTCGTCGTAATGTTAGGAGTGTTAAAGTGAAGAAGTCAACAGGGAACAAGTGTGGTTATCACTATAATCTGATTTTTTGTTACGTTGTATGACTTTATTTACCAGTGTTAGGTCTTTTTGGATTCTATGAATGGATATTATTTAAAGTTTTGTGGCCTTCTGTGCTAGGGTTACTGCAGCCGTTCATGTCATTGTCCAAAAACTGTGCACCGTGCTGGGTTTTCTTAAAGATCTGCTGTCAATAGAGCGTCTATCAGATAGTTGCATTCTACAGTTGGTGAAAACGAGCTTTGCAACATTCCTGGCGGATAATATTCAACTGATACAGTTAAAAGCCATCAATTTGATATGTGGGGTAAAGTCCATATATCTATTAATTTTTTATTGACAAATGGATTGAATTTCATCAATTGTGGTTGAAAAATCTCTAATTCTTGATAACAGGTCTTTGCATCGTATGTACAACATAGGAATTTTCTTATTGATGAAACATTCCAGCTGCTTTGGAAGTTGCCATTTTCAAAGCGTGCTGTGAGATCATACCATCTTCCTGATGAAGAACAAAGGCAGATCCAGATGATTACTGCCTTGCTGATTCAGTTGGTGCAATGCAGTGCAAATCTTTATGAAGTATTGGGACCAACAATAGATAGCAATACCGTCCCAGAGGTCTCAGTCGATGTGAGCTTCCCTGTTAAGTGCCATGATAGTGCGACTGAGGCATGTTGTCTTTTCTGGACCAGCGTTCTTCAGCGGTATACAAGTGTGAAATCTCAAGAGGTATCTGAACTTAAAGTGATTGTAGAGAACATTGTTATGGATTTGTTGACTGCATTAAATTTGCCAGAATATCCTGCTGCTGCTCTCATACTCGAGGTAAAAATTTCTCAATAGATTTTTTTCAAGTGATTTTGTTATCTTTATGTTGACATGGTAGTTGTTTCAGGTTCTCTGTGTGTTGCTGCTCCAGAATGCTGGTTTAAAATCAAGAGATGTATCAACTCGTTGCATGGGTATAGACCTTCTAGGGACAGTTGCTGCTAGGTTGAAACAGGATGCTGTCCTTTGCAGAACAGACAAATTTTGGATTGTTGAGGAGATGGTTGGTGAAAGAACTGACGCTTCGAGCAATCCTAGAGATGTATGTCGCATTTGTCTTGATGGGAAGGGGAGTAAAAGTTTGGTTGTTTGTCAAGGTTGTCAGAGATTGTTTCACACAGATTGCACTGGAGCCTTGGGACAAGTTGTTCTGCCTCGTGGTTGGTCTTGCCAACTTTGTCTCTGTAAGAAGGAACTTACGGTTTTACAATCATTTTGCAAGTCACAGTACAAGGTTGCGACACCGAAGAATAATACTACGGCAGAAAATACTTCTCCTGTGTCGGATGAGATTACCGGATTGGAAGTTGTTCAACAAGTTCTTTTGAACTATCTGCAGGAAGCTGGTTCTGCAGATGATGGGCACCTGTTTGCTCGCTGGTTTGTGAACTTGACTCTGTCACCATTTTAAATGATTGCGCAGTTTCATGAATCCTACTAATTCGTCATTTATCTGCAGGTTTTATCTTTCATTATGGTACAAAGATGATCCAAGATCTCAGGAGAAATTCTTTTACTATGTCAATAGACTAAAATCAAAAACAATTGTGCGGGATTTTGGGGCCGTTTCATCATCATTAACAAGGGACTCAGCAAAAAGAATATCCTTATCCTTGGGGCAGAACAATTCTTTCTCAAGAGGATTTGATAAAATTGTTTATGTTCTTCTTGTAAGTAATTTCTGGGTATGGTTTTTTTCTTTTGCTTCTACAAAGCGAACCTCATTTTTGATGAAAACTTGTTCCAGGCCAACTTGCGAGAGAATTCACCTGTTCTACGAGCCAAAGCATTGCGAGCAGTAAGAAGATTATTTATTTGTTTATCATTCCCCCTTTTGATTTATGGTGCAAATAAGAATGACACTGGCTCCTGTCCACCTTGTCGTAATTCTCTTGTTTCCTGGTTTTCTCTTTTCTTTGTCTGATGCAGGTTAGTGTCATAGTTGAAGCTGATCCTGAGTTTTTATGTGAGAAACATGTCCAATGTGCTGTTGAAGGAAGATTTTGTGATTCTGCTATCTCTGTAAGAGAAGCTGCTCTAGAACTTGTAGGCAGGCATATTGCGTCGCATCCTGATGTTGGTTTGAAGGTATTATATTTTTACAGAGTTTGGGTTGTAGGCAGAAAAGAGGTCATAGGGGAACCGATTTCTTCTCTTGTGTCTTGCAGTATTTTGAAAAGGTAGCTGAACGAATAAAGGATACTGGAGTTAGTGTTCGCAAACGAGCTATCAAAATTATTCGGGACATGTGCATTTCTAATGTTAATTTTTCAGAATTCACAAATGCTTGCATTGAGATCATTTCTCGTGTGAATGACGAAGAAACTAGCATACAGGTATGTGAAGTTCTTCTCTATGAAATACTAACTTACTTATTGTTGTGCCTCTTTGATGATAAAAAAATATGTTTCGATTCGGTATTAAGAGCTGATTGCTTTTGGTGTATAGGATCAATAGTTCAAGAAAATGGAAAAATTGAGAAAGACATTATGAATAGAATCCAAGCAGGATGGAAGAAGTGATGTGTGCTTTAGGGTGTGTTTGGGAAGTGATGAAAAGTTTTTTGTGTAAAAATTTTTGAAACGGGAGAGAATGATGTGGTATGGAGGCTAATGATGAGGAGTAAATAGAATAAAGTTAAAACAGATAGGTTAAATATATGAGTAGTAGTGTTAAAATGATTGAAAAGTGGGGTAGTTGTATAGGAATAAGTGAAAAAATAACTTAAAAATTGGGTAGTTGTGAAGAGTGAAAAGTTTCAGTTGGAAAAGTTTTTTCGGTAAAGAAACACCCCCTTAGTAAATTCATGCTACTGTCAAGTTCCAAGTAAAAATAAAAGAAAAATTCTATAAGACAACAATTAGAGAAGCTATGCTATACAAGGCAAATTGTCGGGCTAGAGTCTAGCAGAAACAAGGATGTCAAGGTGGAGTAGTAAAACAGGAAAGATGGAAATGAAGTAATCCAAGATAACCTAAAGGTGAAGCTAATTGGTAAAAAATGAGGGAAAACAAACTTGAGGTGGGTTGGGCATGTTAAATGGAGGCACGAAATGGCACCGGTTAGTAGAATTAAGTTTATTTAAATAGAAGGTGGTAAGAGAATGAGAGGACAACCCCCAAAAAGGTGGATAGAAGTAATTAAACAAGATATGAAGACATTAGAAATTACTAAAGACAGTACATGATTGTAAAGAATGGTGCAACTGGATCTCTGCATCTGACCTCACATAAGTCGGTAACAACTTTTTTCAATGATATTGATGATGATGTTGATTCTACTATCTCCTGTCTGGACCCCTAATGAGATCTTATCGGTATGGCAACTTGTGACAGAATGCTTGCTCGTATTTATAATGATCAAAATTATTTTGCATTTTATTGTGTAGTTTGCATGTTTTTAGATCCATATGAAATCTATTGTTGCAACGTCCAGTTACTTGGGTCATTTTTGTGAATCTTCCCATGCAATGGAACATTACAATGCTAGTGATGATGATACGTATGACAAAATTTGGTACCAGCTTCCAACACAATGATGCTGCGCATTAGGTAGAAGGCTGCGAACTGTATCATTACACTTGTACACCATGTACTTTAAATTCTCATTGCCAAATATTGAGTTTAAGCAGCATGTACTTCTGGCAGATGGTGACTTTTAAGAAGTTATTCTATTACTGCAAAATTCGTAATGACTCTGATTCGAGGTTTTCCAAAAGGAGAATTAATTTGGTCTTCTAATCTTGCCATTTGTTTTCTCAATGAGGATTATTTGTTAATGCTTATCCCCTTGTTTGATTGGTAGAAATGGCAGGTGCACGTGCTATGGGAATTCTATGTGATCATCGAGTCCCATTTAAATTAAAAGAAAAATTTTATAGAACAATCGTAGGTCTAACTATGCTTTATGAGCTAGAATGTTGGTTGGTTAACGAACAATATTTACAACCAACCAACAATATTTACATAAAATGAGTAGAGATGGGAATGTTACGTTGGATGAGTGGTAAAACCAGAAAATGAAATAAATTAAAAATAAAGTAATTCAAGGTAAACTAAAGGTGAAACCAGTCAATAATAAAATGTGGAAAAGTAAAGTGATTGGTTATTTGAAGAAAGGCTTGAAATGGCGCTGGTTTGGAGAAATAAATTTATTCAGACAGAAGGTTGTAAGAAAACGCGAGGAAGGCCCAGAAATTTGTATGAAAGAAATTGCAAATTACTGAAAGCATAGTTCATGATCATTAACAATGATTCAACAGGATCCATGCAACTGACCTCACGTAGGTGGGAAACAGCTTATGATGATGATGATCCTCTAGTTTGATGGGGATGCACATGGTGGAGCACTCTATACTTGATTTATCTATTTCATATCTATGGGAAAAGCTTCTTGCTTTGTGTTTCATATGATGGTTCAACATGAGCCAGCTGTCAGTTGGAAACATTCCAGAGGCCACATGAGACTTGAATGTCGAGAAGCACAATAGGGATGCAAATATCTGAAGATAAACAATTTATCTGAAATTCCCCTAAAATTCATAAATGGAAATGGGCATGTAAAATGGAATGAAAAAATAGAAAATAAATCTACCTTCTCAAAAACAAACCTGAACAGGCAATCGAACCATTTTTATGTCCATTTTAGGTTGGACTAGTTCAATGATTAGTTCAAATCATTTTGAATCATGATGTTAGCGTGACATTATTATGATTTAATAATTTTATTAAATTTCAAAATTTATTATAAAAATAAAAATACACAAAACATAATATTGATTAGGGTTTATCATAATGTTTAGAACTTTGTTATAAAATTACAACTAAGTGATTAAAATATAATATTAGTAAGGGCTATCCCAGATGTACCCATTCCATTTGACCAAGTACCCAAATTTACGTACTTGTTTCATTATTTGACAGTGTTCTAAACGCACACACTTTTACATTCTGTTAAAAATTCTGATCAAGTTGCCTATTTTGGTCTTAAAGATTAAGCATTGTTATTATCTTTTGGAACAATTTAATAAGTATTCTCAAAAGCCTCAAAAGCACTTATTGTTCAAATAGTCTGGGCCAAATGACAAGTACAAATACTACAAAATGGAGTCCAATGTTGAACCTATCATCACTTCAAGTTACCATTGTGACAAGAAACTAGGCTACTTTAGCATTAAATCTTAAGCACAGAGATCCTCCTTTATAACAACCAAGTGATTTTTCTGAAAATTGAACCTCAGATTAATTTGCAAATATTCTCACCAAGATGACAAGTATAAATGGTATAAAAATGACCAAAACTGGGCTTACCTTGCTTCGAGCTATTATCAAGTTGAAAATTATGACTAAGTTAGCTACTTTAGCGTTTAATATGATGCAATGAGTTTATCTTTTGGAGCAGCCAAATGAGTTTTCTGAAAATGAACCTCAAAAATACTTAGATCTTCTAATATTCTAGCCCAAATGACAAGTACAAATGGTATAAAAAATGAGCCCAAAATTGAACCCGACCTCACTTCAAGCTAGTATTAAGTTGACATTTATGACCAAGTAGGCTATTTTAGCATTAAGTAACGGAGTTACCCTTTCGAACAACCAAATGAGTTTTAAACCTCAAAAGTACATAAATCTTCAAATATTTATGCCAAATAATAAATCTTAAAAAGTATTTAAATCTTCAAACATTCATATCAAATAATCAGTACAAATGGGGTAAAAATGAGCCGAAAGATGAACTTGACTCCTTTCAAACTCTAAAAATTTAGACCAAGGGTGTGTTTGACAATAACAAAAAATGTCAAGCTAAAACTTTTTGATCTCCATAACTATTTTAATTTTTAATCGTTTTTTACATCCTCGCATATACCCTACTTTTCAATCATTTCTACGCAATTACTCAGATAATTAACCTATTTATTTTAACTTTATTCTTTCTACTCCTTATCATTACTCCTATCATATTACATCATTTTCTTCTAATTAAAAAACTTTTATATAAAAAACTTTTCATACAAAAGTTTTGTCACTTTCCAAACACACCCCAAGTAGGATTCTTTGGCATTAAATATTAAGTAATGCATCATATTTTGGACTAACCAAATAAGGATTCACATAAAGAAACCTGAATAGTATTTAATCTTTACGAATTCGTCTTATTATTAAGTGTAAATGATACAATATGAGTGCAAAGCTGAACCCGGCCCAACTTTAGTTGCCATGTGGAGTCAGGTTCAACCTTGGGCTCATTTTTATACAAGCTTAGGTTTTCTTTATGGGAGTACTCATTTGATTATTTGGTATATTTGGAATATTTATCGAAAGTTGTGATTATATTTAAAATTTTGTAAAACAAGCAAGTATGTTTTGATTTTTGGTTTGATGTAGAAGGTATGTTTGGGGTAAACCCTATTAATAATTACATAGTACCTATAAACAGTGCATCAAAACCAGATCAGACTATCCATTTGACCCAGTCTGACTTGGAACTGGAGGCTTTGCTGGTCTGGCTTGCGGTTCAGTTATCAATAAAATCATGTGAGCTGCTCAAACGGACAATGAAGCTGATAAAATCAAAATTTCCCGGTTTGCATATCAATCTGTGGTAAGATCAGTAGGGCAAGAGCGGCATTGCGCAAAAGAAACAAATGACAGCAGCTATGTTGAACAACTGCACTGGGCAAAAAGAAGAAGATCTTGGTGGGATGTGACAGCAATATCGAAGAGTGGCTTTTTGAAAACTAACATGTGATGGAAAATTTGGTCATTGTGAGGGAATAAGGAAAATATTACCATAGACAACTGTGCATAAATATTTATACATCCAGTCTGTCATTGGTTTGGTCCTAATAACATTGCCTATAACACTCGTCATGCATCATATAAAAAACTAATATGCTGATCAAAATAGAAAAAACAAATAATAGTATAATGATGATGATGGAAATTTTAACCACAAGGTACCAGTTTAGCTCCAAACACGAAGGAAACCGACATATCAAAAAATTATAACAAACACTAAGGAGAAAATTTTCATTAGCATCTCAAGAGATAGGCTAACAGGGAACATAAGTAATAAAAAAGCATGAACCGACCATGAGTACAGACAATACAATTCTAGTGAGGCTCAATCTTATCTTGTAGAGCATCCGAAACTGGGAAATGCAATACCATCCTTGGCGACAAATAAGATTGCGCTAAGAAACCAATATTTTCACTAGGCAAATCAAATCTAAGGGCAAGCCTCATTCAATACATCTCAAATTCTTCCAGAGCCTATTTCTTTTATAGTCTAGAATTTCTGGAACAGAGACATAATTCACCATTTGCAACATAATCTTCCTTGCCCCAATTTCCAAATTCACACAATCAGGTGGCATGGCAAAAAAAAAAAAAAAAAAAAAAAAAAGAAGGTTTGTGGAACTCACTAGTATTTATAAACTTATGTTGGTCATACCATGTTGTGAGGCAATAGACGTGGTGCACAGAGGCATAGCTCGGCAGCAGTGCTATTGTACCTGTACACTGCTTCAAGCTCTGTGCACATCCTCGAACTCAGGGATGATGTGATGATACATTGACTCAGGGCATACACGGGCTGCTTCCTCAGATGCAAGTGTTGCGAATTGCTTGATCTCCTGCTTCTTGGCCATGGCTGCCCTCCATTTCTGACAAACAAAGAAGGTAAAGATAGGCATGATGACAAGAAACAGGAGCATAGGTGTCAAATTGTACAGATAGTGCTTGATTTGTTGATAGTGATCAGAAATGCAATGAACGATAGATTTTGGGAAGAAACCCCACTGTCGCTGTTGTTGTGCTACTGGTTCGCTTTGGGTGGTGGTGTTGGACTTCAAAAATCCAATCAGTCTGTGAAAGAGGGGGTAGAGACAATGTGGGTGTAGGGGCACATGATTGCTTTCGTTTTTTATTTTAAAATTTTAATTAGTTTATTTGTTTTAAAAATACTGGACTGGACTCCGGATGGACTATTTTTTACAGTCCAACGTGGCGATTTGAATGGTTTGAACAGTTTTCTATGAAATTTAACTGTTAGTCAACTGGGCGAACTTCTGTGCAGCTCGCTGCCAGACTAGTTTGATTACACTGGCTGGTCCCTTTTTCTAAAACATAATCCACTCTACTCGCCTCACGCAATCCTATTTCTTGTTCTCATCATTAACCATATTTTTCACATCAGCCCTTTCTTTTTTTTGTTGATGTTGTTCCATATTCCATGGACGGCATCATCTTTCCATCTATTTATATTTATATATTTGTGTTTTACTGCACAAATACAGCATAATTTTAAGGTGACATGGTAATTAATCTAGATATGGTTACTTATTCATTTACGACGTCTGTGCCATGAAATATATTGGTATCAGAAAGGGAAATTTCTGCCAAACTGCTCAAGCTCAACATGAACATGCTAAAAATTGAATTTACGAAATGAACTTTTTTCTATTTATCTAAATATTGTGGTGAACAAGAAATCAAAGAAGCAATGACAAATATCTCACCGATAAGCATGATTTTGCAAAAACATTATAGCTCAGAAAAGTATCATTTATTTTGAATATGGTAATTCTTTTTAAAGGCCATGTGTCACTTTTTCCCTATCTTTCACTATTCATGGTACTACATCCTTCTTTTTACACATTGAGTAGTTCTATTTGCTTATTCAACTGCTTCACCAATTTCCTTTTTATTTGCCCAACATACTTATTAGTTGTGTCATTTCTCTCATTCTGGTGTAGTGTATATATATATTTTTGGTGATGTTAATTCTGATGTAGTATTTGGAACACTGGTAGTTTTAGAATCATTTTTTATTTTAATATTTGTAATTTCTGTTGCTAATTTTTTTTCTGGCCTTGGAATTCTATTTTCTTGAAATGTCAATTAAGATTGCTATACTTCCTGTACATTCTTTTCCTGAAAGCTAACACTGATATGTGGCTTGTTCACACTTCTGTTACGATTATCAGGACCTTGTCTGCAAAACATTTTATGAATTCTGGTTTGAGGAGCCCTCCGGCTTCCAGGCCCAATTTGCTGGAGATGGTAGCTTTGTGCCTTTGGAGGTGGCAAAGAAGACAGAGCAGGTTGTTGACATGCTGAGAAGGATGCCAAATCATCAACCTCTTGTCACAGTCATTAGGCGAAACTTGACACTTGATTTTTTGCCACAATCTGCCAAAGCTGTTGGGATTAATGCTGTATCACTTGCTTCAGTACGTAGGCGCTGTGAACTGATGTGCAAGTGCTTGCTGGAAAGGATATTGCAGGTATTGCATATCATGCTACCTAAAAAAAAAAAAAAAAAAAAAAAAAAGACATTGTTTCTGCTATTGCATTTGTTTATTTCTAAGTGTGCTAAGAAAGTCTGCTTTTCAGGTGGATGAGACAATCAATGAAGAAGTGGAGGCAAGGGCACTTCCTTATGTTCTGGCTCTGCATGCATTTTGTATTGTAGATCCAACACTGTGCGCGCCAGCATCTGATCCAACCCAGTTTGTTGTTACCCTTCAGCCATACCTTAAAAGCCAGGTAATTAATGCTTTTCTGTGCTACTGCGTATTAAATCATGCATTATAAAAGTCAATATCTAATTGCAAGTGCAATCGCTGTTGTCAATAGTTGTTGGTGGCCTGCATCACCATGATGTATATCCATATGGCGATTCCGGTGTTGGATTGCTTTCGTGCATTATTGATACCATATTTATAGATTCTTTTTTTTTTTTTTTGGGATGCATTGTTTTTCTTAACTGAATTGTACTAGTTGCAAAGCATATTTGAATTGATTCCTTTCATGTTTCTTTTATCGTATTTGGCTTTTGCTTGCTATTGAGACAAGGTAAATACTGTCTAGTTTGCTTTATAATTTCTGATTCCTGATTTGGTGAAACCTAGGTCCACATTTCTGTGCGAACCTCTTGGATGCGGCCCACCTTGGCCCACCCTAATGATGAAATCAAAATCTAACTGGTCAAACTGTATAATATCATTTATTTTATTATGTACCAAAAATTATTTCAATCAAAAGTTTGATTGGGCTGTACCTTCTTAAGAATATGCATGATTATATGTAAGTTATGAAAAATTTTAGATCCATTTATAGATTATTACTGTTACAATAATTTATAGAATCATTCGCCCACTGAAAAGAAAGTTTTAGATGGTTTAGATGCTGAAATAATAGTTTTGAAATCAATATAAATTAAATAATTTTGTTAGGTTGATTTTACACTTTCATCAAATGAGGCCCATGCACAACTTTGATTTGGATGAAGATTGGCTTCCTAGTTAGACAAATGAATCTAAATGCAGTGGGTGGAGATGAGGAGTAGATTTCATATTGTCAACAAGGTGGGCCTGATCCAAGAGGTTCCCACAATGATTTCATTTAACAAAACCGTAGTTCCCATAGAATGTATATTTTCTAATAGTACTCCAATATGGCCACAATTCCCGTGTTTAAAATTCAATCCATATACATATATACACATCTCAAAAAATGGTAAAACTTGGTTTTATAAATTATATATAGTAGGATTAATAGTTTCAGTAAAAAACAAAAAAAATTAAGAAAGGGTTTTCAGACCGGTTAGAAATGATTACTAGGCCAGAATAAAGTCCTAATTTTGCCGAATGTAAATCAAACCAAATTGCTATAAAATGAAGTTTTTGATTCCAAGTTGATCAAATGAAATGGGAGAAAATTTTAGAAGACGATGAGGAAAATAGTAAAAAAAGAAAAAAAGAAAAAAAGAAAGAGAGTAGTAGATCAGGAAAGGATTATCAAATTCTCGATTCATTAACAATCAAATGACAAACATCTTAACAAGTATTATTCTTTTATATAGAAAATTAATACATAAAATAAAAAATTTAATTTCCTTCATCTATTTTTATTAGTGCAAGGCAGATTGATGTAGTGCAGAAACATTAAAAAAAAAAAAAAAAGAGAACAAGGAAGGATCCTCTTAAGGGATTGAGAAGTGAAGAAAAGGGAGAAATCCAGACAAATTTAATATGAGATAGGGTTATGAAATGAGAATAAAAAATTGAACCTTCACTTCAATTTAATGCCTGCCTATAAAAACTGTAACACTGCATTTATTTATAAGAAAAATAATGCCCTAAGTCAATTCATGCTCAATTCTTATACAATTATAATTCTATAGGAATGTGCAATGACTTGCTATTCAAGTCTTACACAATGAATATTCTAATTTGAGTGGATACACAAGCACAATTCTATTTCTAGTGGGATGCATAATGGCAAAACCTTAATAACAATCTAAACATTTTTCAAATCCCTAAAATAACAGAAATTAAAATAAACCGAAAATAATTAAACCCTAAATAAAACCTAATTAAATCTGATCAACTCTGTCACAGACATCCTCCCAATCTTCTCACTACACCTTGTTACCATTAGGACCATGCACGAATGCCCATCATCCATGTTCTCGTCAGTAATTATTCAAATATTTTTTATAAATCATCAATTAGGTCAGTCTTGATTCTGGTACGTAACTTAAGTAACTAAATGTCCAAAAATCCGAAATATGCATGAATAAATCAAAGTCTCTGGAACATTACTTCAATATGCAATCACTTTTTTAATCCTATATTCCCTGGTCTTTATGCAGTTTTGTTTCTATGCATTTCTCTTATTTTCGTTTAGGCCCATTTGGGGGAGAGGACAAAAATTCACATTTTTGTACTCTTTCTTTGCACCTTCTGATGTGCTGACATTTTAATACTCAACTACCTTTCTTTTCTATTATTACCAAGGTTTCTAATCATACTATCACATTTTTCCGTACAAAAAGCCTGCCTATTTTATCAATTTTCATCTACTCATAATCATTTGCCCTATTCATTACATCACTCTCTTTTTCTTCACTTTTTTCATTCTCTTTTATTTTCCTCTAATAAACACTTAATTATACTTCTCAACATTCATCATCTTATCGTGTTCTCTCTTTTTATGTTATATATTTTTCTAGGGAGGCTAAGAAATTATGCTTTTTAACCAATTTATAATAAGAAACTGAAAAGGATCATACATGAAAATTCCATTTTAAGCAAGTTTTTGTTTCCTGTAGGTGTAAAATATGTCCATCATATTATTGATTTATCAGTCAATTATTATATTATGTCTTGAGGTAAGGGAAAGAAAGAAGCTACAGAAAAAAGGGAAAATTTTAAGATAAGGAAGAAGGGATGATTTGATCCAATAGGAAAACCTTCTGAGGCCTGTCATCCTCAAGCTTCTTTGTTTTCCTGATTACAAAGAGAGGGAGGGGAGTGGAGACTTGCTTCGAGCAGAGATTTGACGCTGGGTGGCTGGCATGAAAGCCAGCATGTGTTTCCAGCAGGCTGCACTTGGGAACCCATCATGCTTAAGCTTTTGTGAAGTGCTTTGGTTGGGCTTGAATGATTAGATTCATTTCATTATCAATGTAATACATCAGCCACTTAAGAATAGGCTTCATTAGATATTGTCTTTTGAGTATATTAACTGCAACAGTTTAGCATTGCCAACTTGGTCTTGTGAAAGTCATCCGTGAAACAGACACCTGAAACATGGGTGCTGATATGGCAAGTAGAGAGATTATGAAATTTGTAAACTAGTACACATTTTGAGGTTCTTTAAACTATTAATACAGTTTAACTTAAAACATTCCACACTTCTGGATCTTGCTGATGCCAAAACAGGTGAAGTTGAACTCTTTTTCCTGTTTTATGCACACCATATCTAAAGCAAGGTTATCCAATCAAGATATTTTGTGTTCGCTGCATTTGCCCCCCCCCCCCCCCCCCCCCCCCCCCCCACACACACACACACCCTTTGATTGAATCATTATAAGCTTTATGATGACACCTAAATGCTGGTTTCAATTGTTTTTAATTTGTAGGTGGACAATAGGGTGGTGGCAAAGTTGCTTGAGAGTATAATATTTATAATTGATTCTGTTCTTCCATTGCTTCGAAAGCCCCCATTAGGTGTTATTGAGGAACTTGAGCAAGACTTGAAACACATGATTGTTCGGCATTCTTTTCTAACTGTTGTTCATGCTTGTATCAGGTATTTTTTTCCCTTCTAATTCTGTTGTTTCAGTAATTTATTTTCTGTAATGGTTACTGTCTTGGAATTACTCACAATAAGATAAAGAGTTGAATTCAGTAAAGCTCTAGGAGTAGCTCGTTAGATATTCTGTTTCCGTACATACTTATTTCTGACTTTTCCAACCGAATAATAAATGTGCTGTACTAATTTACACTGTGAAGGTGCTTTATTTTCTTCTTTCATTTTTTTCACCTTTTCTTCTTATTTGTTCTGCCTTTGTAGGTTGGGGGATGGAAACTATCTTAGATTGTAATATTGTAGGGGCTACCTTTAGATGGAATGGTTTGGATCTAAAGGTGGATTAATGCTAGCATTTTAAAGATTGTAAGGGAAATAATAATTAGAATCAGGAGAACATACTAATGGCCCAATTACTTGGTTGGATTTTATTTCATACTGATGGCCTGATTATTTGGTTGGATTCTATTTCTGAGCAAGATTTTATTTCCTAAGGGTCGATTTGATGTGTACTATCCATAACAGCCCTTTTTTCCCCTCAAAATTACTTATATCATCAATCATTGTTTCTAGTTTGCTTTAACCTTATTTGCTTTTTGCTTGATAGCTTCCTCATGTTTCCACGTCAATTTTCATTCCATTTTATTGCATTTCATCACCTCCGCTCAACAGATAAGGCCCTAAGTAGATTTTGAACGTAAAAATCTTTAGTTAATTCGGTGTATGCTTCATTCAACTTGCAGATTCTTGTTGCAGCCTTTTACTGGTGTCGTGACTATTGAAATTTGTGATATTTCTGCAATTATGGCATTGTTCAATGGAAATTTATAACCATAGAAAGATATACAAGTTTTACGCAGAGGAGATACTGAAAAGCTGTAGCTGTTGCTGTAGCATTTCGTATTTGAATATATTTGACCCTTGTGCTCCACAAGATATCTGATGCATGCAGCACAGGACCATCCTAGATTCAATGTCTTTTTATTGTAGCCTTGTCTAATGGTGTATTTAGACCACATATGGGTTCCATTATCACAGGTTCTGTTAGCAGTTGACTCATATTCCTTGAATCTTTTAGATTTTCTTACCTTTCGCGGTAGTGTTCGAATACAGTTACTGTCTGACTT
>JAXCLR010000105.1:34857710-34884414 GCA_035584095.1 Annona squamosa | reverse complement strand
GTTGACTCATATTCCTTGAATCTTTTAGATTTTCTTACCTTTCGCGGTAGTGTTCGAATACAGTTACTGTCTGACTTCATATGGATATAGCATGGGTTGAAATGATAAAGAACTGTAGATTCTGCTGTTATTATTTTCTATATTTTAAATTTTAAATTTGTCATGTGCTTTACCAGAAACACTAGATATAAGGTAGATTATATCTTTTAAGAGTTATTTGTCATGTGTTTTACCAGAAACACTAGATATAAGGTAGATTATATCTCTTAAGAGTTAATGTCCTTGTCAAGGATATGTGTCTCAGGAAAGTGTGAAGAATTGAATTTTTTCTCCCTCCCAAAAGGATGTGGTAATTGCCTCTCTGCTACATGAAACTCTAGACTCCATAACACAATTTAGAATTCTGAGGTGGAGGTTTATTTTGTCTAGAATCCATCTGTTTGAGTGGTACACTCCTTTTTGTTTAGATCTTTCAGATTCTGTTTTTGATTGTTAGGAAGTTAGGAATATTGTGAAGCAAGAATGAATCAATTGTAACCTTGGCTGCCACTATATGGTCCTATAATCTGTTTCTATTAATGTGGCAGTTAGTCTTGTCAGCCTTTTGGTGTTTAGTGTACATACATCTGTATTGCGGTCCTTGTGATAACTATACTCGAGTGACTTGACATGAGTATCTGTATTTTAAGACAGTTTGAAAAGTGAGTTCCCTTCTATTACAGTAAGTATTTTGTTTGTTATGTCAACTCAACATTACAGAGAAAATTTACGAAAAAAATAAAAGAAACATTATGCCGAAATTATACAGTTTATAAACTGCACCTGGATGTTGAATATTTTCAATATAAAGAGGCTGTTTACAAAGGACTATATTTCTTGTTTTATATTCTGCCTGGGATTTAAAAAATATATGTTAGTATTGCAAGCATAGCAGCTTTTGGGGCATTACATCAACTATCAACTGATGGTGTTTCTTACCTTTTAATCGAAGGTGCCTTTGTTCGCTCTGCAAAATTGCTGGAAAAGGTGCAACATTAGTTGAGTATCTCATTCAAATTTTCTACAAACGATTGGATGGCCTTGGCGCAGAAAATAAGCAGGTTTTGAAATTACTTACCTTGTATTGTGCATGGTTAATGTCCTGTAAAATGGTTGTGCTATCTAATTTTTATTTATTTTGAGAAGCTGTATATTTCTCGCACTAGGTATTATGAACATCTTGTAAAGTTCTGTAATTAGTGTCTCACAGGATATTACTTTGAGATTTTCTTTCCTTCATTAGATTTTTTTTTTTTTAATCATCATCTATTTTATCTTCATCTTTCAAGCCCTATGTTGCTCACCAGGTTCATGAAATCCATCATCTACCGTTATTAACAAAGTTAACTGTTTAACTGATTGCAAGTCTGATTGGTTCATGAAGGCTCTAAAGTGATTTCAAAGTTTATAACAATATCCAGATGTTGTTTTATAAATGTCATCTAATCTGATAAAAATTCAACGAATATTCAAGTATGCACAGGTTTTCTTCGCTGGTTCAGGCTTGTCAGGAAGATCTTTCCAAGATTGAGCTGAGTTATTTTCTGTATATGATTATAATATGTTTGGTTCTTATGAGCCTTCCCAACCCTAAAAGCTAGCTCAAGAGGTGAGACTTTATACTTATAATTGAACCCCCAGAACGTTCCACTACTAATGTGGGATAATGTAACAATCTCCTCCTAACACATTGAGCTTAGGTTGGGTCCCATTAGCTTGTTTCCCATCAACTCTTGGATGGAGTTGTTTCATCCTGTGGTCTAATACTAGTGTTTGGTGCTTATAAGCCTTGTCAACACTAAAAGCTAGTTAAAGAGGCCTTCCCTCAAACTAATAACTGAACACCAAAACTTTTCACAATTGATATCTGATAACCCCACAGAGTAAAGATGTGCGTTTACGCATGTTATGCTCTATATGGTAAAAGTTGGATCATCTGCTTTTTGAACTCTATAACTTCGTTATATGTATTTTGAACCCTAACATTTGACTATTAGCATTTTAAACCTTGGCAAGTTTGGTATCTTTGCATTTTAGACCTTGAGTCTAACGGTGCTTAAAAATCATTAAATTTTATGAAATGTCTTGAATGCCCTTGCACTTTAAACTCTCTTAATTTATATGTTTATGTTTTAAACACCGTAGTTGGCCTCATCTTTATTTTTCCATAAACTTAGTTTTTTCATTAAATTTTTTTCGTTCAGATTTGATATCTGTAATATTATATATGTTCTGGTCTATTTATTTGTTTGGCTTGGAAATTAACATGTATTATTTTTGAGAATAAAATGAAATAATTTCATTAATTATGAAATACAATGAAATTACACAGTTTTCATATAATGAAATAGACTCAAAATAATACAATACATCTGTTAGCCTATCAAAATACTTGGATCTAAATTAAGTAAGCCTTTAATGGATTTGATTATCATATCAAGTGTTGCATGTCCACAGCTTTTCATGCACCATCAGAGTGCTGAAAATTTTTGTCATCTTCCCTGAATTGTCTAAGAGCAGCAAATGACTAGCAGATCCAGAATTTTTTTTTTTTTTGGTTAATATCAAATCTGGCAACAAAATCTAAACAGAAAAAATTGCGCACCTCGGACGTCTCCATGAAGCTGTGCAGCCAAGCATCAATAAGATTCAGCTGTGTCCATCTAATTCAACCTTTCCATGATCTCAAATCACCATCTTCCCAAAAGCAAAGACACTAACTTAGCTTAAATGCAGCAGGAGTTTAGAATTCCAACTTCCTCACATCTCAAGATGCTCCTTTTTCACATTCAAATCCCCTTTGGTGCGCTTCCCAAAAATTGTCCACATTTGACTTGCTCATTTAGGTAACTGAGAAGAGCCCTCACCCACCGTACTGTCACTCACCCTCTAGAAGCAGATCCCGTCTTCTTCTGAGTTAGAAGCAGGAAAAACCCAACAGGGCATGCATTGGACAGCAGGATTCATCAAATTGGTGGACACTAAAGCAGAGGAGTGAGGCTTTGGTGACAGAGAAGTGCTAAAAACCTCTTCACCTCTTCTGAATGTGAGAGATTTAGAGTGTTTGGAGAGATTTTGAGCAAGACTATAGAGTTTCCAAAGAGATGATGAGAGAGGAAGCGGAAAGGCAGTTTGAGCTTTCAGACTTCTCACAGCAGGAGGAACAGAAATTCTCTCATCTGATGCCCTTGATTTTTATGGGAGGGTATTTTCAACACATGATACAATTTAACAGTAGTTTTTGACATTGTGAGGGCTTAGGGTTTAACATGCAAAAGAATCAAAATTTTCAGGATTTAAAAGGCTAATATCTAAACCTCAAAGCTTAGTATATAAATAAGCTTAGTTAGAGGGTTTAAAAAGCAAGTACATTGGTAAAAATTAGGTAGGGTATGCTTCGAAAATGATTAAATTTTGATGAAATTGAGGGTATGCTTGGAAAGTAATAAAACTTTGATGAAAATTTTTAGTGTAAAAGTTTTTGTATTAGGAGAAAATGATGTGATATGATAGACGGAAATGATGATGAGTAAAGAGAACAAAGTTAAAATAGATAGGTTAGGTGTATGGGTGGTTATGTGGAAATGATTGAAAAATAGAGTAGTTGTGTGGGAATAAGTGAAGAAATAATTTAAAAATAGGGTGGTAGTAGAGAGTGAAAAATTTTAGGTTGAAAAGTTTTTGGAGTAAATATATTTGGCAACACAAGCTTAGGCTCAAGCAACTAGGGGAAGTACTTGCATATATTTGGATGTGTTTTGCCAAATTTATTCCTTAGGCAACTAGGGGAAGTACTTTAGTTTGCTGCCCCATTTATTTTAGTCCAATTTGATGATTAATTCAAAATCCAAACTGCTCATTTTGTTTAAAATCATTTATTTTGTCGTGGTACTAAAATCATTTCTATCAAAATTTGGGATGGGTCACATCTACTTAAAAATATTTATAGGGTGTGTTTTGTAAACCAAAAAAAAAAAAAAAAATAAATAAAAATAAAAAACTTCTCCACACATTTTTCATGTAACTACTCTACTTTATTATCATTTCTACACATCTTTACATACAACTACCTTGTTTTCCAATCATTTTTAGACATTCTTCTATACAACTACCATTTACTCATAATCATACCTTTATTTTATCACATCACTACCTTGTTTTCCAATCATTTTTAGACATTCTTCTATACAACTACCCTTTACTCGTAATCATACCTTTATTTTATCACATCACTCTCCTGTCTTTCCAAACTTTTTCCCATAACTTCTCCTCACTTTTTTCCAGATTGCCAAACACATAATTATATGTAAAATATGAAAATCACTTGTATCATTTTATAGTTTATAATAATTTATAGAATCATTTGTCTATATTTGGTGAGTATGAAACTTGATGTCTTAGTTAAACAAATAATTTTAAATTTAACGCACGAATTGGATTTTGATTTAATTATCAATATAAATATGTGAGCATGCTCTCTAGGACTTCTTTTTAATGAATAAATATATATTATTGATATAGTGTACACAATATATTAAGAAATTATCAAATTGAGGAATATTTAAAAATATTTATTATATTTCAAGTTATTTTCTCGTGTTTTTATTATAATTTTAGAAAAATTAGATTTAAATAATGGTTATGATAAAATTTACAAAATCGAAAAAGACTATTTATTTAATGTGAGTATTTTTAAAAATTAAAAGTTTCTTGTATTTTCTATTATTTTAAATATATTTATCGATGTATAAATATAAATTCACAAAATTTTTTGTTTATTTATATAGGGTGTGTTTGGCAATTGACAAAAAATGTCAAGTTAAAACTTTTCAATATAAAACTTTTCCCTCTCCACAACTATCATAGTTTTTAATCATTTTTTCATATTTTCCTATACAACTACCTTACTTTTTAATCATTTCTACATAACTATCCACACAACTAACCTATCTATTTTAATTTTATCCTCTTTATTACTCATCATTACTTCTATCATATCACATCATTTGACAACTTTTACTATTAAAAACTTTTTATCAAAAGTTTTATTCATTACCAAACACACCCATAATATACTATTGTATGTTGTATTATTATGGAATAAGTTTTCTTTTAATTTATTTGTATTATAGAGAGCATACTTGCTTGGAGAGTCGACTCCCCAAGAGAGTATTTACTAGTCATTAGATGGTGGCTAATGATGTGTGGATGCAAAATATTTAAACAATAGTTGACATAAATGCAAACAAGAAAGATCGGTATAATTGCAAATACTTATTGATTAGCACGAATACAAATAACTCTAAAACATATCATGAGTTCTGTTTATTTGATACTACACTTCTAACCCTCTCAATTTTTGGAAATCCACTCCACTAATTATACTTGCATCATTTAAATTTTCATGAACACCCAATCACCAGTCCACTATTATCATTTCTCATGGGCCCGATAAGCTTTATTTTTCAACATCTAAATGATCTAAAATATAATTGTTGTGTGGATAAATGATTCTATGAAGTATTGTTGCATTCTAATGTATTGGATGATCTAATATTGGATGCTATGATCTAATAAACTTAAACCCAAGTTTCAAGACTCTAGGCACAACTGATATTTAGCTTGATGTTATGACCCTATATTGTATGGGAGGGAGGAGGGGAATATTGGAGCTTATAATCAGGGATGGAAACAATGTAACATGAATCCCAACTTGTGAGTGGTAGTATCAAAGATATTTGATGTAATGATGAGCACTGATTTCTGAGTTCTTTTATGGTAACAGTCTATGCAAACCGCTTTATGAGTAGTAGGTAGTTAGGGAACCATGCCCAGAAATCAAGTCATGCATTGAGCTTGAGCTCAGATTCTGGCGAATTTGAGCTTACCTTCAAGCTGGAACGAGACTGCTGGCTTGTTTCCTATTTATGCTAAGCTCTTCGAAAGCTTTGATATGATCACCATGTCTGGACCTTCTGTTTTGTAATCTTGTTTAGTTTCAGACGCAACATTATATGTAACCATGTCTCTAGTCTTTTTTGTTTACCCCGAGGCTTTCTGCTGCTCCTTTATTGCTTTTTTCCTTTGTAAGTGTGATGTAGATTGGGTTGAAGAGTAAACTAGAAGAAAGATGAAGGATTCCCTCAAGAGAATGAGATTGAGAAAATGGAGATAGCGAAATGAATTTATGGAGGATGAGATGCAATTTTAGAGCAAGAACCAGATACCAAGAAACTTTTGTTCAGTACCTGGTTTAAGACCTAAAACAATGTGCATACTTATGGAATAAAGAAAAATTCTAATGTAATTCCAATCTTAAGCTAAGTACATCATATTCTTAAAAATAACTAAACATTTAAAATTTAAAATAAGATTTATTTGGATACACTTATTTGGGGCATTTGCGTACTTGTGGATAATGTCATCATCATAGATTCAAATGTCTGTTTGGCTGGGTGGTGGGCATTTTCATGTTTTCCATTATTTTTATGACAAATTAAGGGTGTGTTTGGGAATGGATAAAACTTTTGATGAAAAGTTGTAAAGATGAGAAGTTGTCAAATGATGTAATATAATAGGGGTAATGATGAGGAATAAATATGATAAAGTTGAAATAGATAGGTTTGTTGTGTTGGTAGTTGTGTAGAAATGATTAAAAAGTCGGGTAATTGTATAGAAAAATGTGAAGAAATAATTAAAAAATAGGGTAATTGTGGAGAGTGAAAAGTTTCAGATTGAAAAGTTTTAAATTGACAACTTTTTGTTGTTACCAAACACACCCTAAGTTGGAGAAGTGCTGACTTCATGAAGCTTGAAAATATCGCTTTTCTTGGTAGCACTGGCGGTCATTCTTTGAAGCAGAAGCCGTGCCTAATAAGCAGCTCAAAGGAAGCCTAAGATGTCTAAAATTTATTAAAACCCTAAAGCACTATAGCCTTCAAGAGATGCATCTTTGAGTTGGGATTGTTCTTGCATCCTGCTATATGTGGAAATTAGTTGTCGAAGTTGCTACAACAAAAGTAAGAAGATAATGGCCGACAGTGATCTGAATAGCAATGATCAATCAATCTGATGACTCTTGATTTTGATTTGTGGTTGGCATTGTAATTTGTTGACTTCCTTAAAATTTTGTTGTTTGGATGGTTAGGTTGGTTGCTGTTGTGACTTATGTAATTTATATGTATTTTTTAGACAAATGGAAAATTTTCGTCATTTTCCATTCACTTGTATTTTACCAATAATTGACACTATTAGTGATATAAAATTTTGTTGAAAGAGATTATTGTTTAGTAACTACAGCAATAAATTCTCAATTTGCAGTGTGGTAAAATTTGTCTGAAATGGCCAATCAATGAGCAATAAATGGCAGGGTTCGGGGATAAAATTCACATAGGCTTTGTAACTTTGTTTATCCACTACCTCCTGAACTGGTCATCCATTTCCATTCATACTTTCAATATCTGTGCTTAGAGTAGTTCTTTTCTTCTGTTCATGAAGTGACATTCCTTCTATGCAATAGTTTTAAGTACTGATGTCTCATCCTATGTCTTTCATTTTTATGTCAATCTATTAATGCTATAAAAACCTTAGTTATCTTGACTGGTGGCCCTGGTTGGGTTTGTTTAGACTTTATCACTGTTATTTGGCTGATATTCACCAGATTTCTATGTCAATTGCTTGTGTCATTATTAGCTAATCATTTGTTTATTTATTTTGCATGTTTCTCAGTAACTCCATTTTACTGCAATTTTATATGAAAGTGTGCACTTCTTTTGAAGCTTATTTATGCTCATAGAAAACAATAAAAGAATACATCATCTTCAAAGATTGCAAAATTTATGGGTTAAGAACAGGAATGCTTTGTTTCTGGTTTTTCCTGCCATGCCTAGGCTGAACTTCTCTTTGTTAAATTTCAGCAAGCTGGGCGGTCTCTTTTCTGCCTTGGACTTCTTGTACGCTATGGCAATGAGTTGATGGTCGCCTCTGGTAATCAAAATGTACATGCTCTTAGGAGTGTCTCCTTGCTTAAAAGGTATCTTCTTGATGAAGATTTTGGCATAAAGATCCGATCGTTGCAGGTACTGTTGTGAATCTTTTCGGTTCTGTAGGAAGCGCATTGAATTGAAACTTCTCTTTTCTTTATATTTTTCTGTTTGTTCCTATAGGCACTTGGCTATGTCATAATTGCAAGGCCAGATTACATGTTGGAAAAGGACATAGGAAAAATACTGGAGGCTACCTTATCATCGGATTGTGATGCTCAACTCAAGGTAAACTTGTACTTTTGGTGGGCTCTTATTTTTGATACTAGTGCTGAATTTTCATCTCTTAACAGATGCAATCCTTGCAAAACCTTTATGAGTATCTTCTGGACACGGAAAGCCAAATGGGAACTGATAATGCCACTAACAATGCTGTAACCAATTATCCTGAAGGAGCTGGACATAGAGTACCTGTTGCTGCTGGTGCAGGCGACACTAACATCTGTGGGGGCATAGTCCAACTGTATTGGAATAATATTTTAGCAAGATGCCTGGACATAACTGACAAAGTTCGTCAGTCTGCTCTTAAGGTAGGCTTGTGTTGTGGATAACTGACAAAGTTCGTCAGTCTGGGATTGATTGTGTATCTAATGTTATGGGACTTCCTACGTTCTTCATTCTTTGGATTTCTTTCTTGATAACAGATTGTGGAGGTTGTTCTACGTCAGGGTCTGGTTCATCCAATCACAGCAGTTCCATATCTTATAGCACTCGAAACTGATCCTCAAGAAATCAACTCAAAGTTGGCACATCATTTACTGATGAACATGAATGAGAAGTATGCAACTAACTGGACATTATCTTCTATCCTTGCTACAACCAAGCAATATCTGTTTATATCAACTGATGAAAGGTATTTTGCAGGTATCCTGCTTTCTTTGAGAGCCGGCTAGGTGATGGCCTCCAAATGTCATTTGGTTTCATCCAGTCCCTGGGGATTGAATCATCCAACCATAAGAAGCCTGGACATGTCAAAGGGAAATCAGATAACAGTGTATTTGGTTACTCACGGCTTGGGATTTCTCGAATCTACAGGCTTATCCGGGGAAATCGCAACTCAAGAAACAAATTCATATCTTCTGTGATACGCAAGTTTGATTCAGGAAGCTTGAACCGGCCATTAATTCCTTTCCTCGTGTAAGCATTAACCTATTTTCAAAGATTTTTTTAGTATTGCTTTTGACATCTGTGATGAAAATGCCTTCTATTTTTACAGATACTGCACTGAAGTTCTTGCTTCCCTGCCATTCGCATCACCTGATGAGCCTCTTTACTTGATATACACAATAAACCGGGTCATACAAGTAAGGGCTGGTCCGCTGGAAGCAGAAATGAAAGTCTTATGTTCCCACTTCGTACAAGTAGATACAGAAAAAGTTGCTCAAGAAAATGGGGTAATTCAGGGAATTGTACAACAAAATATTTGTGATAGCAATGACAGTGAGGCTATACAGATGAATGATTGGAACTCATCTCATCCAAGTTGCATTTCCAATGATCTGCAAAAATTTCAGGTGATCTTGATTCTACTCTGCTGCATTTTCTTTATACAAAACAGGCATGCTTTTGTAGAAGTATATTTTCTATTTATGGCCACCATGGTCTTGCGCCATTGATAAGGAGTCAGCATCTCTCTGCTTTTACTGACACTAATTCGTTGGTATAAGAATGTATAATGTGGATGACCTAGAACCTGACCACTGTCTGGTAGTCATAGAAAAGTTTTGAGGAGCAGGAATCTCTTGTTACCTTCCCAAATGACATCTTTTTGATCATAAGCCCTTTTGACACCATGAAACTCTAATCCAGCATAGTAATGTTAGAATCAAGTTCCTTGTTTCATGGATTGATCTTTAGATATATCATCAATAACACACAAGAATTTGATTGTATTTATGATGGCGGATTGTGCAATAGCTTTTAGATCCATCCAAAAAGGTTATATTTCTTGTTTGAATGTATATTGACATGATAAATCTCTGTGGGAATACTAGAAATGCCAATCTATAAAAAGGACTTACATTGAGATCACCGAAAAGGACATATGGCCGAAAGGACTTGCTTAATTACTTCTTGGAATTGATTAACTAGTGCAGACTGAATGTTGATTCACTGTCTGTCTCTAGATTATTGTTCTTTGAAATAATAGTTTCTGCCATCTTCAGTATCACCACAAACCTCATACATTTTTGTAAACCTGCTGAAATTTCTCTTCCTACATTACATTTGCAAATATAATTATACGGTTAGACTGAAAGTTCAGATATGCCTGCATGGTTGGAAATTAAAAATAAACTATATATAGTTTTTAATTAATTGCATATCTACATGTGCCATGACAATTGCTTAGATGCTTTTTAGATGGATTTTTCTGGTTTCGCAAAATTCTAAAATTACCGCTCTCTTATATGAAAGCCTCCACTATCCATACCCGATCTCTCTTATCCTCTTCTCGTCATCTATCATGAGACCCCTACAACCAGAAGCTATCCTCTGAAACGAGGTATTCAGTTGAGATGAGTATTATCGATCGCTCATCTTTGATGGGGTCAGGGTTTGATCCATGGGTTTAGGCAATTTTACTCCTCCTGGAATAGTCTGATTGATCTGTTACATTTACAGGAATCAGGGTTTGCACATGATTTTAGGCAGAATTACTGTTCTCTTACATGAAAGCCTCCACTATCCATATCCGATCTTCCTTATCTTCTTCTCATCATCTATCATCAGACCCCTACAATCAGAAGCCATCCTCTGGTACGAGGTAGTCAGTTGAGATGAGTATTATCGATCCCTCATCTTTGATCCGGTCAGGGTTTGATCCATGGGTTTAGGCAATTTGAGTCCTTCTGGAATAGAGTCTGATTGATCTGTTACATTTACAGGTTTAGGGTTTGCACACAATTTAGGCAAAACTGGAATCTTCTGGAATAGACCTTGTAGCACACTGGTCTTGATCATGTGGCATACTGTTCCTTCCATCCCAGCATGATGTCCACCATCAGTTCTTTCTAGTTCCATCTATGTGCCTGGCCAGGAGAATATGGAGAACCACATTCATAAGTTGGGCCAGAGCTGCAAATGGGACTACATACCCTTAGTTGTATTTTAGGCAGTTCCTGAACTATAGCGATATTTCATTGGCTGTCCTTGCACAGGGGTAATCCTCACACCCCAATTACTGTGTTTTACATCTCTGTAACTTAATCATGGCGACCACAAAAAGCTCCTTGCCTTTGATGGATCCTGTCTAGATAGTTTTTATAGGAAAACCTATGGCTCAAACTACTGCCTAGACAATCTCTCGTTGATGAGACCCGTGAGAAGATGGATGCCTGAAGAGCTCTTGCATGGCCTGATTGGAGGAGTATGGATGACCCAAGAGCTCCATGCATGGCCCGATTTGAAGAGTATGGATGACTCAAGAGCTCCGTGCATGGCCTGATTTGAGGAGAATGAACAGATCTTTGTTAAGAGTGGGATGGAAACAAAAAATGGAAGTGTTTTTTAAGGATGAAGAGAAAATTGGGGTGATATGTGTCTGGGACAACCATGGTTCCGAATATCAGTATCAGGGAGCGTATCCGCCTCCCTCAAAACTTATAGGACCCCCGTATTGTGTATTGGATGTCTTGTGTATTTATAGGATACGACTGTTTCATATTAGTATCAGCCGATATTCAAACCTGGATGGAAAAAGGATGGACAAGGCAGATCTTCATGTGACTGGCTGACTATTGGGAAAGAAAGAGCAGTTTAGAGTCTTGAAGATTTTGTTTTTTTGTTTTTTTTTTTTCCTAGGCTAACTTGGCTGTAAACTATACAGGTGAAGTGGATGTTCCTAATCAAAGTTGATTTGGTTGATTTAAATTTATTTGTATTGACATGCATGGTTTTGGTATGTTACCATGCATTTCCTTGCTCCAACTTGCATCTGGCTTTATGGTAACCACATCATTATGGATACATTGGAATTCCTGAAACTGGCCTGTCATAGTACCTGGTAATTTTTTTGATGAAAAGATCATGAAGTGAACTATCACTAAGTCCCGACACAGATGACAAGATCATGAAGTGAACTATCACCAAGTCCCAACACACTGAAACTTCTATGAAGATAAAATCAGAAAAGAAAAAAGATTCTAATCATGGCATTGGTTCCATGAGAGTGATCCTTACTCTCTGTACAGAGCGAATCAAACTCCCAAGCTGACCAGTTGATCATTTCAGCTGCCATCCACCCTTTTTTGCCTCTCATTGCTGCCCTTAATTTCACATATCATTGATTTAGGGCCTATCTTAAAGGCCGGGCTGAAAACTATGCCGCTTTGCCACTAGGGGTATTTTAGGCATTTGATTACTTTTCAGCAATCCTTTACCAACATTTGAATGGAGTGTAACATACTATGATAACATATAAATTTAAACAGGAATGCTTCTATGAAACTCCTTTTTTGTGTAATCCCCTCCATTTTTAACATCTAGATGATTAGTGAAAATTCTACTCCATTATTGTGTTTTGCATCACTTATATTATCATGAAAACCCTTTCATTTGTCTAGTATCACTTTATATGTGTCCTATCTACAAACATGTAAAATTAACGTAATAAGATGATTTAATGATAAATATCCACTATTAAGTAGTATTTTTCAACATCTAAACCATTTAAAATATCATTACTATACAGATAAATGATCCTATAAAATATTATTACATTCCAATACATATGTGAATGGATCTGAGCATTTTCTCTAATTTACACGTAAATATACCTAATAAGCAAATGTGGCCTATGCCCATATTGGATTTGAATGAAACTCGGTCTCATAACTAAACAAATGATATTAAATATATAAATGGATTAGATTTTCCATCTAACATTAAAATCTTAAAATTTGAAGGAGTTACATGAAACTGCTTCTATGTGACCTGGTTACATAGAAGTGAGCCTTAAATTTAAGTACTATAAATGTTGTATGGTTATTGGTAAATATCTGAAATATGTAGGTCTCTCACGCGACAGGATCCATGCAACTGAACCCACTTAGGTGGGAAATAGTTCATGATGATGATGGTGGTGGCAGTGGTGTAGGTGTCTCCACATGTCTTGGTCTTTTTAGTATATATGCTAGTTTCTCCTTCAAATCATACAATCATAAATATATCTATCGTGATTCCTAAAATAGGATTCAAAATAGGGGTAACTGATATGAGGTCATGAACCTTTTAAGGATCTGTTTGGAATACAATTTGATAGCCTGTATTTCTTTTATATTAAGGGCTGTTTGAAAATGTGCATACATAGTTTGAGCAGTATTGCAATCATGTCCATGAGTTGAAAAACAAGCATCTGTACATAGTTTGACTAGTATTGCAACATTGTCCATTAGTTGAAAAAAAGAAACATTGTTTATAAGTTGTCCATAGGGGTGTTAATGGTCATGGTTAACCCGTCCATCTGTCCATCCAACCCCTTTAAAAATGGGTCTAGGTTGGAATTTTTGAATGAATGGCTTGTAATCCGTCAATTCGTTTAATCATTTAAATAAATGAACAGGTTACCGTTTACAATTTATTAAGAAGGGGTACATATATTTCCTAAATTCTAAATCTACTTTCCTCTTTTTGATTTCCAATCTTTCTTACTGATGTGATGGCGTTGCTATCACTATCTTTGTTGCCACCTGTGGGTGCAGTCAATAAGATTCTTCTTTCCTTTCGCTCTTCCTCTTCTTCTTCTTCTTCTTCTTCTTCTTCTTCTTCTCTCTCTCTCTCTCTATATATATATATATATCTTTGAGCTTTCTTCTTTTCATCTCCATTATTGCTTGCCCCTCTCTATCTTCGTGCACTTTGTCTGACAGAGTCGTTACCCTTCTTTGTGCTGACTTGTTGAATATACACCAGTCTTCCGATAAAAATCTATTTATATCATTTATCCCATTGATATAGATCAATTCACCATGACAATTACAAATAACATATACTCAACTTTAAATTAGCTTGATTTTGACTTGTTTTTAACATATATACACAACCCGTTAACAAGCCATCAGCTCATTTATTAAGTGGGTTATAAATGGATTAAGGTTGAGGTTTTTAAAATGGGTTAATAAACGAATTACGGCTGAGATTTTTTAAATGGGTTAAGATTAGGGTTAAGTTCTAACCTGTCCTACCTGATCTATTAACACCCCTAGTCCTTGTCCTAGATGACGTAAATTGCAACTATGCCCAACCATTTAGGGTTATGGTTTAACCTGTTAAAATTTTCTTCTTAATATCCTTCTGTTGTATTCTTCCCTCTCAAATCAACCTCAGAGCTTTCTTGCGATCTATGACAATTGCTGATGTGGGTTTAGGGTGTGTTTGGCAATTGACAAAAAATGTCAAGTTAAAATTTTCAATATAAAACTTTTCACTCTCCACAACTATTATATTTTTTAATCATTTTTTTACATTTTCCTATACAACCACCCTACTTTTCAATCATTCTACACAATTATCCACATAACTAACCTATCTATTTTAACTTTATCCTTTTTACTATTCATCACTACCTCTATCATATCACATCATTTGACAACTTTTGATCTCCTAAACTTTTCATCAAAAGTTTTATTCATTACCAAACACACCCTTAATTTAATAGGGCTATCTACCTTTGTGGCTTTTCCCATGAATGTCTATCTAATGCATCATGGATTGGCATATGCCTTTCTAAGAAATCTACTCTGTTGCATCAACAAATGATTTGAGGCATTTCAGCTTAGATTTTTGCTTGGACAGCTAGTATGAAGAAGGTTCTCTGGATTTGACAGCTAGGATTTGCTGCTGCTAATCTAGCAGAATCTTACGGTCAAGATTGTATGCAGCAGATCTGCTGCGAAGTGAAGTTATCAGGTGCGGGCAAATGTTGTCTGGGAGTTGTTAGTGGGCTGTCATAAGAATGGACAGTTGCAATGTGAGGTCTCAGTCAGTAGTTCATTGGCTGATGTTGTGGTTGAATGGCTTCTCTATCCATGCAGCAGATCCGACATGGGAATGGTGCTAGTGAGCTGTTCTATCGAAGATTCAGCTAGTCTAGTCAATGTTGGCAGCTGCATCAAAGCTTAAGCATTCAACATCGACATGAAAGTAGAAGTGGTTGGCGGCGATGTGTTCTATGTTCTCAAGTTATCAAAGAGGAATTTTGATGTGGCTAAACTTCCTAGGGAGTAGACTTTGATGGTTAGATCTCATTGGCAGATGGAGTACACTAGCAACTAGGGATTGATCCATGCAATTTTAAAAGATGGTGTAAGGAAATTCATCCACATTGTTCATCCAAACTTTTCTTTGACTGGGCATCCCAAAAACCTGCGAGGACCTTCCTTGATGGGCAACATCACAAGGGCATCTATGTCCTAGATTAGATGGGAAAGAAGATAAATAAAAAAAAATAACAGTTTCAAATGAAACCCTAGAGGCAAGGGCATATTTGAAATTTACATCAAATTATGTGGGTATATTTGCTATTTATTCAAATTTATGGACATGGATGTATTAAAATAGTGATATATACAAAGCAGAGATGACAAAACTTGAAAACAATATAATTCCGAAGATTAAGTGGTGGAATTTGAAGCATGATAACATGAAATTTTTTTGATAAAAGAAGCAAGAAGTTGATGTAGAATCAATGTGGAATGTAATGGCATAATGCATTAAAGAGTTAAAAGTTTTTTTTTTTAAGGATATATAAAAATTCTTACATAGGGAAACTTGATGGTGGGAAGAGATGCTCAAAAAACTATAAATGATAAACAAGAAGTTTTAAATTGACAAAACAATAAAATCAATACAAATCTACAACAATACGAACAATAAAAAAAGCTACTAAAAAGGGAAAAGCTGAATACAAAGCTTATTATAATTTGTATAATGGATTAGAAATTAGATAACGAGAAAAAGATATATTTAAGTTAGCTAAATTAAGAGAAAAGAAAGGTAAAGACTTGATGCATGTTAGGTGCATTAGAATCATGAACCAAAGATTTTTATTTATAACAAAATTAGAGATAGAGAGAATTTATTTCTATATTAAATGGTACTTCAACAAAACATTTAAGACAAAACCATAATTTGGATGTAAGAGAAGATAGAAATATCAGCTATTTTCTAAAAATTCAAGTCTCTGAAATGGAAAAAGAACCTTAAAATGAGAACAAGCATTAGATCTAGATAATATATCAATTGAAGCACAGAATATGTAGGCATAAATTGGCTAACAAGCCTCTTTAATAAGATTATTGGAATAAAGATAATGGCAAATGAATGGAGAATTATTGTGGTACCAAGATATAAACATAAGGGAGATATTCAATATTATTCAAAGTATCATGGAATAAAACTATAAATTGGCTAACAAGCCTCTTTACTAAGATTATTGGAATAAAGATAATGGCAAATGAATGGAGAATTATTGTGGTACCAATATATAAACATAAGGGAGATATTCAAAATTATTCAAAGTATCATGGAATAAAACTAATGAGTCATGCTATGGAACTATGAGAAAAGTTGATTAAACAAAGACTAAGAAGAGAAGCAATTGTCTGTGAAAATGAGTTTGATTTTATGTCAGGAAAATTGACTACGAGAGCAATTTTCTTCCTTCGACAATTTCGTGAGGGGTATAGAGAGAAGAAAAAGAACCTGCGCATAATTTTTTTTATTAGAAAAAAAAATATGATTGGGTCCCAAGAAAATTATTAGAGATATGTATCAGAGGCCTATAACAAATGTCATGTCCCTGAGTGGAGATATGTTTTATCAATTGCAATAGGTTGCATCAAGGCTCAACCTTAAGCCCTTGCCTTTCCGCTTTAGCTTACTAGACGTTTATAGAAAGAAGTAGATAGTTAGCCCTAATAAATGAAATCAGAGAAAGAATAAACTTGAAATTGAATAAGTGAAAAGATGCTCTAGAATATAATAGTTTTAGAATTTTGTGAAAAAAAAAAAAAACCGAATGTATGAAACGTAACTTTAATAATAGTGAACACCTAGATGAGGAATCAATTAAAATTTCAAATCAGGTAATACCAAGAACTGACCACTTTCAATATTAAAGATCAATACATCAAGAGAACGAAGAATTGATAAAAGATATTATAAATAGAATCTAAGCAACATGAAAGAAATGGCGAAGTGTTTCAAGAATTTAATACGAGAGTTCTAATTGAAATTTTTTAAAAATTATAAGATAGTGCTTAAACTAGCTTTGCTATACGAGGCAGAATGTTGGACAATTAAATAACGTCATTTACATAGGATGAGCGTAGTAGAAATGCAAATGTTAAGGTGATGGGTGGAAAAACAAGAAAAGATGGAGAGGATGTTTATTTACCCCTAAAACATTTCAATTAAAAACTTGTCAATCTTCGCAACTACCCTTTTTTAAAATTATTTCTTTACTTCTTATTATACAACTGCTCTATTTTTCAATCGTTTCTATATAACTATCCATATATTTAATCTATCTATTTTAACTTGATTTTCTTTACTCCCATCATACTCCTATCATATCATATCATCTCTCATTTCAAAAATTTTTATACCAAAAATTTTTCATCAAAAGTTTTGCCACTTCCTAAACACACCTAAATTAGAAATGAAATAACCCAGGATAATCTAAAGATGAGAAAATGAGGGAAAGCAAACTAAGGTTGTTTGAACATGTTAAATGGAGGCTTGAAATGGCACCAGTTACAAAAGCTAAGTTTATTCAAATAGAAAACTACAAGAGAATGAGAGGAAGACACCAAAAATATGGATGAAAGTAATTAAACAAGATATAAAAAACATTAGAGATTGTTGAAGATGCGATTTCTTATCATCAAGAATGACACCACAGGTTCCATGCAATTAACCCCACTTGGGTGGGAAATGGCTTATGATGGTGGTGATGGCAGATGCAAATTTGGTCAATTAGAAACATTTTTTTCAGAAAGCCCTTATAATGATTATCATTTTCATTTTCGAATTATCCCATAATGTTGGGAGATTAACTGACCTAGATTACTGATCTACATGCTCTAGAAGAAAGTCAATAGATTAGCAATAAATTGCAAGGTTTGCATGAAATGGGCCCTCTAGAAACTCTGAAACTCATTTACAGTTCTTGCCAAACAATGCACTAGTTTCCTGTAAAATAGAGCTGCTCATGTTCTTTACTCTATAAATAATGTAAGGACAGACACCGATAATCTGTTAAGTTTATTTTAGTTTCCAAACAGTAATTTTTGTCAAGTTTCTGTTGCTTTTTTTTTACTTTTTTTTTGCAACATTCCATCAAGCATGTTAACTTCACTGTATTTCACATGTGAATAACTTAATTCATATACCCATGTCTGTGCAGGATTCTTGTCATGCTGCAATCTCTTTACAGCTTCTATTGAAGCTAAAGAGACACTTGAAAATTGTCTACAGCCTTAATGATGCACGCTGTCAGGTTTGTTTTCTGACTTTGGTAGTTGCTGCTGCTGCTGCTGCTGCTATTATTGTTGTTGTTGTTGTTGTTGTTGTTGTTATTGCTATTGTTTTGACAGTCAATACATAGTTGATAAATTGTTTGTGTGATTTTTTGTAGTTAACCTATATTTTTGTTTCTGGTCATATAGGCTTTCATTCCCAATGAGCCTGTTAAGCCTGGAGAGACCCTTTCAAAGCAAAGCATTCCCTTTAACATCAATGAGACCCCAATTGTTTTGCCAACTTCATACAAAGAAATGGTTGAGAAGTACCAGGTGCATTATTCGAAACATAATTTCTTAATGTTGCTTTGGCATTGAGCATTGAACTTTTGGGTGTGAAGTTAAACATTTTTATCATTCATTTGCTTTAAAAGAACTGGTCACAACAAAAATCAATGTTATGAAGACAGTAGCTTGCTACCAGGAATTAATTTTGTCATTAGCCTTCAATGTTGCTATTGATGATAGCGCTACCAGTTCATTGACTAATAGTAATAGTTGAGGTGCAATATTGTGGTGGTTATCTTTAATGCATCATTTCATGACTGAAATTGAAGACTAGGATAAATAAGATGATATGACATATGGGCACAAGTGGGTTTGGATTAGAGTCAGTGCAACCCATCCCACTTTCTGACCAATCTTTATCTCAATCCAGTCTAGCTTCACTCTTCCAAATACCCAACCTAAATTTAACTTGATCCAACCCAACTTCTGAAATTCGGGTCAAGTCACAGGTTAAAAATGGGTTGAGTCTCACAGCGGTGACAGCACTGTTAACAATGGACTGGCAGTGGCCATGTCACAGTATTCATGTTCACACAAGCAACTGGCCTGGAATAGGAATGCCTTATTTGAGCCAATTACTCTTGCAAAATTTGCAAAGCAACTTTAAAATAACAAATATAAAAACATGGAATAAAAATGTTAACCAGAAAAGTAAATATGAGAGGAAATTACGTGAAGGGATATATGTATGCATAGATCTTCATGGTGTAGGAAAAATTTAATACGTTATGATAATATCTCAAAATAACAAAATATTTATTACATTTATTGTCTATTGAAGCTTAAAATTATATTTTATGGAGTAAAGTCTTTCTTTTTCATTATAAAGCAGGCCCTTAATGGCAATCTTTCTGCTTGTAGCTTTCAATTACAATATAGCTACAAGAGAAACCCAATAATAAGAAAAATGCCCCCAAATTTCATAATTCTCTTGCAGGCCAGATTTACTACAGAATCCATGTCCAGGGCAGTAGTTATTTTGTTTAATATGAATCCCGATTGTAAGGGTGCAAGTGGGTTGGGTTCAACTGGGAACCTACTTAACACAACCCATTTGAAACCAAGTTGGATTGGGGGATGCGTTGAGTTAAAATGGGTTTGGTTCAACCCAAACTTGAGTTAGGTGGAGTTGGTTCAACCCAAATTTAAAGTTGAGTTAAAATGGGTTTAGCTCAAGATGTGAAATGCTTCCTACAGTCTCACACATTCTGGTTACTCATATAGCTAAGTAGTCACTCCACCGACCTTAGAGCTAGCTATAAGCCTTCAATTGTGCAACATAATTTTTTATTAGATTCATTGTATAATATTTTATTTACTTTATTGATAAAACAATATAATATTTATATGTTCATAAATTCATAATAACTTTGTTTATTTGTTTATTAGTAATCACAGCTATTATCTATTTATTATTATTATTATTGTTGTTGTTGTTGTTGTTGTTATTATTATTATTATTATTATTATTATTTATTATAATGTAAATTTGATTTTGATGTGCGTCACAAACTTTCATAATATACTTACTATTATTATTATTTTCTATTACCTATAATTTTGTTTTATTTTTATTTAGCTAACAAAATTAAGTACTCCTTGTATACTTTATTACAACTAGTTTTTTATTAGTATTTATTATACTAAATGAGAATAAAAAATAAATAGATTATGGGGCTATTTGGTGAAACAAAAAATTCTGTTGACATTTTTTTGTGCTCGGTGAAAATCATGCATTAAATGTGATATGGTGGGCATCATACAGCAGCTATGCAGTGCAGGCTGCACAGTCCCCTTATTAAATGCTCATTTTTCATAAATTCATGGATGTAGGCATCAGTTGAGCACATCTACGGGGAGAAGGCAACAGCACTTGCTTCCATGACATGAACTTTTTTCTCATATGGCTCCCGGCTTGAAAATTTTTGCCCAAAAAGTGCAAGTTTTGCACATTACCAAACACACCCTATTTTTATGAAAAATAAATTTAAAATGTTAATATTATATTTTTAACAAAGAATAGTGAAAGATAAAAAATATCAAAGAAAATTTTTATTGATACTAGTGTGTAATGAAAAAGAAAGATTTTATAAAATATAATTTAAGCTTATAATAAAATATTATTGTTAGATATTAATTTCGCCTGAGCACTGAAGTTCTATGCAAACATATATCTTAGCCTAATTTCCTTTATGTGTAATTTTCTGTTTAATGTCTTTTCCATTTTTCTTATATTCTGATTTTTTAAAAAAAATTTTAATTTAATTTAATTTAATTTTTTAAATCACAACACTGAAGATATTTCCGTTCCAGCTTGTATGAACTAGGACGCCTTGACATGACCATTTCCAGTTCAGCGCCCATAACGCTGCTTTATTACTCTTACCTGTTTTCAGCCAGTGAACCCCTAGCCGCTTGTACCGCTGACCAGTTGTATACAAACCTAATAAGCAATCGAATTGCAGTATTTTATTACTTACTGAGCTTGATTTGATGCTTCAAAAGTAGCCCCATGAAAATTATTAAGGAATTTACATTCAACTATTGTAAGAAAACTCCACACCCCTAAATCTGTAAATTAATGGAAAGTATCTCTTTCTAAGTTGACTTTCATGTAGGTCCATGCAAGAAAATTCAAAAGTAGCCAAATTATTAATGGACCAGATTTGTCCTTGTGATTCTGCATTCGTTATGTTTGATCTGCATCATTAGTTGTTGTAGTTCTGCTTTTCCCATTCATGAGTTGCACATCAAAAATGCTCCATTGTAGTTTCATATGAGCTGGGAAATGCTGTTTATCACAGCATTTTACCGAAAAGGTACGTGTTGTGATCAAAACCATAAAGAATTCGTCTAAAATAAAATTAGCATGTATTTTGTTTCTGGTTTTTACATAATTACAGAGTTGTTTTCATGTATATTTTGTTTCAATTCCACTTGATCTAACTTTTGGCTAATGTAGGATTTCAAGGCATCCCTGAAGGATGACACGATTGATTACTCTGCTTACACGGCTAACATCAAAAGGAAGCGTCCGCCGGCTGCCAGAAGTTCCAGGGGGAAATATGCACGTGACACAGGCAATGATGAAGATGATGGCTACGAGGATGGAGATTGGAACCCTGCATACCGGAGGCTCAATGGCAGTGCTCAGAAAGCCAGCGGTGGCCGGAGAACCCGGCAACGATCATGAGTGAACCAAATATAGCTAACCCTGTACATTACCTCTGTAGTTGTAGGAAGAAGGGGGGAAGTGAAATTGAGAAATATATAGTTGAAAAGGAAAATAGGAAACGTAGCTCTTACTTTAGCTGAGCTATGTCCGTTTTGTATTGTATGTAGCTATACGTTGCCTTCATTGAAATAATATTCAATTCCCTTATCCAATTGAAATCCATCTTGATCGTGTTGAGGCCTGTGTATACCAATTTTCTTTACTAGGTTCGTTGGTGTCAGATGTATAGCTAAGGTCTCCTCTGTGGTGTGTTCAACCTTTCTTTTCTTTCTTTGTTTTTTTTTTTTTTTTTTTTTTTAAATTGTTCTCTCTTAAGCATTCAAATCAATGGAAATCATATTTGTTTTTGCCACTGGTTTCTTTTTCTTCTTTTCATGGGATGTATTCTTCTGTATTTGTAGTCTTTGTAATGATCATCACGAGTGGATGATGATTTGCCGGATCAAGTGGTTTATTTGGCATTCGGAAGGTTTGATGCAGATATGCGATGCGTTTTAGGGTGTTTGGTAAGTTTTTTGGATGAAAGTTCTTTATGTAAAAGAAAATAATATGATAGGATATGAGCAGTGATAAGGAGTAAAAGAGAATAAAGTTAAATTGGATAGGTTGTATGGGTGGCAGTATAAAAATGATTGAAAACTCTAAAAGTAGAGTGGTGGTATAGAAAATAGTGGTTGTATAGGAAAATGTGAAAATTAATTAAAAATTATGATAGCTGTAGAGAGTGGAAAGTGTAAGTTTGGAAAACTTTTATATATAGTCAAACATGCCATTAACATAATGATATCACAGCCACAGCGGAGCTTTAAAATTTTCCAAAATTTTAAACCAATTACTGGAGCCTTTGTGTTGGGTCCCATAACAGCCATGTAGTCGAGTCTGGTGCAGGCGACGTGTGGAAGTCTTTTAATGGAAAAAAGCTAAACGCAATACTGGAATTCCTTGGCCTCCCATGTTTTGGTGATTATAAGAAATTCGATCCATTCATTAATTTCTATCATTATGTACCTTGCCAAGTACTATTGAATAATAACATTCGAGGTTTCATGCTTGTTTACAGTTCAACATTCTAAGGTGAACCCCTAGAACAAAGAATATAATATTGTAACATTCTAGTACTTTATTTAATGGCGAGGTTTCATGCTTGTTTTCAGTTCAACATTCTAAGGTAAACCCCTAAAACAAAGAATATAATATTGTAACATTCTAGTACTTTATTTAATGGATTTAAGTGAATCTCAATGCTCGCGTTTTTCATACAATGTTCAAAAGTGTAGCCAACATAGGATTCCCCTAGAAATGATTCTTAACATCTTGGAAAAATTGGTGATGATGAACATAATTAAGGGAATGGATTTTGTATAATCAAGATGAGCCTTAGCCATTACATGTTGGGAAAACCATATTAATTAAATCCATAATTACCTCAGAATCTTCCATGCTAAATCATTAAGAAAATAAAACCATAAGCGAAAACATACCTGAATCTATGAAACCCAGTTGTTCTTAAATCCTTATGGTTTCTTAGTTTTCCAGGTTAATGCCCTAGGGTTTGGCTCTTTTTTTTTTCAATGATAAGATGTTATAAAAGAAACCTTAATAAGTGCATAACTTGGGGACCACAACTGTTTATACAAGAACTAATTTAACCCATTATAAAAATAGAAATTAGAAATTAGGCTGTAGGGTTTATACGCATAGGAGACCCATACTTTATTAGATGATTGAGACCCATAAAACCTTATAGGATCACCTTTTAAAATTGGGCTGCTATTTATAATAGTGTACATATAATTAATATATATGTGTGTCCAAAATTTATTTATTTTGGTACATCCTGCCCGGTTGTAATTGCTCCCATATATTATATTTGAGAAATAAGTATTTTAAGTTCTAAAAGATTCCTTTTAAAGTAGAAAACTGCGTTACAATAATTTGTGATGTACTGATGTCCTAATTTACTTCATTAGATCACTAATTTATTTTCCCCATATAAGTAAGGAAGCGAGTCCATATAACCGTTTTCTTTGTGCAAACATTTGTTTGCTTTCACTTCCCCTTCGAATTTTTAATATTTAAACCCTTCATAATATTCATCCATATAATTTCGTTGGGATGTAAAAATCAAATATTTCGAAAACTTCATGTCATATATTTTTCCAAAATTCGACAATTCCATATTCAATGATGTAAAATGCTTATGAAGGGAGGGAGATTTGCAAATATACTCATATAATTTAATCATAACTATGAACATATCAACATATTTTTAAATAACAGCAAATTTCTCTTATATAGTTTGCAATGCATACCTATGGTATTACATTCTTTGGAGAGATCACCAAAAAACTTTTGAAAATTTGAAATGGCTCTCATCTTCCTCCCATTTATGGCTTCGGCAAGATATTTCATGTCATTAATCAGCTAATCCTCTTCATTTAGTTGTTTCCTTCTTAATTTTAAATACCATAAAATCAAATTATTTAAGCTACATAAGTTTCAATTTATTTCCTTTAATCAAAATCCTATGCATTGATTAAAAAAAAAATTTAACTAGTTGTTTAGTGAATTTCCACTTTTTATTATCGATCATCGAGTATAATCTCCTGAGTAATATATTTTAATAGATTTTCCAGATGACATGATATACCTAGTTGAAAAGTTCATACTGATTAAAATTTTAAAACCTTCTTTTGGAAGAAAGGAGGTAGTTTAGGGATTTTTAATTCTTTTTTGAAATTTCTATAATAAAATTTAATGTCGTGTGTATGCTTGCGAATAGAATTTGTCATTTTCAAAACTATGGGGTATGTTTACAATTATAATAAAATAATGTTGGTATATTTATGAAGTCCTCTCCAACAGGTCATTTATATGGATCACAGCACTTTTCCCTCTTCAGTGAAGGGCCGTAGCGTCCCCCTCGAGTGAAATCCTTAGCAGGGCATATGACCCGGACACTCGAGCCTCTGCAGAGACCCCCTGGGCATCAATCCCTCCCGGCTAGCCAGAGGTAAATCAACGGTCCGCTCTTGACTTCTAATGCGATCAGCTCGAAGGAATTGCTCGCACAGAGGTCAACTAGAGATAACCCTCCTCTGACCATTCTACCACCATAGCCACCAGGAGTCGTAAGAACAAGGTCTGCTCGGCTAGTGGGGTCGATGCAGGGATGGAATTCGTACTATAGCATGTCAGTGGGTGGTTCCCAAAAGGATTTTCTAAGCACACCTTGAGTGCGGATGACGTAATCTTGATGAAGATCTACAGGTGCTATCTTCTAATTAATTAATTTAAAAAGCTATATTGCAATTTCGATGCGTCGGACGAGAATCTTGGATTGATTCATGGGAAATGTCTTCCCATAGAATCATAGAGCAAACATCGTACGCAAAACAGTGTAATAACTCTCGCTAATGTAACAACTAGATTTTTTTATATCAATGCAACCATTAGGGTCAGTTTTTTTGAAAAGTAGTAAAACTTTTAAATAAAAAATTTTTTATGTAAAATTTTTTGAATTAGGGTGTGTTCCGGGAATAATAAAATTTTTGACCAAAATGTTGAAGATTTTAAATTGACAGACGTAAGATTATAGCGATAATGATAAAGAGTAAATGAAATAATATTAAAATAGATATGATGGGTAGTTGTGTAAAAATAATTGAAAAGTAGGGTAGTTGTATATGAAGAAGTGAATAAATAATTAAAAAAATTAATTATGAAGAGTGAAAATTTTTAGATTGAAAAGTTTTGGGTTAAAAAGTTTTCAGAATAAATCGATAATCCTTAGAAACATTGTAGTAATATGGTTAAAATAATAATGAGGAGTAAAAAGAATAAAGTAAAAACAGATAAGTTAGTTGTATAGAAATAATTAAAAAGTAGGATAATTATATAATAATATATAAAAATTAAAAATATGATAATTATAGAGAATGGAGAATTTTATATTAAAAAGAGAAGAATGGCTTTAGTGAGAACTAAGTTGTCATCATCTCAATAAGAACTTTTTCGAAAACTTAATTTTTTTATTTTAAAAATCTAACCCCACATATTATTTAAAATATGATTTTGTCCGTTCATAATGAAAATAAGACAAATATAATGATAATAATTAAAAAAGATATAAGGAAATTAATGGTGTATATATTTTTAGATTATAAATAATATATAAAATAATGAGACATTATATACTTGTATTTGGTTTAGATGAGTTTAAAAAAGTCTTTTTAATGTTGATAAAGTATTATACACTAATGTTTATTTGCTAAATATATAAATTTTACAATTTTTATTTCTTTAAGGTCAAAGTGACGTTTGATTTTTAAAATTTTTATTATGAATAGTCAAAATTATATTTTAAATAATTACATGATTAAAATTTTAAAACAAAATTAAAAAATTAGTCTTTTGAAGGAATTCTTATTAAGATAGTGAGAACTTTCAAGCCGTTCTCCAAAAAGAGAGAAGAATTTTATATTAAAAAGTTTTAGGGTGTGCTTGTTTGGGGCCAAAACTTGTCAATTAAAACTTTTCAACCCAAAACTTTTCACTCTTCATAACTACTTTACTTTTTT
>JAXCLR010000105.1:34824952-34854528 GCA_035584095.1 Annona squamosa | reverse complement strand
CAGCCCTAATGGAGTGATTGAGAACCGTTTACCTAGAGAACTACGAACAGAGACTTAGGAAATTGAAATCCCAGCACGCCGTACAAACTAGCGCAGCTCCTGTCTCAGGACCACCTTCCACTTTGAAACAGATCCAACTTGTTCTTCCCCTGTTTGAGCCCAAGTTGATATGCTACGTGTGCGTGTTTGTAGGGTTGCGTATTGCAGATTAGCAGATGATTTTTATGGCCTTTGAATATTGTAATCGCAGTGGATCATGTACTTTTTGGGGTTTATTTGACAGCTGAATCCATATATTTTCAGTGTGGAGAAGAATTTTGTGTACGAAGCAATAAGAGATTTTTGGATTTAGACAGAAAGATTTTTTTTAAAGCGATAAGAAGTAAATAGAATAAAGTTAAAATAAATTAATTGATTATGTGAATAATTATGCTGAAATAATAAAAAAATAGAGTAGTCGTATAAAAATACGTGAAAAAATAATTAAAAATAGTGCATTTATGGAGAATGAAAAGTTTAGATAAAAAAATTTTAACTTTAATATTTTCTCTTTATTTCCAAACATCCGTAAGATGAATAGTAAAAGAAAATCCTTTTTTTTTGTGAAAAGGGCTTTGATGTGATATTTGTTTGTTTCGAATGGTTTTTTTTCTTAAATCCTCATTTTTTATTTCTTTTTTCAACATAAAAAACTCCCTTTATATATTATTTTCTGTCATTTCATCGTGTAAGCAACTAAGCATTGGAAACCTTTTTTTTTTGTGTGTGTCGTGTAAGCAACTAAGCATTGGAAACCTTTTTTTCGTGTGTGTGTGTTTGAGAACCAAAATGAGCGTCGGGACTTTTTTCACGGAGCTAGGGGTCGTAGATTTTTCCAGGACTAGGCCTCTTCAGAAGCATCCCACGTTCCCATGTGGGATGGAGTTTTCTCACTAGCAATAAATACCAATGTCGTTTTTCTTGTTATTTAAGCAGTCTATTTTTCATACACAACAACTCTTTTTTTTTTTTTTTTTTTTCCATTTTTAAAATTCAACACAACAACACCATTTGGCATTGGAGTAAAAGGAAAAATAAAATTTCCTCTACTTTCTACGCTCTTTTTTAATGCTATAAGATCTTAAATAATTGTCATGTTTTTTAATATTTTTTCAAAATTTTAGATATCGCCAAATATATTTAAAATTTTCAGAAGTGCAAAGATAATGCACTACAATTCAGGGCCTGAATCCGTTTTGCCGCGCCTTGTACATCCATAGCTGATTTCATGGTGTATGCCTGTTCGATACTCTACTGTTCCCCTTTTTTACATAAATTTTTCGTTTTGTCTCTCTTCTTACAGATGGAAAATAAGGAAAAGGTAAATTGATAAGTGCGGTTGCGAAAGAGAGAGTAAGACGATGTTACTATTTAATTAACTATTACTATTTTTATATACTGATTATAGAGTTTACTTTCGAACGTATTTAGAATTATTTTATTACATTGGGGTTTTTCACTTAAAAATACATATTTTCAATACAATTTTTCACTAACAACATTTTTTCTCATTATACTACTATTTTTTTTTCATTTCAAATGTAGGATCCTTGGTATCATGTAAAAATTAAAAAAAATTCATTTATTCGTATACATCTCTCGATGTAATTTAATATTTTAATTACATAATCATCATGCTTGTATTATGGGAGTTGACCTTCTTAGGCCAACCTAATTTAGGCCTTACTTTAGGTTTTTTAGCTTGCATTAAACTCAAATTGGGTTAGACGAGTTAAAGCATAATCTTAATCCTAACTCATTTAAAATATTTCAATCCACATCCGTTTATTAACCCATTTGAAAATTATCAACCCTAACTCATTTACGCCTATTTAATAAATGGGCTGGTGGGTCATTAATGAGTTGTATAACGGACAACTTGAAGGCCTAGACTCTAGTAGACAATAATCTTTTAGGAAGAGGCGAGATGGTACTTTTGGTGTAGGAGAATGGAAATAGAGCAAACACAGATGGAATTATAGTAGTAGTGAAAAAATAACAATTAAGTAACGAAAGGAATACTTAGCGGGGAAAAATAACCAGAAGGTTTACATTAATATGTATAATTTTAATGGATTAAATTAGTTATTAAATGAGTTATAAAATCTCAACACTAATCTATTTATTTAATTAAATAGTTAAATGAGTTGGCAAATCACAACCCATTTATTTAAAAATCTTAACCCGAAATTATTTATAAATATGATGAACGAGCAGGTTGACAGGTTGATATGACCATTAATACCCCAGTGAAGGCCTCTCTCTGTTAGGAAACGTGATTTGAGTTGATATAAATCTCAATAGAAGCACACACAATAAAACAGGATCAAAGAAATAACAATAAGATCACGCACAAAGAAGACACTAAGATTTATATGGAAAATCCTTCAAACTAAGAAGGGAAAAACTATGGGGGAGATATAACAATCCATTATGATCAACAGGTTATAGAGATACACACAAAAATACTTCACACATAGTCTCTGAATGCCTCGCACTTACCTCAAATAAAAACACTCTAATAACCTCCTCTCTCATGTCCCAAAGAGATACCTCTCAAGGTTTCACCAAATCCCTAATTGATCCACTTATAAATAGAATTCCTTTAGGCTCTTATGCAATCCTAGTCTCACACAACTAAACTACGTAGGATATGAAATCCCAATCCTTGTAGAACACAAGACAAACTTAACAAATCTCCACATTGACTTGAATTCCGTGTACATTGCACTTCAATCTACATCAGTGCATCAACCTTGCACTTAATCATGCATCAACTATACACAACATGAACTGCATTCTACTTTCTAGAACCATTGCATTCTCAGGACTCTTTAGGCTTTCCACAATCAAGTGCGAATGCATTCTCAAGATCTCACAATCACCGTCCATTGCTGAATTCAAGAAAACCCAATCTATCTTCATGTGCTCTCCATGCATCCTCAGCATCAATACAACCATAGACCATTAAAAGATCTGCTCATGAGCTAATGCTTCAAAATAGATCAAACTTGATTTATCCCAATCAACCTCAATCTAGGTGATCTAACCTGATCATGTCCAACGATGTAAAATCTTCTTGATCTACACCGTCCACAAGAATCACAACACCTAATATCACTTAGATCTCCAACTCATTGCAGAACATATATAACTCCATGAAGTTCACTCACTCCACCTTAATTTAAACCACCTGTAAGATCTCACATAATCGAAGCAAAATCTACCCAAACAGAATTATCATCACGTTAGGAGCACCTGAAAACATAAAAATCTATACCAGGTTCACCCAAAACGGACTCCAAAATCATTCAATCTGAATCACATGTACATTGGTTCCATGCGCCTCCAGACACCATCCCATTTGCTTCTTTCTACCTCAACTAAAACCGCAGCCCTTGCCATCAGCCACCGAACTGCCTCAACACCCACAGCCGTCTATCCGCCGGACCACAGATCACCGCCGGCAGTTGGAACCCCGCCGGATTCCAAGTCCGGCCAACTTGTCACCGCACCGGACTACCTCACCACTCGCCGAAAACGTGCTTGAAAACCTGCTGCCGCTTTCCTTCTCCTTCTTCTCCCGTTAGCCGCTGCTCGCTGTCCAGATCCAGTCGTCTGCTGGCTGGCTGTCCGTCTGTCCTGTTGTTGCTGTCGGTAATACCCGCAGCCACCTGTTTTGTTGCTGCCACCAAAAAATTTCCACTGCCCCTGAAAACTATTCAGGCCACCGCTGCTCGTTGCCATCCACCAAGTTTACCGCTACAGCGCTACTCTTGCACACGAACCCACCGGACGAAGCCAAACCAAAACCCATCATCGACCTTCCTTCTGCCGTCCGGAACCGCTAAGCCTGAAAACTTTTCGGGTTGTTAGAACTTGAAATCTGTCACCTACTGAGTAGAACGTTCTGCCTATGGCACCGGCTAAACAGAGCTTCCAACAGTCCACACGAAGATATCCTGTTCCTTCTCTCTTTTTTTTTATTTTTTATTTCTAACAAAAAAAAATCCACCGAAAACTGCTGTTGAATGCCGCCGCACGCCAGCAGCCATTTGCACCATCACCATCTCCGATGACCACCATTGAGCACTATTGAGAAGATTCATTATTCGAGATTATTATTGGAAACTTCAAAGCTCATTCTGGTCATTGGAATGTTATTAAAGTACCATAAAGGGATGGTCCCGTTGTTGCAAATCTGGAGGAGCGTCGTATACCCAAGGAAAATAGACGCCCAGCCAAGGAAGTGAGGAGGAGAATACGAACCAATTCGAATTTGAATAGGTTGCGTGAACTTAGTATTCGGCATTCTAGCTTTCCTTCCTATCTCACCAAGACTATTTATTGATTCCCTTAATGAGTTCCTCCTTCTCTGTCCGAGCAGTAGGATCGACAATGACATCGTCTAAAGGATTCGTGCTGATTTGCGTCATTATCATTTGCTTAGCCCTGCGACGTTTCAAAACCATGGATTTCCTTCGTCATATAGTCTATTCGCTCTTATTTATCGGATTCAGCCAACCTGCCTATCTTGTGTAGAACTGAAATGACAACTTGCTTTTGAATGGTGGAGGTAGAGTCCTCTCCAGCAGGTCATGAATGCTATAATCCGGCCTTTCTCCAACAATGTGAGCGTATTTTTAAAATATTTCTGTCAAGTGTTAACTTTTTTTTTTTAAACCTTACCTTTTAATATAAGTTTAATTAATATGCTAAAAATTGCTTTGATTGGATACCACGGTGGGCCATAATAAAATAAATTATATTCATTAACGTCAATAAAGTATTCAATTAAAGTAATTCTTGCTATATAACCAAATTTACATTAATAAACACAATGGAATGTTTGAGATTTAACAAAAAAATATTCTAATTTTTTGAAAATCAGGAGGTTAATTCTTAACAACTGCAAATATTTTAAAAATTCATAAATATATGTGCAATAATTTCAAATCTTGTGCATCAACATATTTTGTGTAAAAATCATATGTATGAGTACAAATAACGCTTATTAAAATTTTGATAAAGGTACAAACTTCTACAAATCTTGTCCTACCAAAATAAATTTATAAGACAATCTAGTTTGGGCTCCATCTTTTTAAATCTAATCCATCAATTAGTTTTATTGTCATATTTTTAGTAAAGATAAATAAAAATAATCCAAATTCATGATTTGTATTATTTTTAAAATTAAGAATTGCTTAAGAACGGTTTTAAAGCTATTAGAAACTGTTCATTTATTATAAGGATTCACAATCTAGTAAGGCTCCATTTGATGATTTATCCAATCTAATCCACCAATTAGTTTTATCATCATATTTTTGGTAATCAGAAATAAAAATTATCTAAATCCATGATTAGCATTATTTTTAAATTAAGAATCCCTTGAGAATGATTCTAAAGCTACTAAAAGTTATTTATTATGAGGACCCACAATCAAGTTTAGCTCCATCTTGATGATTTTATCTAATTTAACATCAATTAGTTTTATCATCATATTTTTTCTATAGAGAAATAAGAATAATACAAATTCATGATATCATTAATTTTAAAATTAAGAATCAGTTAAGAATTATTTTAAAGCTGTTAAAAATTATTCATTTATTATAAGGACCCACAAGGTCCCTTCAATATCTAAATCATTTAAAATGTCCGTAATGATGATTTTATAACATTATAAAATTTTAATGCATAGGTTATATTGATATATTTTTAGAAGATATTCCCAAGCAAAAACTTTAATTTGATAGGGCTTTTAGTATTTTGTTTAGAAAGAATAGTGTTGAATACAATGATCAAATTAAATTTAATATGAATAACTACGGCGGGTTCAAGCTAGATTGTTCTACGATTCCACTTTGGCTCATCAGAAGCATAGAAGGTAGAATGGTTTGCAATAATGAATTTTATAACATAAAATTTTTTCCCAACCATTTAATTTTTAAAATCATTAATAAATATATATACGGGTAAATCTTAGGATGCTTTGGATATAAAGAAAAGTTTGAAAATACAAAAGCTACCATTTAGACAAATCATTGTAAACTTTTGTAGGGAGACACTCCCCAAATATAAGCTCCACTTCTTATAAAATGTCAGGGCGGGGCTTTAATTGTGTCAATAATGTTGAAATATTTAGTTGTTTCCACTCTATTTTTGATACTTTGATGGTTAAATCGACACCTAATTTATTCATTTTGTTTAATTATTTTATTTTTTCATGGTACCAAAAATTATTTTATTCAAAATCTTGAGTGGATCATACGTAATTAAAAGTATGCATCATGTCCTACCAAAGTGAGTTGGTAGCATTTAACACTATCTACGTTACTAAAGCTGTGTGTGGGTTACATCTATGGGTACAAGTGGGTTAGATTTGACTTTAACCCGACCCACCCTAACCTAATTCTAACCCACGACACAACCCAACATTTTTTAAAATCCTCAGACTCGATCCAACACACTTTTCAGCAAGAGTGCAAAAGCTCCCTAACTGACAAATTTTCAAGAATATCAAATAATATTTATCAAATCAAATCATAAAATCATTTTAAAAATATTTTACAGTAAGATTTAGTAAAAATATTATGAATTGTATTTAAATATATTAAACCACATAAAAAAAATTAAGATTTTAATCTATATTATATGAAACTAAAGATCTATAGATATATTAAACTGCATAAAAAATTAAGATTTTAATATATTTTATGAAACTAAATTATAGAATAATTTTTCATTATATAATTTAGTTAGGTTATTAAACTACTTTCAAGCCCAATTGAATTTCATCCCGGACCTAACCCATTTCGAAAATTTCCGAACCCAACCCAACCATACTTTCCAAGTCGGGTATTTGCCTCTCATTGCAAAGCGGTTGAGCTTGATGCCCAATGAGATGTTATGGAGCTGATTCCCTTAGAATACGAATAAAACGTTCCACTAAGATATATCACAATTACGCTCCATAAAATTATATAAATTTAATAATGCTATTTAATAAAATATGTTCGGGGCAAGAAATATATATATTGAAGCATAAACAATCAATGTAATCATGATGTGTTCTTTGAAAATGATCGAAAGTGTATAATAAAAATATTCTAAACAAAAATTAAACCTTTAACATATAGTTAAAAACCATAATAGTACCTAAATTGGTTGGATCATGTAGCCCCTTCCGTGGGAGATAGGCTCTACGATAAATATTATTGCAATAAAAAATATTAAACCATTAAAATGAAAATAATAACAAAAATAAAAAAGAGGAGTTGCCATTAATCTTTTTGGGAAGATTAGAACCCAAATATTGTATTGATAAAGCACCAGTTTACATAAATAAAGATACGAGTTACAGGCAAATTATATGTTATGACATAAAAAATAAATTGAGCTTTTTTGAGAGGGCTGGAAAATGTGTAGCCAGATTGAAGCTTTTATGAGAGAGAGAGAGAGGTTCTTTTTTAGAATGGAGGGCTAGAATAGTGGTGGGGATAGCGAAATAAAGAGGTGGTAAACTTTATTTTTGGAAAGATTGAGATAAAAAGAGGCTAGAGACGATGGAGGCTGAGCTAGTGATGAAAATAGAAAGCAGTATTTTAAATCTGTCTATTCTAGGCGCAAGAATCTTAAAAAGGAAAAAAAATCCTAGGATATTTTAGAAAAATTTTATTACAATATTTTTGCTATTTTTGAAAGATATTAGAAAATTCTTATGATATTTTAGAATCTGTTTAAAATAAGAATGAATCTATTTTAGGTTTATTTCCTTAAGAAGTTTACTTAAAATATACAATTTTCTTTTTAAAAAAAATTTCAACTTTAATAATTTGCTAAGATTAAATGGTATGTTTACCTATAAATACAATCCTTATAAGCACTAAGAAGCATCAATTTTTGAAAAATATAAACAAGCGTTTCTTTGGTTTTCTCTTCTACTTCTCCTTTTCTTATCTTTCTCCTTATTCTTCTACTCTTTCTGCCCTCTTTCTTCTCTTCACATCTCTTTAAAGGTTCCTTTCTCTTTTTTCTATGTTCTTTTCTACCTATCCCATATCAATTGGTATCAAAGTCAAACCTGGTACTATTTTCTACCAATTTGTATTGCTGGTTTGCTGTCCATGAACTGCTGCTGTCCACAAATTACGGTTGTTCATTCTATTATTGTTTGCTATCCACGAACTGCTGCTGTCATTGTTATCCATTTTGTTGCTGTTTGTGCTTCCTACTACTGTCATTACAACAACCTGTTGTTCATCGCAAAGATACTTCTAAGAAATTGGTGAAATCACTTTCCTTTGATGCAATATACCAAACTGTCCACTACATTACACCAAGTTATAGAACACTTGAACTCACTTTCAAGTTATCTCCTGCTAAACTTAGTAGGATTGGACCTCAATAGGTATATTTTAACTAGTTGAAAGTACTTAATTCATACCTATTTTCAATCAAATTCTTTGCTTTTGAACTCTTAAAAAAGTAAAAAGAAAAGAAAAAGAATCATTCTTAGTCTAAGTCTTTCTTATATCAGCATAAGTTGAATTTTGAGTCACCATGCTTGCTAATGCTAAATTGAATGCCGAACTCGAAACATTATTTAATTTCATTGATAATTGATTTGAATCTTTAACAACTCTTTATGATACCTTCGCCCAAAAGCAAAAAGATTTCCAAAAGAAACAACCTTTGCATTCAATCTCTCATTTCCTCAATAAACTGGTTGACCGAAATTGTTGGAAAATGTCCTATGACTGAGGCAAGACAATCATTTCGAAATGGTCAATCACACAATATTCATGCTTCTAGGAGCTCTTCTATCATAACTGGCCTTCCCCCAAACCAAACATGCATGCTAGAGGTCATCATAACCTAGAGCATTCATATATAATAAAAATGGATATAAATTCGAAAAATCATGAAGATGACAATAATTTTTATGAAATTGATTTTGCAAACAATTCTAGATATGGGAACCACCAGAGAAATTATAATATATCTTTTCTCTAACAACAACGGCATATAACTAACAATTCTTGGGTGGAAAAACAAGTCAAGGTAGATGCTTCTAGTTATGATGGTTGTCTAGACTCTAATACTTTCTTAGATTGGTTAGCAGACACGAAAAATTTTTTTTGTTAGTATGATGTAGATAATACCCAATGATTGAGATTTACAAAAATGAAACTTGTTGGGTTTGCTAAACGTATTTCGCAAGGGCTTGTAGATGAAAGTCAATGCTTAGGAGTACCTATCACTACGTGGGTTGAAATGAAAGCTAAATTGAAAGAGAGATATCTTCCTGAATATCATCAAACTCAACTATTAGAACAACTGGTTAATTTGAGACAATGGTCATTAAGTGTAACTGACTATCTTCATAGGTTTGAAGATTTAAAAATGAAATATAGAATACAAGAAGATACTTGGGTTAGACGAACAAAGTTTATCAATAGCCTAAAATCAAAATTCAAAACTTTGTTGAAATTACATTCAATTGTTTCTGTGGAAGACGCATATTATAAAGTTCTGGAATTAGAGACTTTTCAAAAATCTTTCACTAACAAACGTTTGATTCCACAAACTAGAGAGACGAGAGTATTCAAATTAAATTCTAATACAATGTCTTTTCAAGGAACAACTAAACTATTGCCTGAACAATATACAAGTAGGGAAAAGAGTAATCCAGTTTCTCAATTTGATGCCATTGGTAAGCAGGTTAATGGTCCATATTTTCATTGTAGGGTAAAGGTCATATTGCATCATAATGTCTTTAGCACACACTCACAATCAATTATGTAGAGAATCATGAACATGTGGTCATTGATCAAGTTGCTGAAACTTTTGAAGAATCATTGAATTGTAAACTTAATGGAGACTATAACTATAATGAGGACTCACAATTACATATTATGCGTTGCATTTTAATTACTTTTTAAATAGTGATTAAAGATGTATAAATATATTTCATCAATTTTTTAAATATGGGAATATAATGCGCAAGATTATTATAGATGGAGATAGTTCCATGAATGTGATTACTAAATCAACTATAGCTAGATTAAATTTGAAAACTGAACCATATCCTCATCCATATCGTGTAGTATGGGTAGACAAAACTATACTTTCTGTTAACGAAAGATGCTTGGTTCCTATATCAATGGGTGATTATTCTTATCATATTTTGTGTGATGTGCTACCCATGGATGTGCTCATATTCTTCTTAGTTGTCCACGACTATATGACTTAAAAGTAATCCATTATGGGCAATCAATCACCTATATTATCAAGCATAATAGAAAATCTATTCTTTTGAAGCCTACCAAAATTAAAGAAAGTGGTAGATCCCACAAGGAGTCTTTACAAGAAAATAATTTGAAAAAAAACAAGATTCAGGACTTATTCTAGCTATAATGTATAAAGAGAAAACAAATATCGTTCTTCTTAAGACTAATTAGCATTACCTGAAATCTAAACTTTAATGAAAGAATACAAAGATGTGATTCCTGATGAATTACTAAATGAGCTTTTACCTATGAGGGATATTCAACATGCTATTGATCTTATACCAGGATCTCAATTACCAAATTTGCCTCATTTTCATATAATTCCTAATGAGCATGTTGAACTAAAAGGGCAGGTAACTGAACTACTTGATAAGGAGTTTATCCATGAAAATCTTAGTCCTTGTGCTATACAAACTCTATTAACCCATAAGAAAGATGGATCTTGGAGAATGTGTATTGATAGTCGTGTGATCAATAAAATTATCATAAAATATAGATTTCATATACCAAGACTCGATTATATGTTAGATATTTTGATTAGAGTACAATGGTTCTCTATGATAGAACTTAGAAGCGGATACCATCAAATTCGAATTAGAATAGGGATAAATGAAAAATTGTCTTTAAAACTCAAGATAGATTGTTTGAATGGTTGGTTATGTCTTTTAGACTATCAAGGCCCTAAGCACATTTATGAGAAACATGAACCAAGTATTTCAACCTTTCATTGGAAAGGTCATGGCAGTTTATTTTAATGATATTCTCATTTATAGCTGTTCTAAAAAGGAACACTTGCGATATTTAAAAATTATTCTTAAGACGCTTTGAACTGAAAAGTTCTTTGTAAATCTCAATATATGTTATTTTTTGATAAATCAAGTGATTTTCTTAAGATTCGTGTTATTAGTTAATGGAATTTGTATGGATCCCTCAAAGTAAAAGTCCTTAGGGAATAACGAGAACCCACATCAATTTCTAAGGTGCAAAGTTTTCATGGTTTAGCTACATTTTATAGGCACTTCATTAAAGGGTTTAGCATAATCATGACACCAATCACTAAGGGTGGGAATCGGGGCGGGTCAAGACGGGACGGGTCAGGGTGTGTCCAACCCTGACCCTACCTTTCAAAAATTTGGTTTGACCCTTATTTTTATCCGGGTTGGGACAAGGCCAATTTAACCCTTACTTTTTTTTACTAGGTCTCGGGGCAAAATTCGGGTCGGGAACGAGTTGGTATCGGGACAACGGGTCGGGTAAAAACTACAGATCAAGTAAGAAATTTTTTAAATTTTATGAACCTATCAAGTATAAAGACAAATTTATATTAAATTTAACTATTATATACTTCAATCTATTACTAATCAATCAAAATAAAACATAAATACTTAAATAAAACATGAATATAGGTGCCCATTTTTATAGACACTATGAGCCGAAACAGCATAACTGTCCTTACATGACTAGCCCTTCAATCTCTCCTTGTTATGATTTTTCAACTTTCCTTTTTACAAAAATCAGGTGACGTGATCATTCCCAGCATCGACCAAAAGTAGGTATCCTTAAAAGTTTGGGAGAGAAAACTCACAAAGGTGTAACCTTACATCCCAACTCATAAAAGGACAGACATCTGCTTCTAAGATCTACACATGCAGCATCAGCATGGATTTCCTTCCTTGTCCTACAACATCAACAAATCCAAACCAAATATTGAAAATATAAACGGCAAGCAATATCCCCTCCTTCCTAATGGAAACTTAATGGGCTCACATCAAATAAGCCAATAACAATAGACATTGGAGGGGGTTGATGACATGAGGGAAGGCCTATTTTTCATTATAAAAAAAATTCCATTTAATTCAATGCTCAAAAAACAGAAAACATGAAGGCCTGTTTATAACTTCTCATCACCAACATATCTAATACTAAAACATCAAAAACACTTGAACTATTATTGAGTTTATACATGAACTAAACAAATCAATAACTTAATTGGGCAAGACTCTAGGCTACATAAACCACATTGCGTGCTAATAACTAGTCATCCAATTTCTTTCCTACATTTTCTAGCATGTTTTCAACTCCATTTATCATCCTTTTAAATAGATCGGCATGGAAAACATCACTACTAATGCATGGAAGGAGAGCTTTACTTTTGATTAAAACAGGGGGGAAGATTAATAGGTATTGCCTACCTCAAACACAACTCATGAGAAAGCCAAAATGGCAGGTCTACTTTAGCACCGTGCTCAACCTGGGAGACAAAAGAAAGCAATCAGAACAAGTTCAATAAGGTTATCACTCAAACTTCAACAAGAAACTTACATTATTAGCCAAGTCTGTCCGCACACAACTTGGTATTATTTTGCTGGCTGTACCAGCAGCTCCATTCATATACATTAGAAACCATAATACAACCTCTATATATAAATGCTATGGAAACTTGCTCTTCATACATAAGTCTATGAGATCAGTATTCAATGTTTTTAATGCCATATTAATATATGGATCTGAATAGAAGGGAATGAACAAATATGTTTTCACTCAAACCAAAACAACTCACTAGTCAGTCTCTGACTCAGTTGAATAACTTGTATCTTTGGAAGAAGTGTTTCCTTGTGAAGAAGTCCATTCCATTTTTCAAAACCCATAATACTTTTCACTAAACAGTCAAAAGTAAGAACGAGATAGAATATGTGAATACATATGCCACAATAAGGAATTCAGGCCAGGATAAATGAGCTAAAGCTAACTTGGTAGAACAAAATTAGCCTAGATGACTGACTTTGTATAGCAGGACCCCAGAGTTGAGCTTCAAGCAAATCTTATAGAGGGCCAGATGCAAGATTTTTTTATCTATTTTTATTTTTTACTCATTCTCATTGATCTCGCCTAGAGCATGTCATTGTTCCTGCTACTCGAATCATAGCACCATTGAGGCAATTGGTTGGATTTCTTGGCTACTGTGATTTGAGCGGTGATGAAGGCTACCAGATGTTGTTGTTTATTGAGGAGAAGATTGAATTTTTGCATCAACTGCCATGATGGGAGGTTGCTATTGCTTTCGTTTTCGGTGCTGCCTTGACCAATTTTTAGAGACTTAAAAAGGGCCTGCCAAAATCGAGCTTAGGTGCAGATGGCTGGATACCATGGCTGCTGGAAATAGATGTTCTGATTTTGGTTGCCGCTACTATAGTTGACTGAATTAGGCAGGTACAGGAAGCTACTAAAATGGATTACTAGTGAAGAGAATGAGAGGGCGGCCAGTTTTTGTGCAGCTTGTCGATTTGATGGCGGCAGATGGATTGTGTATGCTGCTTGACCGGATCGTGTCTGCGGACTGTGGGAGACGGTGCAAGAGACGGGAGTTCGACTTCGAGGTAGGTTTAGCCCTTTAGGTTTATAAAAATATTATACTATTAGGGTGCGGATCAGCGGGTATAAACGGGTCGGGATCCGACAGGTTCTCCCCGACCCACAATTTTTAGAAAATATTAAACCCTTTACCCACCCCCCACCCCCCGCCGGGTACATAACCCCTACCCACCCCAGTATAAAATAGGGTCAGGGCGAGGCGGGTCATGAGTTGACCCACCCTGATTCCCACCCCTATCTATCACAAAGTGTCTGAAAAATAAAGAATTTTAGTAGTCAACTTCTACATCTAGAGCATTTATAGAGATTAAAAAGAAAATGACTGAGATACTTGTATTGCAACTTCCTAATTTTACTAAAGTTCTTGAAATTGGTTGTGATGCATTAGGAGTTGGAATTGGGGGTGTTTTGAGCCAGGAAGGTCATCCAATTGCATACTTTTCTCAAAAACTCAATGAATCTAAGCAAAAATATTCAACATATGATAGAGAATTTTATGTTGTCATGCAAGTACTTAAATTTTGGAGGCATTATTTGCTACCTCATGAATTTGTATTATATTCAGATCATATGGCTTTGAGTATTTGCAATCATAAAATGATTAAGTGTTAAACATGCGAAGTGGATTGAGTTTTTACAAGAGTATACATTTGTTCTCAAACATTAGACTGGAATTGAGAACAAACCTACAAATGCTCTCAGTTGTGTTGCACTCATTCTTCATATTATGAATGTTAAAGTTGTCGGATTTGATAGGTTGAAAAGTGAATAGCTACCATGCACTTATTTTGGAATTATTTTTCATGAAACATAAAATGAAAATCGTAATGATTATGTGATTCATAATGGATATTTATTTAAAAAATAAAACTATGTATTCCCAACACATCACTTCGAGACTTTTTAATTTGAGAATTACATGTTGGAGGTATTGCTGGTCATTTTGGTAAGGATAAAACTATTTCATTAGTTGAGAATAAATTTTACTGGCCTACATTGAAAAGAGATGTATGAAGAATTATTTAACTTGTTAAAGCTCAAAAGAGAAACACTGGATTATACCTCCTCTAGTTGTACCACATATTCTTTAGCAAGATTTTAGTATGGACTTTATTCTCAAATTGCCTAAAACTTCTCGAGGATTTGATTCAATTCTTGTGTAGTTGATAGATTTTCAAAAATGACTCATTTTATCCCATGTACTAAATTTATTGATGCTTCATATATTGTAAAATTATTTTTTAGAGAAATTGTTAAGCTTCATGGTTTACCAACTTCCATCGTTTCTGACCGAAATGTTAAATTTGTAAGCTATTTTTGGAAAACATTATGGAAGCTCTAGGGTACTAAATTGAAAATTTCATCTGCTTTTCATCTACCAATTGATAACCTGAGGTAGTCAATCAGAGTTTGGAAAATTTGCTTAGGACTTTGGTGAGAGAACATATTGGAACTTGAGATTCTGTATTGGCTATTGTCAAATTTGCATACAATAATTTAGTCAATCGTTCTACTGAGAAATCTTCTTTTGAAATTATCTATGGTTGTAGTCCTCAAGTTCCCATTGGTTTAATTCCTTTATCCATTGATACTCATTCATCCGCTACTGCTGAATCTTTTGATCAACATATTCGAGATGTTTATGCCGATATTAGAAGAAAGATTACTCTAAGCAATGAAAATTATAAGCTTACTACAAATATTCATAGAAGAAAACAAGAGTTTGATGTTGGGGATTATATCATGGTTCATGTACGTCTAGAATGATATTCTAAAAATTCTTTTAAAAAGTTGTGTACACGAGCTAGTTTCCCTTCGTCATTTAAGAAAATTGGGATCCAATGTATATAAACTTGATTTGCCTCCAGATATAGGAATTAGTTCTACTTTCATTATAGAGAATTTGTTTCTTTACCAATGTAGTTTTAAGCCTCCAAGTTTGTATGTAGGAATTTCAACGGATTATAGTCCAACATCACGACATATGCCTATACTCCCATGAGTACTATCTACTCTTTCAGATTAGATAGAGAATTGATGAAAATAGAAAGTAATATTTCAAATCTGTTTATTCTAGGCGCAAGAATCTTGAAAAGAAAAAATAATCCTAGGATATTTTAGAAAGATTTTATTGCAATATTTTTTCTATTTTTGAAAGATATTAGAAGATTCTTAAGATATTTTAAAATCTGTTTAAAATAAGCATGTACCTATTTTAGATTTACTTCCTTAAGAAGTTTACTTAAAAAATACGATTTTCTTTTCTAAAAAGATTTCATCTTTAATAATTTGTTAAAATTAGATAGTATGTTCACCTGTAAATACAACTCTTATAAGCTCTAAGGAACATCAATTTTTGAGAAATATAAACAAGTATTTCTTTGGTTTTCTCTTCTACTTTTTCCCTTATCTTTCTCCTTATTCTTCTACTCGTTCTGCCCTCTTTCTTCTCTTCTCATCTCTTAAGAAGTTTCTTCCTCTTTATTCTATTTTATTCTCTACCATCTTAGCATGGGTGCCAAGAAGAGCAACATCTCTCTTCTTTGTTGGGAGCTTATTCTGTGTCCGACTCTATGTTGGACCTCGGGTATTTATAGGCATTTGGGCAAGGGCTGCTGATGTGGCATAGTGCAATAGAGTGCTCATTACTTCATCCCCAAGTAATCTTGCTTGGCAGCCAAGCAATGAGGTTGGTTGGTGGAGATCGTTGATGGGACGTATTGCGGTTGCTGCTGTGATGGATGAGAAGAGTGTTGCTCGCTGGATAGAGTCGGAGTTTCGCCATAGATGTTGGTGTTAGGTTTTTTTTTGTAAGAAGCCAAAGGTGAATTACATAAAATATGATAAGATGCCTCTTGTTTCATAATCAAGGGTGGAGAAACTGATTTAACGCTTTGGGGCTGGAAAACTGGTTGCTAGCTTGTTGCTGCCTCATTTGAATGATTCTGGATGCCATTGGACTTAAAAACTCTTCTGGCCTAGTCAAGAGGCTCTCTTTAGTGCCCAGCTGCTTCATTCAGATTTTGATGCCTCTTTTCAAACCTTCATTTCAGCCTACTTTTGTTGTAAAGCAGCAGCATGCCTCCAAATATGTGTCAGTCATGAAAATAGGAATGAAAGAGCTACTCTTTGGCTTCCTGTATGTAGACTAGCCCAAAGATTAGTAGGACTATAAATGATAGTCAGTCGTAATGTCTTTTTTTATATAAATATATGGGATGTTGATATGAATGTGCAGAGTTCAGTTGTGAGCTAAGCTTGTTTTACGCCCCTAGACCTAAAAATGTTTAAGGTTTTCAGATAGATTCTTTTTGTAGCTTTTCACTTCTTTTTTATGCTTCGTTGTGCCCTTGTTTGTCATGCTTTATTGTGGTCGGTTTCTGCTACGGTATTGATGAAGCACAGATGGGTATCTTCATGTCAAAATGGAGCTGTGGGTAGAATCTATGGAACGCTTCCAGACATGAGAACTTCTTAGGTTTGATCACAAAGCTACTTTTCAGCACCTTTTCCTCGCTTAGTACCTGTCTATTAACTTAAAAGCTTGTGTTAATCACATGTAATGCCATGAGAATGAAAATAAACATGCCCCTAGTTTTTCCATTTGCCATAGGATAATAATTTTAAAACATATAGCCTTTCCCGTGGAATTACCAAGCTGTAGCACCCTTTTCGTAGGAGGTAGACACCAGGATAAATATTATCGCAATAAATAAATATTAAAGCATTAAAATAAAAATAATAACAAAATATAAAAACAGGAGTCACCACTAATCTTTTTAGGAAGATTAGAACTCAAATATTGTATTGATAAAGCACCGGTTTACATATACAGAGATATGGGTTCCTGGCAAATCATATGCTATGACATAAAAAATAAGTGCAGAATTTTTGAGAGGGCTGGAACATGTGCAGCTGGGGCTTTTAGAAGACAGGGAGGTTTTTTTTCTAGAATGGACGGCTAGAATAGTGGGGTGTGGGGGGAAGGGACGGAAATGGCGTTTCTGGAGCGGTTATAGAGACTTGCTTTTGTGGCAAAATAAAGAGGCGGCAGGCTTTATTTTTGGAAAGATGGAGATAAAAAGAGGCTAGAGAATGGAGGAGGGAGGCAGAAAAGATGGAGGCTGAGCTAGCATGGCTGCTAAGCAGAGCAACGTCTCCTCTCCTCTTTGTTGGGAGCTTATTCTGTGTCCAACGTTGTGGTGGAGCTCGGGTATTTATAGGCGTGTGGCCAAGGGCTACTGACATAGCGCATTGTAATCAGCTGCTCGTTACTTCATCCCCAAGTGAGTTCTTGGCGGTCAGGCAACGGGGCTGGATGGCGGAGATCGTTAGTGGAATGTATAGCTGCTGGCATGATAGATGGGAAGAGTGTTGCTCGCTGGATGGAGTCAGAGTTGCGCCATGGATGCTGATGTTGGTTTTTTGGTGGCGTCATGGATGCTGAAAACGGAAGCGGAAGTCGCCGGTGTGGAGCTGCGTTGCGGGATCTGGAGGAAAAATGGATTCGGTTGGAGACGAAGCCAGAGGAGATGCTGCCACGAAGGCTGCTGCCGGAATCAAGGTTGGGCAGAGGAGAGCAGTGGCGTGGCAACGGATGAGAGGAGATGGGTTTTCAGCGAAACCTTGAGGAGGGTGGATCTGCTAGAGATGGTGAAGTGGAAGACACTGACAGTAGACATGGTGGTACCATGATGCTGACGACCTTGTGAACGGCTCTGATCGACCGTCCGGTGGTTGTTAGAGGTGATTGCAAATGGGCAGCCATGGCCCCTTTTCATTAACGAAAAACTCGTGTGAGTTGGGAAGATGAGGTGTAGATTTTGGTGGTCCGCTTCTGTATTCAGATCTGTACACATGCAGCCATGTGCAAATGATCCGAATCGCAGATTTTTAGGTGTTGCTTGATCAAATCATTTTGCAATAATCCTCCAGTGTAAACATGTCCCAGTGATGCACCTTTAATTGGAAATTAATCCAAACTACACATATCATTTCTTTTTTTTTTCTGATTGGTTACACATATCATTTCAAATAGCACTATTTCATAAAACAGGCCTAAAATTAATTAATAAAATCCAAAAATGGCTCAAAATGAGGATGTCTACAGATCAACTTTCTGATTCTTATGCATATAAACTGCAATCGGTTGGTTACCTTTTACATCTTAAAAATGCATAAATCCAAACCATTTAAAATATTAATTATGACGCAAAAGTCACCTTGGCAACTTATAGGTCATAAGTATATAACATCATATAATGATAAATATTTAACCGTTAAAATTTGAAAATATAATAAATACATTGCATTTAAAGTCTTCATGATATGAGATTTTTGTAATCAAAATTAAATACGTATGGATTAATGCTACGATGGATGGTTTAGATTTTCCTAAAAATATATTTAAAATAAAAAGTAAACCGGCTGCATTAAAATGGGAAATAAAAGAGACTGAAAAGGGAAGAAACTTTTTATCCCTTTTTCCGATTTCTAAACAGTCACCTAAGGAATTAACCAACCACTGGATTATTATTATTATTATTATTATTATTATTATTATTATTATTTTCAATGCAATTCTTGTTCATCAAAATAACCTTGTTTGTTGACTGAAAAAGGTCTAAAGACCTGAAGGGACCAAGAAATAATGCCACCAAGTATGTTTTATTACCTGAAAGAGAATTGCATTATTCAAATGGTGTTTAAATTCCACCAACATAAAAGCATAAACAAAGAATACAAGGTGAAGATTGTTCGATAAGAGAAGTATTCCTACAATCATAGCCATACCGATATTTAAGTGCATGTCAAACATTAACAAGAAAAACCAAGAGCCCTTGACTGGGATCAAGGTACCAAGAAATTCTCAAAGCTGTTCCGAGATATAACAGGAACTCTATTTATGACATGGAAACTCAGATTAAATATCCCTGACCAACAGAAGTAGAAGCATTCCAGCTCAAGCAAGGTGTCACCTTTTCTTCACGGCTGGATGATAAATAGAGGCTGCATCAAGGGGGTAAAGACCAGAAGAATGTTTCAGCCAACAGGGCAGGCCATTTTTCATTCACGCTAACTGCTAAGCTATGTCATACATTCTATCATTTTCATAGCAGTTACATGTCAAATCACAGGAATGCAAGGTTGAAACCAAGGTAAGGAAGAGAAGCTCACTATATCAACGCTGACTGGTTTGCCATCCTCAACTAGTATCTCAACAATTGTCCCAGATTGATCAGCCTAGAGCAAGGTCAAAGTTTGAGATAAACCGTTAGCCACAAGATTGCCTCACTTGCATAATTCACAAAAAACAAAGTCAGATGAGATGCAAAGTATGCTCATTCCCGTTCTCACAAAATATTTCAGACCTAAGAAATAAATTAAGGAAAACATTAACCCAGGCCTTCAATTGCACAGTAGCATTCATGTGTGTGAAAGGCAATGCTGACTTTTGGAATATAATTAGAGAGACTGTCCTGCTTGTTTCTGTCACAGGAATTTCAGCTGCCATTTTTTGCTAGCATCCACATCACAGCTTTATTAATTAATTGTAAGGGAATGAATGAGGAAATGCTACATCATTCCATAGAAATTCTGGGGCCTAATTTACTCTTAGAAGTTATTCTACTTTATGATGCATGTAATAATAAACCCTGGTTCATACCAATTAAAATAACTTTAGCACTGAAGTCCATTGAATGCAAGCAGGACCATGTACACTTGCATCCCCTTGGAATTCAAGGAATATGCTTGTACAAACTATGGGAGAAATGTTTCGGTTAGGACCTATCATGATGTACACTTACAATCCAAGTCATATGTTGTTTGGCTTGCCCTTGATGTAACGGTAACCAGATTTCAGGATGAATGCAACAGTTAAGGAGTGTCAAACTTCAATTTAATTTATGAACTAGTCGGCTGTATAAGTGCAATCAACTTACAGACAAAGCCTCAACACAAAAGCAATGAGAAAGCAACATTAACCCAACTTGAAAAGGGCGACTCTTTAGTGCAGAACATTCATAATTGGAAAAGCCATCACCTAGATCATTGTTGTAAAACCTGCAATGTGGGCCAACCAAATGGGATTCATTCATTGAATGGAATGAATGGCTTGGGTCCCATCAATGCATCAATTATGTCCTTTGACAGACCATTTTATTCATTTTTGTTCTTTATGATAGAGGTTATTACGGGTATGTTGGACCATCTCTACTATTTAAGTAAAATCAGTGGAGCGTCACTCATTTTTAAGCTCCCCTGGATAGCTTCTTGCAAACATTCGAACCACCTATTTTCTAGCAAATAAAGCACTTCCAGTTTAGGCCAAACACCATAAAAATTTTCAAAATTGCTTTCCTCCCATTTAACCTCTTGGCCTGTTGGCTAAACACGCCCTAACTCCATAAAGGTACTTCTGTGGTAACTTCACAGGGTTTTTTTGTGGCCGAAGATAAACAGCGAATTTCAGGGCCTTGTTTCTGGTACAGGATAACATTGACAGCCCACTGTTTATCAGTTCAGTAGAGTCGGCTGTTAATATAAAGGAATCATTGATTGTCTTGTCAGAGGTGCAGTCAAACTGAGATAATGGAATAGTCTCCCTTAAATTCGGTTGTTTTTTATTCAGTTTATAACTTTCTATATATCACAACAATATAAAGAAGCAACAAAGCAAGTGTACAGATTTAATAACAAGCCTTCCAGTGCTTGATAAAGTTATGATGAGATACAATACTAGAATATCAACTATTATTGCATATTCAATTAATTTTTCATGAAAACAAAGCTCGCAAGAAATTAGACCAAAACCAAATTTAAAAAAAAAAAAAAAAAAAAAAGAATAATTTGGCAACAAAACATAAAATCTTACCTCAATCTCATTCATCAATTTCATGGCCTCAATAATGCAAAGGATTTTGCCTTTCTGGACTTTATCTCCCACCTGAATAATGGATCCATTAAGGGTGCATTTGGGAAGTTGTAAAAGTGGAAAAGTGGAAATGGGGAAAAAATTGAAAAAGTAAGAGAGTGATGCAATATAATAAGGGTAATGATTAGGAAAGGAGTATAGTTAAAATAGATAGGATAATTGTAGGGAAAGATTGTAGGGAAAGATATGAAAAAAGGATTAAAATGTAGAGGTAATAATAATAATAAAAAAAAAACAAGGGTAGTTCGGTAGCAAAGTAATGAATGCACATACTTAATGTGATACTGCTAAACAAAACACTACAATAATGCAATGTAGTTTCATGGCAGCAATCTAATGCATGCATATGACAAATCACAAAGTTCAGGATCTTAGCTAAACAGATAATATTAAATCTGATGAATGACACATTTTATAAAGCTATCTATCATCCAAGATCTCAAATGGAGCATTTCACCATTACTATGGTGAAAAAAAAATTCTATACAAAAGTTCCCTTGCGAATGATTACACTCAAAATGCTTTTAACAGGCTACCTGGACAAATGGTGGCTCCCCTGGTGCAGGGCAGCGGTAAAATGTTCCAGCCATGGGACACTTTAGAGGAGGAAGTGATGAGCCGCTTGATTTTGCTGGGGCAGGAAGTGCCGGTGCTGATGTAACAGGAGATGAAGCTGGGGCCAGAGCCGGAGGAGCAGGAGCAGCTCCGGGAGGTGGCATAAAAGCATTAGCAGGCAGTTGAGGAACCATTGTATGTGGTGCAGGTGAAGGCATTTGTATCATAGTAACAGGTGGCTGCGGCAATGCTTCTTTCTTCCTTATTAAAAGCTCATAGTCCTGCTGTTTTAGATGCAACTCCGCAATATCTCTTGAGTCAACTATCCTGCCCAAGAAAGGAAGACACTCAAAGGATGTTAATATCATTTTATTTTTTGAAAACTAAAAGGAAAAGAACAAATTACAAAATATGTAGTAATTTAAAAACTATGAAATTTTTCTGTTAAAAAAATATGCATCAAATAACAGATAGAAGTTCTCAAATTTTATTATAACTGTTCTTTAAGAATAGTCAAAAGTCAAAATAAAGCCAATCAGGTGAGTGACGCTTTTCCATAATCATATCAACAACCTGAATTCAATGGAGTCAGTGCATTTCTGAATTTAGTTCATAAAAAGGAAGTTCTCTAGTTGCACATTAGCAAAATGGAAAGACAACTAAAACATAAGTTATGTCATTCTATAAGAAAAACTGTTAAGTCTGTAACCGACAAAGGAATTGTATTGAGGGCATGTTTAGCTACATATAAAAGTTTTCAAACTAAGAAGATGTTTGTTTACACTAAAAATATTTAAAATTAACACTTTTCAATCTAAAAATTTTCACTTTATACAACTGCCCTATTTTTTAATCATTTTTTCACTTCTTTTCTTACAACTATCCTTTTTTTGATCATTTCCACACAACTTCTCATACATCTGACCTATCTATTTTAATTTTATTCTATTTACTCATCATCGTTACTCTTATCATATCACTTCATTTTCTCCTACTTCAAAAACTTTTACAAAAGTTTTATCATTTCCCAAGCACACCCTAAAACTTTTCACTTTTCACAACTACCCTATTTTTTAATTATTTCTTTATACCTTCATATACAACTATCCTACTTTTTGATCATTTCTATACAACTCTCTATACAACTAACCTATCATTTTGACTTTATTCTCTTTACTTCTCATCATTATACCTATCGTATCACATCATCTCCTCCCATTTCAAAAACTTTTACACCAAAAATTTTTCATCCAAAAGTTTTATCACTTCCTAAACACACCCTGAAGCTCTTCAAAGTGAATGCACATTTTAAGCAACAATAACTACAACTTAGTAGTTTACTGATACAACGGTAACAAAATGGATGCACTTCATCCAGCAGAGTATGCTGGACTGATAAACCAACATGAAAATGCTTGATCATTTATCCTTTTGTAGCTTGCGGAAGATCCATCCGCTTTATTTGTTCATTTCGTCCTATTTTTCTATTTTTTTCAGTCATTTGATTGATTGACATAGTTGAGTCAATGCATGAACCAAGAGGCTTCACAGATACATCGCTTGTTGATATATCACAATATTAATTTGACAATTGATATGAACAACATGAACCAATTTCAAGCACAATAGATGCATAGTTTGACAGAAGAATAATGCAGCAGAGACATTGTCAGTCAGACAAACAATACAGTCATTGCAAGGAGCTCATTAGCAAAGGCAACAAAAAGTAGTGGTAGTTTTTGAAGAATTAAACTGCTAAGTTTAGCATTGCCAACCAAGAAACAACCCAGAAGGCGTGTGATGAAGAGTATTTCATTCCCCTCTTGACAAGGAATGACTCCTATATTAATTATGCTAATCATCAGATTCACATGGAAATAGACTTTATTTGTAAGGAATCAAATCGTCAGTTCAACAAACAGGAATTTGGGTTTCAACATCAGTTTTAACTCACAAACTACAATATAATTTAACACCCTACAGGATACCATAAACAGTGGAAAATTACTGTTTAAAAAAGCAAGATGCATACTTAACCAGGCTTGCCACTTCAGACATGAATGTGGAGATGGAGGAATCAGCAATATTGTTTCCAGCTGCTGGCTCAGCATCTTTGTCAGTGTGTTTATTATCTGATGATGGGAATTCCAAATTTGCTGGAGGTGATGCTGCAGAATTATTCAATGATTTCTCCGCAGAAACCTTTGACGCAGAAAACAGGTTCAGTAAAGGCCATAAGCAACATTTGAAACCAAAATTAATGCTGTTGACAATGAATTGCTTTGAATAGCATACTTCGTTAACCTGAGCCTTGCAAATAGCCAATTGACTACGGAAAGGGCCCTGCAGCAGAAATGGAAAATCCAATGTCAAGTAAAAGCTTGATACAAAATCCTAATTGATATCAGACAGCTTATTATGAAAAGCATGGTCTTTGGCATTGCAAATGAACCTAAGTTTCAATTACAACTTGGAAAAGAATTGAAATTTCTAAAATTTGCAGTCTTAAATTACCACACAACTATTTTTCTCAAATTTAGACTTTTTGGTACATCCCTCTAATTGAAACTGACAATTGCCAATTGCCCAGCCAATTTGGCATTATCCATCACCAAACTGGACTAGAATGCCTATAAAAGTTTTAAATGATGACAAAGTGCAAATATCTGGACAAGATAATAAGTTGACGGATACTTCTTCAACCTAGTTCATGCATCTGCCATGAACCAAGTTACAATAACAGCCATGATTGATGTGGAAAAGCGCATTATGGACAACAACAAAAAAGGACTCAAAAGCTCTACTTACTGGGAAACGGGAATGGGTCTAATTGCTTAGATAAGGCTTTCAGTCATTTCAGATTCAAATAGTTGGTCTCGAAGGATTGGATATCCACTATGTTAATGTTCACGTGGACATCTTCATGACGGCCCCTTAAGCAAATTTCCCCTCCAAGCACTCCAACTTCCAAAAACTAAGATTACCAATATCTGGAGTCTGGACATCTAATTCACTAATCATTCAAGAACAATTCATTCTACCATGACAATTCAATTCATTTGCGAATATTAAAGGCACCAGAACATTCAAAATGTCAAAATTTCATGCTCAATGAATCAGAAGATAATCCTTACTGGGAGCTTGGCTAAGGTTAGTCGATCCGCCGCCAAAGATCCAGCTGAAGGGCCATGATTTGACAAAGGAAAAGCTAAAACCTTCCCTTCCTGCTGCGGATTTGTCCGCCGCATGCCACAAGAAGCAACAGCCGGGGACTTGGAACATGGAACAGAGAAAGATGCCATGGGTTCAAAAAACAACGTAGGAGACCGACGATGAGAGAAAATTTAAAAAAAAAAAAAAAAAATCGAAATTTTAGAGCAATAGAACAGTAAGCTAATGTAAGAAGACTAGGGATTTTGTGGCTTTCATACGAGGAAAATAGGAAAAAGAAATCCAAACTACACCGATCTGGAGTCTGGAAAACTAGGAATACTCTTCAAAAGCTTCGATTTTCTAGAAAGTTTTCTAGCTTTCTAGAAAATCTTCCTAGAAAAAGGAGAAAGACCGGAGCTGCAAATGCATCAAAAAAGGAAAACAAAATAAATAAATAAATTTGCGGCGGAAAACAGCGGAATCCGACGATTTGGAGTGAGAGAAATATGCGGAATGCAGTAGAGCGAAGAGAGAAAGAGGGGGATTGGGATTTGTAGATGGAAAACGGCGATGAAAACGAAGAAGAGAGGTGGAAAATTCTAGAAGTTTTGGATCTCTCCTTACTCCCTCCGACTTCCGATCGGCTTTTTCTTGTGTTACGAGTTCGATGGAAACGAGGGAGGCGCATAAGAGAAATCATCACCCCCGTCATTTTTCAATTCTTTGGCCCGGTTTTTTAATAGAGCACTACACTCACTTCCCTAGTTTTATGAGACTACTACACTTTCGGTCTGTCTTATGTCCAACTGCTTCCTCCTGCCTGATTACAGCCAAGCCACCCACCTCCAACGCCCCACCGGCTTTGCGAATTTAAAGCTGGGATTGCTTGGACAGTTGGGCCCACCTGGTGAACTTGTGGGTCCGCATCTGATGAAAATGCCCCAGGGGTTCATTTCTGGTACCCAAACAGATGTGCCTGTCCCACAGCATTCGAGAGGCTTAAATGGGTTCCCAAAACATTTCAATTTCTTATTTTTCAATGCAAATTTTTTTCGTTTTCAAAATACCATTTTTATCATTTTCAACGAACATCCTTACATTCTCATCTCATCAAAGTCTCCCTCCTTACATTCTCATCTTATTTACTGCGGGTGTGTTTGACAATTGATAAAGAAATGCCAAGTTAAAACTTTTCAATTTAAAACTTTTCATTCTCCACAACTATCATATTTTTTAATCATTTTTTTACATTTTTCTATACAACTTCCCTACTTTTCAATCATTTCTACACAATTATCCACACAACTAATCTATCTATTTTAACTTCCCCTATCATATCACATCATTTGACAACTTTTACTCTCCAAAATTTTTCATCAAAAGTTTTATTCATTACCAAACACACCCGAAATTAAAGTCTCATTGGAAAAGAAACATTAGAAATCCTTTTAATTTCTTATGAGTGTAATCATTGGGATGTATTTAGTGGAGAATGAAAATGGGGGAATGAGAATGCAAAAGTCAACCCTCAACTAACTAACTTTTTCTATTTTTTACATTTATATTCCAGTCATTTTTTTTATATATTTCCATATAACTATCCTATTTATTTTTTTTTCACTTTACCCTTGTCATAATAAGAGTGCTGATTTTATTAGACAAATGACTCTTAAATATTGACCGTTGGATCTACATAACCAATCACTATTGTTGGATGCCTTATAAATGTGTCACAAGCTCCATAGCTATGAGTGTCCTTTTTCCTACCATTACCTATCATGCATTAAATACTCTCTCTACTAAAGACGATGTCGAACAAAAGCTAGAAGAGCAAGAGAGACAAGCCGAAGACGATGTCGAACAAAAACCTAAAACAAAAGGCTGGTCCTGAGTCGTCGTCGCTCGAGTCACCGACTGTCCCTGTTTTTATATATTCAAAAAATGTCGACAACCATTCAGCAAAAGAGCGAGAAAAATGTTGCTTGCTACCAGAGAAAGAGAAGACCAATTGAAGTAACAAAATGAGAGGTGCGAGAGAATTTTTCCGAACTTGCATTTCTTTTCAATATATCTCAACTACATAATAGGGAAAAAATGATAGAAAATTTAGATCCATGTGCTGCTCTGCAATAACAACAAGAGACCCTGTACACTTTCTTAGCACTGGCCCATCAAAGATTATGAAATGCAAAGTATTTTTAGAATTGTCCCTACAATGTATAGCAGACATGCTTCCTTAAAGAAATTTTGTATCAGATGCATGGGTTTTGTGCTTTGTAATTAGATGTTTATCTTAAATGTTACGAAGTTTTATGCTAGTACATGTCTAATATAAGCAAGTAATTAGGATGTCATCTATTTAATTTATGTAGTTTTAGTATGGATGATAATGTGCATATGGAGGACACCGATGATCGACAAGAAGGAGGTGGTGATATTAACAAAATCCAAGTTACAACAAGGACCTTTGTCTCAAATGTACCATCGGAAGTAAAGCCAAGGATTGGCCAGGAATTTGTTACCATTGAAGAAGTGTATAAGTTTTACAACACTTATGCATTTTATTCTAGATTCAATGTTAGAAAAGATCAACAACAAAAGTCAAAATCTGGAGAAATTTCTAGGCGTTTGTTCTTATTTTCAAGGGCTAACATAAAGAAAGAATTAATAGTTACAACGAGAGAAGGTGGTAAAAGAAAGCCTCGGGAGCACACTCGGTATGATTGTCCAGCAAGGTTCACTATACTATTGTGAAAGGAAAAAGAGAATTTCCAAGTAACTCGTTTTGAGGAGGCTCATAATCATCCACTTTTGACATAAATAAAGATTCATAATCTGTGTTCTCATAGAAATGTATCAGATGATCACTTTAATATGATTACTAGCATGACAGTTTCTAGCATTCGTGTGTCAAGGTATATAAGTTTTTTATCATTTGATTTAGGGGAATATTCCGAACTTGGATATACATAAAGGGATGTTAGAAATGCCCTATGGAGGAAGCAACAAGCCATGCATGGAATTGATGCTGATGCATTATTGAATTTTTTTCAGACGATGAGCAAAAATGATGAAAACTCCACATATGAGATACGAGTGGATGAGAATGTTCGAATGCTATCTTGCTTTTGGGTGGACAAAAAATCAAAATATGATTATATGATGTTCAATGATATCATTTCTTTTAACAAAATTTACAAGACAAAATGAGTATAACATGTCATTTGCACCTTTTTATTGGTGTTAACCACCAAATGCAAACCATGTTATTATGTGCATGTTTGCTCTCTAGTGAAACAACTGACGATTTCAAATGGTTATTCAAATCGTGGTAAGATGCAATGGGTGGAGTTCATCCCAAGGCAATCATAACTGATCAAGATGCAGCGATTGGAGCAGCAATTGCTAAAATATTTCCAAACACACGACATTTACTACGCTTGTGGCGTATTACTAAGAAATTTCTTGAGAAGTTGTCCCATGTGTGTATCAAGCACCCATCATTTAATGCAAAGTGGGATTATTGCTTGTATCATTCTTAAAATACCACAGAGTTTGAAAGTGTTTAGATAAAGATGATAGATGAGTTTGACCTACATGAAAATTCTTGGCTTCGAAACTTGTATATATAAGACAAATATGGGTTCTTATATTCACTAGATCCATATTTACTACTAGAATAAGAACCTCAAATAGAAGAGAAAGTGCCAATACATTATTTAATAATTTTATAAATCACAAATCTGCTGGAAATATGTGGAAAATAAGCAAAATCTATGTTTTGATAATTAATAAAGCAATTTGAGTAAGTCTTGGCTACTAACATATTTGTGGAAGTGTTTACGGGATATACATTTGAAGAAAACAGAGCATGGAAGGATAAGTCGATTTCCAAGTCGACTCAAGCATCGACTTAAGGTCAAGTCGATCCCCAAGTCGACTCCAACATCGACTTCAAGGAGTCAAATCCGTCCAGAGTTGAAATTGGAAGGAGAGCAGGTGAAGTCGTAGGCCAAGTCGACTCCACTTGCGACTTGGAAAGCCAAGTCGCAAACGAAGTCGACTCCAGCATCGACTTGAGATGGTAAAATCACTCTAGAGTTGAATTTGGGGCAGAAAAATACTGAAGTCGCAGTCGAAGTCGACTCAGTTTGTGACTTGGGTGAAGTCGCAGACGAAGTCGACCCCAAGTTCGACTTGAGGTTTTCAAAGTTCAAAGATGCAGATTCAAG
>JAXCLR010000105.1:34803328-34823589 GCA_035584095.1 Annona squamosa | reverse complement strand
ATATATATGATGAAAGAAAAAGAAAAAAAAATTGGACGAGATCCAATTAAGAACCCGCCACGTGATCAGGGCAACAACCTGATTCACACTTACCAATCGACAAGATCTTGGAGTAAGGACAAATATGACGCCTCGGTTCGGGGTGCCACACAAGTGCTCTTATTTGAGGCAATGAGTGGGGTAAAAGAGATAATTAAACATTCTATACATATTTTCTGTGTTTACAAATTTTATTTTTGTATTATATATTGTTGTTTTTTATTATCATATATTTAGATTTTAATCCTATTTGTTATCTGTTTTTCACAGGCGGTAGTCAAGCTTGATTTTGTAATGTTGATGTCTATCAGTAAGCTATTATCAACTTCTCAAAATATGCACATGGGTTTTTGAATTATTGATATCTCTGTTGACGCTGAGATGGCTAAAGGTGACTTATTCATATCTTTTATGGTTAAGTAATTTCAACATCAGCTACATGGAAAATCTTAGAAAGTGAATGAGTCAAGATTACTATGTGCATCTTTATTGTGCTCCTCTTGTATTTTTTTTTCATTGTTACCGAACCATTGAATGAAATTCTATTTAGAAGCATCTTCTATTTCCTTATTCTGCAGATTGAATGGAATCTATTTAGAAGTGTCTTTCATTTTTTTGTTGTGGAGGTTGGTTGGAATTTACTTTGGAAGCGGCTTTCAATTTTTGACGATTAAGATCTTTCATGTCATTATCACAAGTTATGTTTTTTCATGGTTCAAAGTGAGCCTCATCTTGTTTCGACTAAAATGGATATGAGTCACTACAAAATGTATGTGATTTATAATTATAAAAGAGGGGCATGTTGGTCTCGAGTTTATGGCAAAACCCAAGAAGGGATGGGTGAATTAGGTTCTTAAAAATTCTTTTTATAATTAGAAGCTAGCCCTTTGCAAGTTTAACTCCCTTGATGAAACGTGCAGTGATGTAGAATGAGAGGGTACAGTTGAAATATAAAATACAAGCAATCAAACTACGCAAAAGACAATAATATATAGTGGTTCAGGCAACCTTCCCTACTCCACTCTTAAAAGCACACACTCGTTGTGTCTTGGGTTCCACTATTGTATATTCAATACAATCAAGAGCATCCGCTCTCTTCTAGATTTTAGCTCTAGGGGGCATATATAATCTCAGCACAAGTAGATAACGAGTTTTACTCCAATCTCACACTACTTTGCCTTCACTTGGTTTCAGTCTCCAGTACTAAACCAAGTGGAAAAAATAAATGATCAAATAATAAATAAAAATTTTACACATTACAGATGTGTAGCCAGATTCAAGTGCGAAGAAGAACTTGTAGAAGCAATTGGAGATGAGACAGTTTAGCTTTCAACAGTTGAATGCAGTATTCTTCTTGAAAAGCTTCTTGAAGATCACTTAAATGCTAGAGGAAGTGGAAGATGAGCTCAATCAATATTTTCCAACCTTTTTTGTTCACTTGAAGCTTCTTAAATAAAGAAAAATAAATTCAAACATTTGGTGGTAGGTAGCATGCATTTAATGTACCAAAGTTCTAATTTTTTTGACCACTGCGAACCAAGTCGCACTTGGAGTCGACCTGGGATGCGACTTCGTCCAAGTCGCGAAGTAGAGTCAACTTCAAGCACAACTTCACCCAAGTCGTAGACTGGAGTCGACTTCAGAAGAGACTTCGGCCTTTAGCTTCCAACTCAAGTTTTATGCTCAGGTCAACCTGGCCTTAGACTTGACCCAAGTCACAGGTGAAGTTGACTTTGGGTGCGACTTCACCATCTACATACTTCTTTGAAACTTTAAACTTTGTTTGTAATCTACTTGTATGTTTAGCCTTTCTTTCTTCTCTTTTCAAGTACTTGGATCTTCATTTGATATTCTTATCCTTGATATGTATCATGATACTTGAATTATAGAATACCTTGGTTTCTTGATAGAAATCCTCTTCAGTGGCCTTGATTCATGGTTATCATTGCCTCTTGATTTTGACTTCTATTTTCTAATAAGGAGTTTTAAAAGCAATTTGATGTTGATTTGTTCTTAAGTCGCATGCTTGAGTCGACTTGGAGTGCAACTTCACCAAAGTCGCATAATGAGGTCGACTTGAGATGCGACTTCACCTAAGTCACATAATGGAGTCAACTTGATGTGTGACTTAACTCTAACATTTTCAAATTCTATAGTCGAGGCTTACTCAAGTTGCAGGTGGAGTCGACTTGGGGTTACGACTTTACCTAAGTCACAAGTGGAGTCGACTTCGGTTGCGACTTTGTCTGTCTTGAAGTCCCAATTTCAGTGCTGTCGATTTTAGAGCGTTTGAAGTCAATCATAGAGTTGACTTGGGTATTCACTTGACCTAAGTCGATGCTTGAGTCGACTTGGCATGCGACTTAACCTGCTATCTTTTGAACTTTGATTATATGAACCTTGGCATCATTTAGCAGCCATATTATTACTTAAATGGTTCTCAAATTGAGTTGTTAATCATCAAAACATGGATTGTGCTTAATTTGTCTCAAGTTTCAACAAGGCAATCGTGCATATCACATACCATTCTCTATAAACAGTTCAAATATATTATTATATTACAAAATGTATGTGCAAAATGACACCTAATGACATGTTTTAGACCATGCCCAAAATATGTCCAACATTAACAATAGGAAGACTCATGTTCAATAACAAATTAAACAAATGTTATTTTTCCTAAAGGATATCCTAGCTTGTCATCTTAACTATTGAAAGGATGACACCATTGACTTTAATTCAACCTTTTGCTTCAGTACTTCATTCTGCCCTATCGCAAGATCAAACTCTCGTTTTTAAAGTTGGTTTTTTATCCTCAAATTGTTCACTTCTATTGCTAGACCACAATTGCACTCTTCTTGCTCCTTTTGCATCTTTGTTGAATGATACTTATCAATCCAACACAAGTAATTGCATCTTGTCGATCCCTATCATGTAGAAATTTTCATTTAGCTAATATATATTATAAAATGGACTATAATTTAATACGTATAAAGTTTAGATCATCATTTACCCTTTTTGGATCGACAGAACCATCTGCCCAGATTTGCTGTTGTCCTTGACATAAAACCTAGCATAAGCCTTTACTGCATTGGCATATCACACTTGCATATTGATTATATGTGAAGAAGATGTCATGTGGACAATCAAATTTGTAAATTTGATCGGGTGTTGGGAATAGTAAAAATAGAGTATTGGGAAGGATAGGAAAGAGGAACCATGTTGTGATAAGTTTTAGTCAATAAGGCTATGGGAGGGAGTGTGGGTTAATCTATGACTTGATGTGTCATGCCATGGAGGTGAAGATTCTCCCAAACTATTTGTAACATGACTTAAAACTCAAAAAAATCACAACCAATCCCGTTGAAATTTGAGCATTTTCCATTGAATTTGAAGCCCATTAGCTCGAACATTAGAGAAGCGTTAAAGAGGAGTGTTGATTTTATTCGAAAAAATATCATTTATTAAATGATGCGAAATGAACAAATAATCAAACAAACCATAGAAAAATTAGACAACTCTACAATAATTAGAATAAAATGAACAAATCTGTTTACCCATTTTGGATTCAACACATCATTAGCAAAGGAAGAGAGATTGAGCTTGTAGTAGCTAAATGGACAATTTTGTAATCTTTTTTTTTAATATATAAAAAATATACAAAAGAGAGAGATAGAGCTCATTGAAATTTATGATACTTTTGTGGCTTACTGTCGACAACCTATTTAAATGTGAAAATTAAATTTTCAAATAGGCTTACTACCATTTGGCCCACCCATTTAAGATTTTTTTATAAATTTACATTTGAATTTTTAACCCATATATTTGCAGGCCCAAATTTGTGTAGAATCCATGTGAAGAATGGGCCTCCAATGCTTTAAGCTCATTACGGAAGCAAGGGCTAATAATCCATACAGTTAATCAATAGTATTTTGCATTAAAGATGAAATGAAGAATATTTTCTCAAGTCAATTGGAGTACAGTTGATGTAATGAATGATTTGGATTAAACAAATAATTAGTATTTTATGAGATTTTTAATAGTCAAAATTGATTTGACCAGGAAAGGAGGTGGATTTGCAACATTTTAAATGATGGATGAAAACTATAAGATTTAAGCCAACAAGAGAAAATATAAATCATTAAAGTGATTAAGAGACATCATGAAGTGCGGGCCCCATCGAAAATCAAAGAAAAATAGGTCATAATCAAGGTATGAATGAAGGACACACAATACACAAAATCAATGACTAATAAAGAGTTGACTTACTAGCCAAGTGAAACCATGGGCCCCATTGGTGGTTTTACAAAACCACCCACAAAGATTGCTACGAAGGACCCCTCAAGTTGAAATATTACATAATGAACGAGGTGAGTTTATACAAAGGGCAAGTTTGGCAATGGTTAAAAAGTGTCAAGTTAAAACTTTTCAATCTAAAGTTTTTAATTTTTCACAAATATTATATTTTTTAATTATTTTTTTCACATTTCCTATATAACTATCCTACTTTTCAATTATTTCTACACAACTACCCACACAACTAACCTATCTATTTTAGCTTTATCATCTTTACTACTCATCATTACCCCTATCATATCATGTCATTTGACAACTTTTACTCTTCCAAATTTTTCATCAAAAGTTTTATCAATTCTCAAACACACCCAAAAATTATAATAGCCTACTGATGTGTAATTTTTTAAAACCTAAAAGCTTATAAAAAGAGTCCATTTTCACCCCCAAAAGGGGGACGTTAGCTGCTCTCCTCTAACATATTTGACGCAATTTCCATTTCTTCTATCACTATTTCATTTCCATTCCATCTAGTGTCATTCCAGTATGTTCCTCCTCCATGCCATCATTTGAAAAAAAAAAATCAAGAAAGCACGCATGTCCGATAATTTGCATCTGTTATTGGTTTGCATTTCAACACCCTTTGCATCATCCTTTTTTTATTTTTTTTTTCAAAAAAATCAATATGAACATGCCACTCCAGCACGTCACAACTATATATATATATATATATTCATTTTTTAAAGCCCCATTTCATTACAGGCAACGTACCCTTTCGTATTAATTAATTTATTTCTTTTAGAAAAAGAAGTGCGCTGAAGTGAAGCCATTTGCTTTAGATAGTTGACAAGAATTTTTTTAAAAAAATTATTTGCATAACGTGCTGCTGCTGAGTTATTAAAAAAGAAAACACACTTATGTGAATCATATATTAGTTGATGTATTTTGTTAAAAAAATAATATATTGTTAAAACTGTTCAATTTCTGTCAACCTTTCATAAAATTTTCTTTTTACCTAAATCAAGAATTTATACAACAAATATTTGTCACTTCATTTACAAAAAAAAAAACCTCATTTGCTTTAAGTCATTGCATGTTTACATAAAAAAAATTTAAACAAAAACTTCCTTTGCATTTAGTCGTTGTATGATCTTCCCCATGTCACTTCAATTAGTTGTCATATACTTATCTTTTTTATTTAATGTGATTAACGTCAATGCACTATTCCTTCATAGTCATTTCCTAAAAGAAATTATTACCATTTCCAAGGAAAAGACTTTTATAAAAGCTATTGTAAAAAAATCTACTCTATCATATTCTATCTAAATTATGTACAATTTTCTTTATAAAAAGGGTAAATTTTATTGTTGTTTTATTTTCATAAAATTGTTAAGATTATTATCTAAAAATCAAGAAAAAAACTCACAAAATTAAATTCTCATTATCCATTCATCTTGAGACAAAATCTCACGCCGTGCAATGAGAATGAAATTCTCATACCCACTTATGGATTGAGTTAGGGCTTTATAAAAAGTCTAAGGATTAAATTCTCGCCTCCATCCTCTTGATCTTTTATATATAAAATATATGTTAATTTTCAGTACTCCTAGGACCAAATGCTAGAAAAATATGATTGTATTTTTTTTAGTTATGAGTGCACCTAGATAATCTCTGTATTCAGTGTCTTATTATATATAGACTAACTACTATTATTTGGTTAGTAATGACTCCAAAGAAAATTTAATACATTAATTTTGCTTTCAATTCACTATGTGTATTTGCATTTACATGCATTTATTGACTACTAATTGTGCCTAACTAATGCATATGTTTGTGCTTGACTAACTCACACCATTTAAAAATCTCTAAGAACTTGCATCATCTAAAAGTTTTAACGTTTGTATCTCCCTTCTTTAACCTTCATGTCTACACCTTTTATATTTTTTCTATTTCTGATCTTAAACCCTTTTTCTACATCTTTTTATATTTTTTGTTTGCATGTTTAATTTCTATATTTAACTCGCATCATATTTAACCAGTTAACCTGCTAACTTGTATTTTATATTCAATCTCGAATTTGCAAATTTATTTTCCTAAACTTTGCATTCATATTTATTTTTCTCTCTTTATTTGCATGTTTACTTTTAAGCTTGGTTCACATCTATTTTTATTTTATTTTTTTAGCATTTTGCAGTGTACATATCTTATAATTTTAGGCTCACTTGTTGGCCTATCATAGCATGCCAAAAATATCATGTTACAGTTTGGCGACTCCATTGGAGATGCTAAGAGTGCTAATTTTCATTTCTTTATTTCGGATAGATAAGTTTTTCTTTTAAAAAAAGGAAAAGTTTTGACCAAGTTTTTCTTAAAAAAAAGTTAATGCTTTTTGGGAAGGATCTATAGATTTTGAACATCACCGAGTATTAGAAATCAACCTAAGTAATAAGGATGGTATGCAAAAGATAAGTTCAACTGCCCTGTAGTCCGGTGGTCACTAAGTATAAAACAAATCAAACAAACACGACTGAGGCATCACAAAATAAAGGAGGATCATCCTCAAACCACTCTGCTACAGATCTCTCTAGTGTAACAAAATAGGTAGACAAGTTAGAAAGAATGATATCTAAGGTCCTAGAAAGATTAAAAAACCTTACACCTATCTAGGAACCAAAAGGATAATAAGGAAGAACTTTTACTAGTAATACTACAAAAGAAAAAAAAACTTAGATCATTATGAAACAGAAAATTTTATTTTAAAACATGTCACAGATAAAATTGAAAAGTAAAAAAAAAACCTTCAATCTCAACTTAAGAAATTAAAAGATACAGTGAGACAAAAGGATGGAGAAGGGTTATCATCTTCAAAGATGGAAGACCTGTGTCCATTCGCAGACATTGAATTACCGAGAGGTATAAAAATTCCCAAATTACCTATATATGACAGGGATTCATGTCCAAAAGCTTATTTAAAAGCATTTTGTAGAATTTTATACCCTCTAGTTTAAAAGGATAAACTTTTGGTAAAATTATTTCAACAAAGTCTAAAAGATGATGCACTTGAATGGTATGTATCTCTAGATTAGAAGTTTATTAAAAATTGTGGGCAATTATCTATAGCTTTTCTAGATATATTTTCTCATAGATTAAATACTGCACCTAAAAGAGCGGACTTGGAAGCTTTACAGCAAAAAGATAGTGAACCATTTGTTGAGTATATAGCTAGATGGAGAGCTTTAGCAGCAAAGTTAAAGATCAATTTATCCATAGAAGATCAAATATCTATAATCATCAAGACTGTACATCCTAGCATTTCTAGATATTTAGTCTCATACCCCTTCACTAGCTTTGCACATCTAATACAAGTCAGTGAACAAATTGAGTATGGATTAAGAAGAGAAACCATCTCTCATTGACCATATCAAGGGAGTGCTTTTTGTGAAAAAAGGGGATTATAAGTTATAAGTGTCCGATAATATCCCACAAGTTTATTTGATTAAAAGACATAGAAGTCATGACTCTTTCATACCCAATAAACGAACTTTTCACATAAATACAAAAGACGAGGTTCTTGTTCAAATGGGTACACCCTCCAATCCCATTGCTTATCAAAGATAACCTATTGATCAAACCGATATTTTTGTTTTAAAGAGTGCACCTTCTAATCATATTGCTTTTCAAAAATAGCCTGTTGATCAAAATGATGTTCTCTTTTTAAAAGGTGCATCTTCTAAACCTACTTGTTTCCAAAGAAAGCCCATTGATCAAAATGATACTATTATTTTAAAAGGTGCACTCTCCAATCCTGTCATTTTTCAAAAACAGCATGATAACTTAAATGATACTATTTTTTTAAAATGTGTATCATCTAGTTCTATTATATTTTCAAAACAACCTATTTATAAATAAAAAATTATTATTTTAAAAGGAAAACTTTCTAATCCTATCATTCCCCTGACACCATTCATGGATTATCCTACTTTTTCCAGAAAGAGCCTACAGAGTCGACTGCCCAATCTCCAACTTTTACAAAAAAAAGTAGTATATTCCATGAAAGCACAAATAGAGCACCAAAAATGGCCTACCAAGTAGACCCTTCCCACGTATTTTCAAAAGAGATCCTTGCTTCAGCTATCCAATCAAAGACTATAGATTTACCTACCTCTAAATCTTCTATCTTTACAGAAAGTATGATAAATAAAATTCTTGAGAATATTTATGAAACATTAAAAATAACTTCATAGATAAAAGTCTCCCATTTATCCTCAAAAGAATTTTTTTTACCTTTTCCAGTCAATCTAAGTCTAAAAGTCAAATTCTCTCCCTATGTCCACAGAAAAATTAATTATTAGATTCTTTGAAAATATAAATAAAATATCAGAAGTGAGTTATCCAACAAATTTCTCCCAAGCACCCCTCATTCCTCCAAAAGAATTTTCCACCTTTGTTAATCAGCAAATCGATAATTTCTTCATATCTTAGGAAAAAATTCTTACTTCAGTTAGTCAAACAAAAGACCACTCCCTCATATCTTCGAAAAAAATTTTCATTCAAGATAACTCATGTTCAAAGCTTGAAAAGGTCAATCCAAAAATGTTTCTCTGGAAAAACTTTACACTCCAATTAATGAACCAATGAATTATACTCCAATTAACCAACTAATGAATCTTAAAATGATTAAACCAGAAAAAGAAACAAATCCTACTTTTGCAGAATATGCCAAAAGCTCATGTAGCATAACTCAACTAGAAAATCCAGCCAAAGTATCAATGACTCCTTGTCAAATCCTCTTCATTTTAAACAATTCAGACGAAGTCGAATCTCAATCATTGGGAAAGCTAACCTATAAAGCAACAGAAATTGCAGGGAGCTTTATTATCCAGACGTCGAAAAAGCTAGCTCGCAAAGCTGCAGAAAGCGCAGGAAGCTTTGTTATTCAATTTTCAAAAAAGCTAGCCCGTAAAGCCGTAGAAAGCGTAGAGAGCTTTATCAATCAGACGTCGAATAAGTTGGCGCATAAGGTCGCAAAAGGCGCAGGTACTTATCCAAAAATCAAATTACTCTTCAAAATGAGGCTTTATCATCATTGCAAATAATGCTTTCAATCAACAGGAAGACCATATTTTTGCAAGGTCCCAATATACTCTGGGCAGTTACCAAATTATCAAAAAAATTTACAAAATTGAGGGCAACTACCAATATATTAAAGAAAGTTTCAAAACTAGGAGGAGATATCAATATACTAAAAAATGTTACAAAAATAGTGGCAATATTTGCCAAATGGAAAGTTGTACAACACAAATATCAAGGTAACATCATTCTCAAATGAAAGAGGAACCAAATAATAGGAGACAAAGGCTAAAAAAGAAAAGAAAATGAAGAAAAGCAAAAGATTATTTTATCATGGGAGACTAAGACAACCATTGCACAAATCAAGGAAAGTCATCAAAGTTTTCGGCGTCAAATCGGGCATCGCTACAAACAAGGTATAGGACCCTGGAGGATAGTGAGCAAGGTATGCCACTTTACCCCCCTCCGCATTTTATATGCATTTTTTTTATAAAAGGGGATTTTTTTAAATAAAAGGAGTTTAAAAAAAAACTTTAAAACTTATATATGTTTTAGCAAATTTTCAAAATTAGTCATGTAGATAGCATATCTTATTTACAAAAAACAAAAAAAATGATGAAAAATGACAACACAAAAAAGGACAAAATGTGATATTAAAAAAAGAAAATATATATACCTGAGAGATAATTAAATCATCTTTTAGCTATTAGGAGGCAATTAATTCAAGATTAACACTATTAAATACAAAATAAATTAATTGAATTTAGCAAAAATAAACATGGGATTGTCTTTTTAAAGTGTAGACATGTGCAAGTCAATCTCAAATGAAGGCATCATCATCATCAATATTCTAGTTATTAAGCCTCGTAAGTCGTAGAAGGCGCAAGACACTTATCAATTAAGCCCAGCGAGTCATAGAATACGCAAGGCGCCAACTCGTTTAGCTGTAGACCCCATTATGAGAATGGAATTGACCATACTACTTGAAAAGGTTGAATTCCAAGCAAATATTAATCTATAGAGTCATAAGATGCGCATGTTGGTTGGCCAGGTATAAAAGAAAAAAATCAAAAATGCAAAAAAGTAAAAGGAAAAAATAAAAAAAAATAATTTTTTTGTCAAAAAAATAAAAATTTAAGTTAAGTTTTCAAGATGTCAAAGCATTTTATGCAAAAAAAAAACTAAAAAATATCTATTACTCTAATGGATCAAGAAGTGAGAAGTAACTAGTTATATTCGTGAAAATTTTTCATGACATATGTAAAAATTCCATAGCACTCTAAAAAAATCTTATACATGTATTGATGAAAATTGGAGGATATGAAGATGATTTAACATTTTCTCATTCAAAGAGATAACTATTAATATCGTTATGAAACATGGTGAATTACTTTTAAAAAATAGAGAATAAAAAAGATCCACAGATACCCTGAAATATGGTGAGGAGAAGAAAAAAAATCTCCATATACCCTAAAATATGGTGGGGGTAAATTTTCAAAAAAATATATAAAAATTCCCAGATACCCTGAAATATAGCTAAGGGGAGATTTTAAAAAGAAAAAAGAAAAAATTTCTAAATATCCTGAAATATGGTAAGGGGAAGATTTTTAAGAAAAAGAACAAAAAAGAAGAAAAATCCCAGATACCCCGAAATACGGTGAAGGGAGAAAAATACAATACACCACTGTTATAATTTTGATATTACAGTTAACTCATTTGGATGAGTTTTTAAAGTTTCATGCATCCATTATCTACTAGCTGATAGATCATACACTCACGTGCTATGTTATTTTAGATATTTTATGAGAAAATTATCACTAATATAAATTAATGATACTCAATTCTTAAGCTAATTGTTTCAACTAATAACCTTGAGAATTTTGTACCTTTACTACTATATGGCTAGAAAAGTCAATAATTTTTAAATTAAAAAAAACTACAAGAGTTCATAATGATCACATTATTAATAGGACTACAATAAAATTTTCTATAAAGAAATTGTTATAGGCATTCTAAAATGGGATGAAAAGTATGAGAGTAGGGTAAATTATAAAAACTAAGAAAATCATACCAAGTTGCACTAAAAAGAGAGAAAATTTTTAGGTATCAATCTTACCTTCTTTGATGAAACTGTTTATTATCATCAAAGAAGGGGGGCAATTGTTGATACTATACTTAAATGTGAAAATTAAATTTTCAAATAAGCTTACTATCATTTGGCCCACCCATTTAAGGTTTTTTCTATAGATTTACATTTGAATTTTTAACCCATATATTTATAGGCCCAAATTTGTATAGGATCCATGTGAAGAATGTGCCTCCAATGCTTTAAGCACATTGCAGAAGTAATGGCTAATAATCCATACAATTAATCAATAGTATTTTGCATTAAAGATGAAGTGAAGATATTTTCTCAAGTCAATTGGAGTAGAGTCGACATAATGAACGGTTTGGATTAAATAAATAATTAGTATTTTATAAGATTTTTAATGGTTAAAATAGATTTGACCAGGAAAGGAGGTGAATTTGCAACATTTTAAATGATGGATGAAAACTATAAGATTTAAACCACTAAGAGACAATCTAAACCGTTAAAGTGATTAAGAGAAATCAACAAGTGCGGGCCCCATCCAAAATCAAGGAAAAATAGATGACAATCAATGTATGAATGAAGGACACACAATACCCAAAATCGATGGCTAATAAAGAGTTGACTTACTAGCCGAGTGAAACCATGGGCCCCATTGGTGGTTTTACAAAACTACCCACAAAGATTGCTACAAAGGACCCTTCAAGTTGAAATATTACCCAATGAACAAGGTGGGTTTATACAAAATATTATAATAGCCCATTGACGTGTAGTTTTTTAAAACATAAAAGCTTATAAAAAGAGTCCATTTTCACCCCAAAAAGGGGGACGATAGCTGCTCTCCTTCAACATATTTGACGCAATTTCCATTTCTTCTATCACTATTTTCATTTCCATTCCATCCAATGTCATTCTAGTTTGTTCCTCCTTCACGCCATCATTTGAAAAAAAAAATCAAGAAAGCACGCATGTCAAGCCATCTGCATCTGTTCTTGGTCTGCATTTCAACGTCCTTTGCATCATCCCTTTTTTAGTTTTTTTTCGAAAAATCAATATTAACATCCCACTCCAACACGTCGCAACTATTTATATATATATATATATTCATTTTTTAAAGCCCCATTTCATTACAGGTAACATACCCTTTTGCATTAGTTTATTTATTTTTTAAAAAAAAAGTGGGCTGAAGTGAAGCCATTTGCTCTGGATAGTTGAAAAGAATTTTTTTAAGGGGTGTTTGGCAATGACAAAAAGTTTTCACCTAAAAATTTTCAATCTAAAACTTTTCATTCTCTATAACTCTTCTATTTTTTAATTATTTTTTTACATATTCCAACACAAACCACTCTACTTTTCAATCATTTCTACACAATTACCTATACAACTAACCAATATATTTTAACTTTATCCTCTTTACTCTTCATCATTACTCCTATTATATCACATCATTTAACTACTTTTATTCTTCAAAACTTTTCACCAAAAGTTTTATTCATTCTCAAACACACCATAAAAAAACTATTTGCATAACATGCTGCTTCTGAGTTATTAAAAAAGAAAACAGACTTATGTGAATCATATATTAGTTGATGTATTTTGTTAAAAAAATAATATATTGTTAAAACCATGTCATTTCTGTCAACCTTTCATAAAATTTTCTTTTTACCTAACTCAAGCATTTATACAACAAATATTTGTTGCTTCATTTATAAAAAAAAAACCACATTTACTTTAAGTCGTTGCATGTTTACATAAAAAATTTTTTTTAAAAAGAACTTCCTTTGCATTTAGTTGTTGTATGATCTTCCCACATCATTTGAATTAGCTATCATATACTTATTTTTTTTTCCTTTAACGTGATTAATGTCGATGCACTATTCCTTCATAGTCATTTCCTAAAAAAAATTTATTACCATTTCTAAAGAAAAGACTTTTATAAAGGCTATTGTAAAAAAAAATCTAGTCTATCATATTCTATCTAAATTATGCTAGGTTTTCTTTATAAAAAAGGTAAACTTTATTGTTGTTTTATTTTCATAAAATTGTTAGGATTATTATCTATAAAAAAAACTCACAAAATTAAATTCTCATTATCCATTCATCTTGAGACAAAATCTCACCCCGTGCAATGAGAATGAAATTCTTATACCCACTTATGGATTGAGTTAGGGTCTCATAAAAAGCCTAAGGATTAAATTTCTATCCCACCCTCCTGAATTTATATATATATATATATATATATATATAATATTAATTTTCAGCACTCCTAGGACCAATATGTTAGAAAAACAAGATTGTATTTTTTTTAGTTATGAGTCCACACAGATGATCTCTGTATTCAGTGCCTTATTATATACAAACTAACTACCGTAATTTGGTTAGTGGTGACTCCAAAGAAAATTTAATATATTAATTTTGCTTTCAATTCACTATGTGTATTTGCATGCATTTTATTGATTATGAATTGCGCCTAACTAATACATATGTTTGTGTTTGACTAACTCGCATAATTTAAAAATCTCTAAAAACTTGCATCATCTAAAAGCTTTAACGCTTGTATCTCCCTTCTTTAACCTCCATGTCTACACCTTTTATATATTTTTTATTTCTGATCTTAAAACCCTTTTTTATATCTTTTTATATTTTTTTATTTGTTCGTTTAATTTCTGTATTTAATTCACATCATATTTAACCTACTAATCTGCTAACTTGTATTTCATATGCAATCTCGCATTTGCAAATTTATTTTCCTCAACTTTGCATTCATATTTATTTTCCTCTCTTGCATTTGTACATTTTCTTTTTAGCTTACTTTGCATCTATTTTTTTTTAATTTTTTTTAGCATTTTGCAATGTGCATATCTTATAATTTTAGGCCCACTTATTAGCCTATCGTAGTACGCTAAAAATATTGTGCTACACTGACAAACTCAAATAGGGATAGTCGGGGACTCGGGCAACGATGACTCAAGACCAGGCAATGATGACTCAGGACCAACCTTTTGTTTTTGGTTTTCATCTGCCATTGTCTCAGGCTTCTCTCTCGTGCTCTTCTGGCTTTTGTCCGGCGTCGTCTTTAGTGGAGAGAGAGCATTTTGCGCAAATGTGGAGAGAAAGTATTTAATGCATGGCAGATAATGATAGGAAAGAGGAGACTCATAGCTAATGAGCCTGCGATGCATTTATGAGGCATCCAACAACAGTGCTTGGTTATGTAGATCCAACGGTCAATATTAACGAGTCATAAGTTTGTACCATTACAACTTGTCTGATAATATCAGCACTAGTCATAATAATTACATTCCTAATCTCTCATTACTCATTCTCCTCATTTCTAAGGGATTTATATTCCAAAATTTTACTAAACCAAGGGTTAGTATAATTTTACCGAAATTTTAAAAAAATTAGGATACATTTGGTAATGGTGCGAGGAATATTTTTTAAAATTGAGAGTAATGCAATTACAAGAATAAAGTGAAAATAAATAGGGTAATTTTATAATAAAAGGGATTTTTGCAAAGATGCCTACAATGTTTGACTAATATTGCATTTATGTCCCTAAGTTTGCTGAAATTGTAAATATGCCTACAAAGTTTGCATAAATTTACGAGTGCGTTTCTTTCGTTATTAGGTCGTTAGATTTTTTTGTAAAATGACAAAAATTTCATTTAAGCTAAGTATTACACTTGCAATTTTTTTACAAATATTGTAGAGATATTTTCTATTTTATTATTTTATATATTTTTACCTATATTGATATTTTAGATTATTTTACAAATATGCTTTAGTATTTGCAAAAATTACAATTATACTATTTGGTTTAAAGGCCATTATTGTTATTTTACAAAAAATCTAACGGTAGCATACTAGAAAAAATACACTTGCAAATTTATGCAAACATTATAGGTATGTTTCGGCAAACTTTAGAACATGAGTGCAATATTTGTTAAATTTTGTAGGCATATTTACAAAAATCCCATAATAAAATCATCAGAATATGAGATTAATTATTAAAAAATAGTTACAGATAAAATGATAAGAGTAATGTAGAAATAAAGGAAAAAATATATTAGATAATCATAGAGAAAATATAACAAAATAAAATATATGGGTGAAAAAAAAATTATTAGGGTGATTGATAACTAATACATTACACTTAGGCACTCACTCACTTGGAGCTAAGAGTGTTAATTATCGTGGTCAACCTGTTAACCCGCTCATCCAACCTATTTATAAATGAGTTTGGGTTAAGATTTTTGAATAAATGGGAGTTATGATTCGCCAACCTGTTCAACCATTTAATTAAATAAATGGATTAGGATTAAGATTTTATAACCCATCAACCCGTTTAGTAACTCATTTAACCTATTAAAGTTATATAAGTATATAAATATAAACCTCTTGGTTATTTTCTCTCGTTCATCTTCCTTCAATCACCTAATTTTTCATTTTTTTGCTACTGCCCTAATTCCATTGTTCTATTGCTACCCTATTTTCATTTTTCGGGTGCCAAAAATACTCTTTTTGCCTTTCCCTATGAGATCATAGTCTACCAAAGTCTAGGCCTTCAAGTAATCTATTATATAACCCGTCAACCCATTTATTAAATCGGTTGTAAATTAGTTATCGTTGAAGTTTTTAAATGGATTAATAAAAAAATTAAGGTTGAGAAATTTTAAATAGATTAGGATTAAAATTAGGCTCCAACCCATCCAACTCCATCCATTAACACCCCTACTTGGATCTAAGCAAACTAAAGTGGTAGGGTTCATATTGGTTGGGTTGCCATTTGCAAAAGGAAAGGGCCGCTTGCCGACATGCCATAACGATGCTCCTGGCTCCTCTTGTTGCTACTATCGCAAAACCACGATCCCAAATCGAGGGGAGAAACACTGCACTTTATGTCTGTCAACATCATTGACTTCTTAATTGTCGATACCCAAAATCAGTATGTTTTTGCAAAATGGACATGTTGGTTGGCCTTCTCTGGTTCTGCAATTTTAAATGCACGATCTTAAAGGGCCTGGATTCTTTAAATCCGAGCACACTTAGGATGTGTTTAGCAATTTGCAAAAGTTGTCAAGTTAAAACTTTTCAATCTAAAACTTGTCATTCTTCATAATTATTCTTTTTTATATTATTTTTTACACATCTTTCTATACAACAACCCTACTTTTTAATTATTTCTATACAACTACCAATACAACTAACTTATTTATTTTAAATTTATTCTCTTTACTCATCATCATTACCCCTACAATATCACATCACTTTCTACTAATTTAACAAATTTTATATAAAAAACTTTTCATCAAAAGTTTTACAACTTTCCAAACACACCCTTAGCTTTGGGTACTGATGTGCAAATACTACTTTTTGATATTTTTAAAAGTTTTTTTATATAATTATTATTCTAAATATATAATATATGTGTTAAATTTTACTATTTTTGAGACTTAGATATTTTAGTCATAACCTATTTTAGTCATAACTAAAATATCTTTTTTTGAAAAACCAAAAATATCTACAGTCTCCAAAAATGAAAAAACTCAATCCATATGTTAAATATACTTAGATTAATAGTTTTATAAAAAAATTCAAAAAATATAAAAAATAGATTTTTTGCAACCAAGTGCACCAAAGTTAAGTGCATTTAACCTTATACCAATTATTAAAATCCTAAGTATAAAATAATCAGCTTAATCCTCCATTCAGCCAAGAATAATTGTGAGCAAATTCATGTGGAAAATTAGAATGAGGTGACTTTACCAATCTATGAATTGTTTTTCCTTCTAAAGATTTACTAGACTAGAGAGCATTGTCAGTAAGATAGAAGCAATTAAAACTATGTCCGTTGATGTATGTACTTCAATACTTAAGTTAATTGGGAAAACAATCATACACTAAGGGCATATTCCAAATCTTATAAGATTCTTGGATCAAATGTGTATCTGGGATGAGAATGTAATAATGAGGATTGAGAATGAATAAAGTTATATTGGGAATAGGTAAAATATTATTAGAAATTAAAACAACTATCTTGGAAATGATGATACAAATTCGATCCAAGAATCTTACATGGCTTAGAACATGCCCTAAGCAAAAGAAAGTCGAGACTTAAGTGAGTGTGTCACATATCATGAATGACCCTTACATTATAAGTGTGCTTTCCAATTTAGTATTCTTGTCTATTAAATGAGATCTTTGTTAACACGATCATAGGTTCAGACCATAAGAAATTATGGTAGTCATAGTATACCACCTCCCTTAGAGTTAGGGGCTTTTAAAGTCCATATTGCAAATTGTTTATATCTAATACTTATTATTATTGTAGAAGTGGGTTGTTGTTCTGAGTAAATAGTTCTCTGAGACATACTTGTTGCATTGTGCACCAGTTCTATTAGAGTGCATTAAGTTGGGGGTAAAATTTTCGATTAAAAGTTTTTTAGGTAAAAGTTGCTAAACTGATAAACAGTGATATGATATGATAGGGTTAATGATGAAATGTAAAGAGAAAAGTTAAAATAAATAGGTTAGTTGCATGGGTAGCTATGTGAAAATCATTAAAAAGTAGAATAGTTTGTATAGAAAAATGTCAAAAATAATTAAAAATAAAATAGTTATGAAAAGTTTTTTTTATTGAAAAGTCTTCATTGATATTTTTTAGCCCAACAAAATACCCTTAGAAAATAAGTTGTTGAGTATGTCGAGCCTAAGACCTAACTCTTTTATAACTTGATTTGTCAGTACTGGAGATGATAGAAGAGATTAGCATGACAATTGTCCCACATGACTGAATAGTCCAATCATGTGGTCGAGAATGTCAAACGTTACAGGGTTGGCCTGAATATATAAGTTAGATGGATTGAAGATGGGATATAGTGGGAATCAAGGCCTCACTAAACTACAATCATAGACTTCCATTGATGAAGAATCTTGAATTCCAAGTAATTCTTAGAACTATAAAATTCTTATTGTAAAAATCATTTGCGTGGCCAGTTTGAAAGGATTTAAGGGGCTTGAATGAGGATGAGATATTTTATTTTTAAGATAAATTTTTTAAATTTTCAATATAACTTTTTGCGTTTCTTGTATAACTTCTTTCAATATTAATATACATTATTATATTCTTATTTTATTTTTCAATCCCATTCAAGCCTTACACATGCAATTTCATTAAAATCGACAGCCCCAATGACCTTATCACCGATCCGAACAGGATATCCCAATTCCCAGCCTGCCAAGTCACGAAGTTCGGACAGGATATTATGGAAGGACGAACTTATGCAATCAACATTGAAAGACTGATGGGCCTAGGAAAATATTTAGGATAACAATTGATTTGAAAGTTGCTAAGACTAAAGCGGAAATTTCTAGTTGCGATTCATTTTAAATTATGATACTTTAAAAATAAATAAATTGTTGAGATTTTAAAGTAATATACGATATTAGTTGTATGAGGATAGATGATTTTGAATATGATTGAAAGCAATTCATGGTTGAAATTTGATTTTGATCTAATGGATGGATGATTTGTACTAGGATAATTCTAAATCTGGATAGATGGAATATTTGGAGAGTTAGGCCGAGTCAAATGTATATATTGCGGTTGGTATGCCTCTTCATGCCACGAAATCATTCATTCGCAAACCCAGCAATACCATTGAGAACTCAACCCACCTATTTTTCGACCATGCCTTGCTCCATTAGCGGATTTGGCGAGTTTAATTTCATCCATCCAATTATATTTGCATTTAATGGTAAGAAAAAATTGCTCACGCCTCCCTATCTCTCTAGTGTGGCTTTCCCCTCCCATCTCTTCTGCATTTCTCCCCCATCAAAACATGAATCTCTCTCCATTATTCCATGTTCATAATATGAAAAGCAAATACATGAAAGTTGTGCTAGAAAAATTCCAATTCAAAAAAATTTCCTATTATTTGAAAAGTGTAATAATCCAAGTCCCTCTGTAAAATTATATTAAAAAAATTTTCTGTTAAAAACATAGCAAGCAAAAATCGGCGAGGGCATCCATTACATGAACTCAATTGAAATTCGAAAACTTTTCTCAATACCACTAAGTAATCGATGGTGGGGAGCTGCTCGTGGGTATTTTCTCCTATGAAGAAGAACTATCGATGAAAGCAGCAAATGCAACGCCGAGCAAGAAATCTACCCAGTAGTGTTAGAGTTATACTCCTATAAGGTGTCCTAATTAGATAATAAGTCTTGGATTTAAAGAAAGCCCAGTCATATCTGAATTGTGTACGCAATTCAGAGTTCAGGTAGATGGGAACCACTTGTGATGTAAACGTGTGAGAGAGGGACCTAGACTCCTCTATTTATAGAGCCCTTCCCATCATGACTCAATTAGAAGTGTAGTTCTACCTGAACTCGAATTGCGTACGCAATTCAGATATGACTGGGCTTTCTTTATATCCAAGACTTATTATCTAATTAGGACACCTTATAGGAGTATAAATCTAACATTCTCCCACTTGTCCTAATTAAAATAAAAATTAAGAAAGAAAAAAATTATATTAAAATACAATCCTTGGATTTAACATTTAAAAATTACCGGACTTCATTTGAAAAACATGCCCTAGTCATTACATACGCAATCCAACTTTAATACTTAAGTTAAGAAAATTTATTAACATGGATCATGGCGGTTATATGCAATATAAACATATTTCCTTCCATGCATCACGATATTAACAAACTTACTTAACTAAGTTCTTAATGGCAGATTTTACAATTATGTGATTTT
>JAXCLR010000105.1:34787761-34798811 GCA_035584095.1 Annona squamosa | reverse complement strand
TGAAAAAACCACTTTAAACTTGATATTTACATTAAACTATTTTATTACGTTGATTTTGCACCATTTTAAGATGGGGATTGCACACATGTTGGATTTGGATGAAAATTGGTATGCTAATAAAGTAAACAATTCTAAATACAATGGGTGAGGTGGATTTTCCATTTATGATCAGGTGGGGCCCACAGTGCATGGACTGCACAGTGCAGTCGCATGCACTAGAATATTTTTCTATATATATATATCATAACTAAACTCATTTTCCTATCTACCCATACTTCTCTCTAAAACAGATACTAATCCATCCAATAACGAATTCTATTCATATATGAATATATCTAGCAATCTATCCCACCGGTGCATGGCTGGGCCCACTTGAAAATATTATCACGTAATTCCCACTGTGATTTCATCTAGCGCACTTCATCTAATAAATCCTTTATATACATTTTATGCCATAATAACTAGGATTCGGGCTATTTATTTATATCGTTCATTAAAAAAAAAATTTGTTCAACCTATATAAATTGACATACAAAGAAAATATTCAATGGATGCAATATTATTAGCTAGATATATAACACACATCTATTATATTTTTATTTGTGTCAATTATAATTATGGAATGAATAAAATAATACGCTTCCCGTATGTCCATTTACCCATTGATGATGAACAGTATTATATATATATTTATTACATTTCAACATGCTAATCCAAATTCGTCATTCACAGCACGACCCAACTTCCTGTGTTAATTTTTATATCATCCATGTACATATACATACATTACAGAAGATTGTCCATCCATCTTCACATATACTTATTTCATATATTAAAAATATATTCTCCATGGGATCATTAAAATCTGATAATCTACCCATCTACCCTACTTGTTTATATATTCACTAGTAAATCCACAGGGAGCAAATCATAAGTATAATTCTATATCTTAAGCAAATACTTTTCCCGTCACCAATCATCTCATAACAACATTTAGTAACATATTCCATTAGATTATCGCAAACATAATTTGATTTTCATCAATATATGTGGCTTCTAAAGGAATTTAATTACTTATTTACTTACCTTTTTGTAGAACCCACGGAGGAATTTTCTAAATGAAAATAATTTATTCCCTTTTTGCTCCCAATCTGCAACAAATTCCTCTTTTCCTAGCTTTCTCAGTTCATCCTTAAATAAAATTCTCCTCGAATAGATTAATTCCTAAAAGAAAAATTATCTAACTCTACTAAGATGTAATTCAAACCCACTATCTCAAATTTACTTACCACAATTTCTAACAATCTTAGCATTTCAACAATTTATTAATTTTAATTACAAATTAATTTAAATAAATATATTTGAGATCCCATTTTCCTTGAAATTATATTTACTCGCCTTAGTCAATAAGTAAAAGTCAATGAGTCAATCCGACCACCTTAGCTATTTTTATTGACACATCAGACGGTCAAAAATTCAATGGTCAAAAATTGAACGTGCCATAACAATATGTCACGTCAAGTTAACGTATTTAAGTCAGATTATTACAGATTGGTGTGGGTTGTTTGTAGCCTTATGAGGCGATCGATTTGCGGAAGTGGGTGAGATCAATGATGAGGGAGGAGCGAACGGTGAAGATATATGGAGCTATTGAGATACAAGAACAGTGAGGAGGTGGTGGCGATGCTATAAGCAGAGCTAGGATATGAAGCAACATAAAGCCACAAACAACACTTACCAAACTGATTTCGCCTAAACTAAAAGTTTCATCAAATGAAGCAAAGGATCAATTGACATTTTAGTTCCAACAATAAAAATCTGTTAGCATGAAGATCAACAGGAAATCAAAACAGATTTGTTTTCTGTTTTTTTGTTATTTTTTCAAGTTTTAATTGTCCTCAAATTTGGGAATTCAAAGTAGAAGAATGTTGTTATTTTTTATGTATAAATAATTGGTTTTGAATGAAAGAAAGCATATCATTTTTTCCAAACCTTTCAGTTTATACTTTCATTGCTTTCCTTGTTTTAATCCAACAAGTGGTATCAGAGCTACAGTTGGTCTTAGAGGATCTGTGAGAGAAAAAAAATAGAGAGAAGCCTTATATTTTCAAACCTAATGTCAACCAATAATTACCTTTCCTTGTTAGCTCCACAAACCTTCACTGACAAGAATTATCAAATCTGGTCAGTGAAGATGCAATCTTACTTGGAAGTCTTTGATCTTTGAGAGATTGTAGCTAAAGACAAACATGTACCTCCATTACCAAGAAATTCTACTTTGGCACAAATCAAAGCCAACTCTGAAGAAAATGCAAAAAGGGCTAGAGCCAAGACTGTTATTCAAAATTCTATGGGAGATTCAATCTTCCCTAGGATTATGGCATGCAAGACTGCAAAGAAGCTAGGGACAAACTAAAAATAGAGTATCAGAGAAGCGACAAAACCAAGCAAATGAAGATTTTGAATCTTAAAAGAGATTTTGAAGCACTAAGCATGAAAGAAGATAAGTCAATTAGCAAATACTCTGATAGAATTTCTTTGATTGTCAACCAAATTTGGTTGCTTGGTGAGAATTTTTTTGACTTAAGGATTTTTGGGAAAAAATCTTAGTAACACTTCCTGAGAAGTTTGAATTTAAAATTTCCTACCTTGAATAGTCCAAGGATCTCACCAAAATTTCAATGGCCGAACTAATCAGTGCTCTTCCAGCATAAGAGCAAAGGAGGGCTTTGAGGCAAGAAAAAATTACTAAAGGAGCTTTTCAAGTACAAAATCAACAAGGAAACAAACGCAAGAAGCAACTTAACTATAAGTTGAAAGACAAAGATGAAGGCTATGATGGTAAGAAAAAATTCTCACCTTGCAGGTATTGTAAAAAGACCACACACGTGAAGAAATACTGCTGGTGGAGGCCTAATGCAATATGTCGAAATTGCAAGCAACTTGGGCATGTCACCAAAGTATGCAAATATAAAGCAAGGGTTCTCAAAGCAACCAACAAGCACAAGCAGCTGAATTAGAAGCTCAGAAGGAGCAACTATTTATTTCCTTATGTTTTCACAGCATAGATACCGACAACACTTGGCTCATCGACAGTGTATGCACAAATCATGTGACATTTAATGCAGCAATATTCAAAGATCTTGATGAAAGCTATAAAACTATAGTGAGAATTGGGAACACAGACTTCCTTGATGTGAAAGGCAAAAGTACAACCAAAGTAAAAACTTCTACAGGTATCAAACTTATTACTGTTGTGTTATTTGTACCTGAACTTAGTCAAAATTTATTGAATGTTGGGCAAATGTTGGAAAAGGGATATTCGCTTGAATTTAAAGACAATAACTGCATTATTTTTGATAATGATGGAACTGAATTATTTTGTGTGAAAATGAAGAAGAAAAGTTTTGTTATGGAATTGAATGAGGATAAAGCTTATGCAGGTGCAAACTTAAGTGACTCAGATTTGTGGCACAAAAGATTTGGTCACTTTAACCACAGGAGTTTAATCAATCTTAAAAGGATGAAACTTGTTGAAAACATGGTTGAAATCATAAATGAACCTCATGATTGTGATGCTCGTCAGCAAGAAAAATAAGTAAAAGTTTCATTTTCAAAAGGCCAAGCTTGGAGGGCCTCTCAAAAGCTCAAACTTATACACACCGATGTGTGTGGACCCATGACAGTTACATCAATGAATGGTAATCGATACTTTCTTCTTTTCATTGATGATTTTTCTAGAATATGTTGGGTCTATTTTCTCAAAGCTAAAAGTGAAGTTTCTGCTATGTTTTAGAAATTCAAAAATTATGTTGAAAATCAAAGCAATTTGAAGATTAAAATGTTGAGATCCATTAATGGCGGTGAGTACAACTATAACAAATTTGATAAATTTTGTAGTGATGAAGGAATTAAACACTAGTTGACTGTCACTTGCACACCTCAACAAAATGGTGTAAGTGAGAGAAAAAATAGGACCGTGATGGAGATGGCTAGGTGCCTAATGTTTGAGAAAAATTTACCAAAGCATTTTTGGGCTGAAGCAGTCAACACTTCGGTGTATTTATTAAACAGGCTACCTACTAAGGCTCTCAAAAATAAAACTCCAGATGAGGCTTGGCATGGTATGAAACCATCTGTACATCATCTCAAAGTATTTGGGTGCATTTGTTTTTATCAAATTCCTTATTAGAAAAGAGACAAGCTTGATAAAAGAGCAAAAAAGGAATTTTTGTTGGTTATAGTCTTGTCACAAAGGGATATAGAGTTTATTCCTTGAAAACTCATAAAATTTTGGTCTGGAAAGATATTAAATTTAATGAAATGGCAGCTTGGAATTGGGACAATCTTGAGGATGTGCAACCTGAAATTCTTAACGACAAGCTAAGCCAGCTACATACTATAACATATGATGAAACTTTTGATGATGAACCTATCAGAGGGACAAGAACTTTGCAAGATATATATCAGGAGTGCAATCTTATTATCTTAGAATCTAGCAACTTCCTTAAGACAAAAACTTCGCCAACTTAGAGAAAAGCAATGCAAGAAGAGATTGATATGATCAACAAAAAAGAAGCATGACAATTAGTTGGAAGACCTGGAGTCCAGAAAGTGATTGGAGTCTGTAACATACCGGCCCAGAAAAGTGATCTCGGACCGTGTATTTAATGCAATTTTTTAAGATCAATCACACATTTATAGCAAAATTAATTATTATAATTTTATAAAAAATTTAAAATTCTTCTTCCACTAATCATGTTCCCATTATTACATGTTAAGGAAAATGTCAAAAGCAACAAAAAAAATTTCGTTGCAAAAGCAAGCTTCTCATGCTTTGGACGAAACTTCCTCTCCTTGATGCCTCCAATGAAAATTCTCTCTAAACGAAACTTCTTATTTGGATGACTTTTCATTCATTTACGTATGGGAAAATCATAACTGACTTATATAACTTGATTTTACATCGTTCAAAATACACATAAATATTATTAAATACATGCTGTAATTAACTCATATCATTAATATAAATTTCAATATATATCAATGTATTTATAAAAAGAAAAATTCAATAATCTCAATACATATAATTTTAGGCATAGAATTCAAACATATTTATCTGTATAATTTTACATCCTAAAAACTTAGGATTATAAAATTATATTATGTCAAATATGTTCTAAAAATTATATAATCCATATGCTTTATACATAACATTTGTATAAAAATAACCCAATGTAAATCACATAATTATCCAACTACAAATTAATTTTCAAATAAAATTTCACTTGCCTTTGTTGAGGAAAATAAATTTTCTCATTCCGCTACTCTACCTCCCAAACCTTTCTTACGAATATCCCACTCTATCAAGTCTCCAACTCAATTTATAGAAGTCTCGTAGCTTCTAAGGGATAGGAAGATAGGAATATGATAAAATTTATTTTAAAATTAGATTCTATCTTAACAAATCTTATCGAGGATAATTCTTATCCCATCCTATCTTATCCTTTGGAGAGATAGAGATAAAATTTGTTTCAAAATTAAATTCTATCTTAACCACCATATCTAGGAGAGTTCTTATATCATCCTATTTTATCCTATGAGGCCCATATTCTGGGGAGGCAAAAGGGCAAAAATAAATCATATTTTTCTTTGAAGCCCTATACTGACCTTTAAGATCACTTGGACCTCCTTTATGCCAACCAAGTTACATGGGTTGCTGAAATAACGTTCAAAAATAAAAATAAAAATATAACCCACGGCATATTTAAAGAATAATTAGGCAAGGCCCATTATTACTCATTTGACCCAGTTGGTCAAAAAGTCTACCCTTGCCACGTAAAATGCCCTATGTGGATTTTGACCAGTCAACTTAATTTATTATTATTATTTCAACATTTTACATTCTTCTCACCTTATAAAGTTTCATCCTCGAAACTTGCAGTAGTCAAGATAAATTGGTTAACAATTCGGGGTAGATTCTGCGAATATCATCCTCTAGCTCCCACGTAGCTTCTCGCTCACTGTGGCTACTCCATTGCACTAGAACATGCCGAATTGTCCTCCTCTTTAACTGCTTCTCTCGACTATCCAAAATTCGAATAGGATGCTCCGGGTGAGTTAAATCGTCCTCGATTTCATATTGTTCGGCTGACAAAATATGAGTCGAATCAGCCACATACTTTCTTAACTGTAAGATATAAAAGACATTATGAACACTTGCTAGTGAAGGAGGGAATGCTAGCCGATAGGCAACACTACCTATAATTTTCAATATCTCAAAAGGTCCGATATATCGAGGAGATAATTTGTCATTCCCTCCAAAACGAGTCACACTTTTGGTAGGAGAGACTTTAAAGAAGACTAACTAGTCTAATGTAAATTGTAGGTCTCTTCGTCTGCCATCAGCATACTTTTTCTGGCGATCTCGCACTATTTCTAATCGTCATCTAATAATTCGAACCACATCAGCAGCTTGTTGAACTAAGGCTGAAGCTAAAAGTTGTCGCATACCAATTTTTTCCCAATACAGGCATTCAACACCTTTTTACATACAAAGTTTCAAACGGAGTCATACCAATACTAGCTTGATAACTATCGTTATAGGAAAATTCAATCAAAGACAAATGCTCATCCCATGAATCAGGAAAATCTAAGGCACAAGCTCTCAATAAATCTTCTAAAATTTGAATGGTTCTTTCAGACTGACCATCCGCCTGCAAGTGATACGCAGTGTTTAACTGTAACTCTGTTCCTATACATTTTTGTAATTTTTGCTAGAAATCGGAAATAAACCCTCGATCTTTGTCTGACATAATAGAAAGAGGAACACCATGTAAATGAACAATCTCCCGCAGGTATAAGTCTGCCATCTAATCCATTCTAAAGGTCATGCGATATGGTATGAAGTGAGCGGCTTTGGTAAGTCTATCCACTGTTACCCATACAGCATCATGACGAGCTTGCATCCTAGGGAAAGCAGTCACAAAGTCCATGGTAATATGCTCCCATTTTCACTCTGTTATTTCTAAAGGTTGCAACATACTAAAGGTTTTTCGTTCAGCTTTGACCTGCTGACATACTAAGTACTGAGACATAAATTTGGCACACTCAACACGCAGCTTTTCCACCAGAAATTTTGTCTCAGATCTTTATACATCTCGGTACTACCAGGGTGTACAGAAAATCTAGATTGATGAGCTACCTCTTAAATCTCTCATTGCAGCATGTCATTCTAGGCACAACTAACCTTCTCCGAAAAAGTAGTATATATCAGAACTACAAATGAAATCCGAGGGATCTCCATTTTTCGACTTTTCTAAAATACGAAGAACAAGTTTATCTTGCTTTTGAGCTTGCTTTATCCAATCAATCAGCGTTGATCGAATTTGTAAAGTACTTATTCTTCAAATTTCTCTTGGAGTTACTACTTCTAACTGCAAAGATTGAATTTCTCGTACCAGAGGCAACTGTTGAGTAATCCAAACTGCAGTGCAAAATTTATAACTTAGAGTATCAACTATAATGTCATAGTCTTTTAGAACTTCAACCATCTTCTCTGCCGAAGATTCAATTCTTTTTTAGAGAAAATGTACTTTAGGCTCTTATGGTCTGTAAAAAATTTTATTTTCTCACCATACAAGTAGTGCTACAATATTTTTAAAGCAAATACCACTGCGGTTAATTCCAAGTCATGGGTAGGATAATTTTGTTCATAGGGTCTTAACTGTCTAAATGCATAGGCAATTACCCTACCTTGCTGCATGAGTACATAGCCAAGGCCTTTCCTAGATGCATCACTGTACACCACATAGTTTTTGCTAGTGATCGGCAAAGCTAAAATCGGCGCTGAAGTTAAGTGACTCTTCAGTTCTTGGAAACTTTTCTCACAAGCATATGACTAGATAAATTTAGCATTCTTATGGGTTAACCTGGTAAGTGGTACTGCTATGCTTGAGAAAATTTCCACAAATTTTCGATAATACCCTGCCATACCCAGAAAGCTTTTAACCTCAGTTATAATGGTCAATCTACCCCAATTAGTTATAGCTTCTGTCTTCTTTAGGTCTACTGATACGCCATCCTTACTAACCACATGACCTAAGAAGGTCACTATCCATCCAAAACTCACATTTCTTGAATTTGGCATACAACTTATGTTCTCTTAGAGTTTGTAGTACTTCCCTTAGATGACCAACATGTTCTGCCTCTCCTTTAGAATACACTTGAATATCGTCAATAAATACCACAACACATTTGTCTAAAAACTGTCGAAATACCCTATTCATAAGGTCCATAAATGCGGCTGGGACATTAGTTACTATGAATGACATCACTAAAAATTCATAATGACCATACCGGGTTCTAAAAGTTGTCTTAGGTATATCTTCGTACTGAACTTTTAACTGATGATATCCTGACCGTAGATCTATATTGGAGAAGACCGATGCACCTTGCAGTTGATCAAAAAGATCATCAACTCGGATAAGTGGATATTTGTTCTTTAGTATTACCTTATTCAGCTCTCTATAATCAATGCACGGCCTCATACTGCTATCTTTCTTCTTTACAAAAAGCACAGGTGCTTCCCAATGTGACTTACTAGGTCGAATAAACCCTAAATTGATAAGCTCTTTGCAGCTGTATTTTTAATTCTTTCAATTTTGCAGGAGTCATTCAATAATGAGCTTTTGAAATTGAAGTAGTACTGGGCATCAATTCTATGATGAAATCAATTTCTCTTTCTGGGGGTACTCCCGGCAACTCTTTTGGAAACACATTCGGAAATTCATAAACAACCGAAATGTCTTCCAACTTAACCTCTTTTTCTTTTATTGCTAGAATTGAAATAAGACATCCTTGCCAACCCTCTCTAAGAAGTTTTCTAGCTTGAAAAGCTGATATGATGTGGGGTACTATCAATTGACTTCTCTTGAAATTAATACTTTGTTTATCGGATCCTCTTAAGCTGACAAGATGCTCACGAGGGTAAATTTCATGTACCCACTTAGCTAACCAATTCATTCCCAAACTAACATCTAGATCTTTCATAGGTATAATTAAAAGATCTACTGGGATGGCTAAACTTTCGATCTCTAGGGTACAAGCCATACAAGCATGTCTGACAAATAAACTACCCCCAATAGGTAATGTGATCCAGACGTCCCAAGTCAACTTAGTGACTTTCAAGCTATGCTCTCGCACGAACTCTTTGGATATAAAAGAGCTATCCTGTGGTGCCCCAAACTGAGACGTCACTTCCTTACCTCAATACCTTATTAATTGACAAATGTGAATCAGGATTGTTGCCCTGATCACGCGGCGGTTTCTTAATCGGAACTCGTCTAATTTTTTTTCATTCATATCTATATATTTCACATCATTCATCAAATAAGTGACGATACACTTGTAATATATTTCATACTTAATTTATAATATCTTCTCATGCTTTTCTACAGTAAAAATCTCCTTGCCTAAACCATCACATTTTACATCCATACATTCAATCATTAAATCATATAGAACTTAAAATTCTAATTAAGTTCACATACACATTAGCATACCTTAGCATATTCATGCTTTTCTATTCCTTATAGCCTACTTGGCCATCATCTCGTGTCTTACTTCATTGCTTAGGTTCATATCTTCTTGAGTTTCCTGGTACCTCTTTGAGGTTTGAGAAAAAAAAACGTGAGTGACAACTCAGTAAGCAGTATTTTATTATTAGGGCAAGACTTGCTTGAAAACCATTTCATTAAACATCTTGAATACCTTTTTCCTGAGGACAATTATATGCCCTAAAACATTATCCTGAAATCTTTTGTTTATGAGGACAATTCTATGTCCTTGAATATTATCTTAAAACATTCATTTTTAAAATCATTTACAAGTCACGTTTGGGCTTGATAAGGCAAAACATGTATTTTACCCTTTTTTAACTTTGTTTAGTCTTGTATGAACATTTTCAATATTTCAAGACATTTACATAAAGTCATCTTTTGCCCGTGGACATTTCATGTCCAAAATATTTTTGTCATAAATACTTTGGCAAAAAAGGACATTCTCATGTCCTAAAACATCATTCACATAAACCTTTCTTGACAAAAGACATTTTTTATGTCCAAAAACATTTTTCATCGTAAATCCTTTAGCCCAGAGACATTTGATGTCTCAAAACATTTTTGACATAACTTCTTTTAGCAATGGACATCTATATGTCCTAAAATACTATTCATTTAAATACTTTAACATTGGACATTCTTATGTCCATAAACACTTTTCATTTAGGCTCTTTAGAAATGTACATTCCTATGTCCAAACCGAGTTTCACATAAATCCTTTTCATAATCCCCGTCTTGGAGCTTGTTTATAGCAAACAAGGCATATAAAATACATAACTCATTTTCATAAATGCATTTGCATAAAAATATTTTTTTATTCCTATTATTTACACTTCTTTGTAAAACACCCTATTTTAGGATAATCATTTCATAAAAAACTTTTTAGGATAACTTTTATAAAAATGTACTTTCATGTCCCAATCTTTGGGCTTTTCAAAAGCAAAAATATAAGCAAATACATTTCTCTCCATTCAGTAGTGACACTTAGCAAGTAATCATGCTACCTTTTGGAAGAGAATTCTTAACAGCACGCTAGCCAGGTGGCTGTTCCTTTATCCTTCTCCCATATCAGGGAGGGCGCCAGTGGCACACCCATATCGCAACCGTGCTCTACAACAGGCCTATTCCTTGTAGTGGTGCACCATACATCATCATGACGGACCGCAGTCCGTTTGGTTTAAAGTATTACAGATCGCAACCCGTATCCTTTAAAATCGGGATCACAGATCTCAGTCTGCATCCATAACTTTAAAAAATCACAGACCGAAGTCCGTGTCTTTAAAAAATTATTTTCAAAAATACATTACAGACCGCGGTTCGTGTCAACTTGTAAAGCGAGCGCACCCATTTTAAACAAGTTGTCATTTGAAATCTAATTTTAGGATGACTTTCCTTAAATTCTTTCGGAAATATTTTGAGTAAAACATTTT
>JAXCLR010000105.1:34753169-34778689 GCA_035584095.1 Annona squamosa | reverse complement strand
GTAGCCAAGACTTACTCAAATTGATTTGTTAATCATCAAAACATAGATTTAACTTGTTTTCCACATATTTCTAACAAAAACAACTTTAAAATTTTTATTTACATCAAATTATTTTATTACATTGAATTTGTACCATTTTAGATGGGGCCCATACATATATCAACTGTCATGAAAATTGGTACGGTAATAGAATATATAATTCTAAATATAATAAATGGACTAGATTATAATTTTATGATTATGTGAGGCCTATTTTGAAATAACTACACCTAAATATATCTATATATGTAGTGAAGCTGAACCATAATTAAGGGTGCATATGGCCCAAAATGGGCCCCACATATACTTAAATATATTGATATTTTATATAATCATTTATCTATATATAAATTTTATAAAAAATAGTTTACATGTTGAAAAAATAACTTTAAAGTTGTTATTTACATCAAACTATTTTATTACGTTGAATTTGTACCATTTTCAGACGGGGTCCATACACACCTAATTCGGATGAAAATTGGTATAATAATAGAATACATAATTCTAAATACAACTAATGGAGTTGGTTATAATTTTATGATCATATAGGGTTCATTTTGAGGTAACTACATCGAAATTGCAGTGCAGTGAAACTGCATCTAAATACTTCTTATATATATTGATATAGAGAGAGTTGCTCCAGTGCAGCGCTACTGATTTGCTTTTTTTGGGTCTCACACATATTAAAATACAATGAAACTTTATATAATTATTTATCCATGTATAAATTTTATATCAAATAGTTTACATGTTTAAAAAACTAATTTAAAGTTGTTATTTACATTAAACTATTTTATTACGTTGAATTTGTATTATTTTCAGACGGGATCCATACACATCCAATTAAGATGAAAATTGATATGGTAATAGAATACACTACTCTAAATACAATAGGTGGAGTAGATTATAATTTTATCATATGGGGCCCATTTTAGAGCAATTGTATGCTGTTATGATACAGTTGTGCTGCACTTGAATATTTCTTATATATTCAGAGAGAGAGAGAGGGAGAAAGAACTTTTTCTGTGCAATGAAGTTGCATCATAATTAACAATGTATTTGGCCCAAAATGGGCCTCATATGTACTTAAATGTATTGATACTTTATACAATCATTTATCCATATATAAATTTTGTAGCAAATGACTTATATGTTGAAAAAATAACTTCAAAGTTGTTACTTACATTAAACTATTTTATTATGTTGAATTTGTACTATTTTCAGATGAAGTCCATACACATATCCAATTTTGAGATAATTGCATAGTAATTATGGTGCAGTGAAGCTACACTTAAATATTTCTTATGTATATATATATAACCCCTTCAAAATCTAAATTTTTGATCCTTAATGAAAAATCAAATCCATTCATTGTATTTAACATAATTCTTTTATCTAGGAGACCAAGTTTCATCCCATCAAGTGTATATATATTCATGTGTAAATTATGAAAAATACTTAGATCTATTTACACATGTATTAGAATTAACAATATTTTATAGAATCATTTATTCATGAAGAAATGATATTTGGACTTTAGATGTCAAAAATATTACTTTAAAATTGATATTTTAGCATTTTTCAGAATTTATGCACGAATATATACATTTTTGAACAAATGTAGTCCATAAACCTATTTGATTAAGATAAAACTTGATCCCCTAAATAAACAAATGATGTTAAATACAATGAATAGATTAGATTTTCCATTAACGATCAAAATCTTAGATTTTAAAGAGGTTACATGGGTCCGCTTCTATATAATCAGGTTACATAGACACGGAGCCCTATATATATATAGGGCCGCTCCATTGCAGCACAACTGCACCGTAACAACAATACATTTGATCAAAAATGACCTCACACATATTAGAATACAATGAAACTTTATATAATTATTTATCCATATATAAATTTTATAGCAAATAGTTTACATGTTGAAAAAATCACTTTAAAGTTGTTATTTATATCAAACTATTTTATTACGTTGAATTCATACCATTTTCAAATGGGGCCCATATACATATTTGATTGGGATGAAAATTAGTATGGTAATAGAATATATTATTCTAAATATAATGGGTAGAGTAGATTATGATTTGATGATCATGTGGGGCTCATTTCAGCGACGCTACACTAGAAATTCTAGTGCAGCGTTGCTGCACCTAAATATTTCGGTGTGTGTGTGTGTATATATATATATGTGCGTACAACCTTTCCTGTGCAGTAAAATTGCACTATAATTAATAGTACATTTGGCCTACAATAGGCCCCATATGTACTTAAATGTATTGATACTTTCTATAATTATTTATCCAAATTTTATAGCAAATGATTTACATGTTGAAAAACAACTTTAAATCTATTTTTTATATTAAACTATTTTATTACGTTGAATTATACCATTTTTAGATAGAGTCCATACATATATCTAATTAGGGCAAAAATTAGTATGATAATACATAATTCTAAATACAATGGATGGAGTATATTATAATTTTATAATCATACAGGACCCATTTTGAGATAACTGTACTGTAATTGTGGTGCAGTAAAACTGCGCTTAAATATTTCTCATATATATATATATATATAAGATATGTTGTTGTGCATTTATATGCAATGTAACTTACAGTGTATTTGGCTCAAAATTGACTTTAAATGCATTTAAATGTATTAATAATTTATACAAGTATTTATCCATGTATGAATTATATCTTAAATAGTTTACATATTGAAAAAATAACTTTAAAATTATTGTTTATATCAAACTATTTTATTACGTTGATTTGTTACCATTTTCTAAAAGAGCTCATATACATATCCAATTTAGATGAATTGAGAACCTTTTAAGCCAAATGCATCGTAAGTTATGGTTTATTTACATGCACTTGAATTTTTTTTCTCTCTACATTATACATACATATATATATATATATAAACGCTTATCTAATACTGTTGACTTAAAATGAGGCCCATATGCAATTAAATGTATTAATACCTTTTACAATCATTCATCCATGTATAAACTATATTTTAAATAATTTACATGCTAAAAAAAACTTTAAAATTGTTATTTACATCAAACTATTTTATTATATTAAATTTATACCATTTTGAAGTGAGGCCCATACACATTCAATTTGAATAAAAATTAGTATGCTAATAAACTAAATAATTTTAAATGTCATATTATAGTTATGATCATGTGGAGCCTATTTTGAGCCAACTATACCATTACTTATAATGTAGTTAACTGCACTTGAATATTTTCTTATGCATGTGTGCATGTAAATTATGAAAAATGCTTAAATTCCTTCACATATTCATTAGATTATAAAAATACTTTATATAATCATTTATCCACATAATAATGACATTTTAAACAGTATAGATTTTAAACGTTTGCATATGGGTCCTATGTACAATGATTCGAGACAAATGATGACTGACGAGGTTTACATGGCCAACGTAAATGATGATGCAAACTACAGTGGATGAATTAAATTTCACATCAATCATTAAGGTAAGAAGAAATGAATGTACTGATATAGAAATAGAAATGAGGCTTCTATGTTTCATAGAAGCGGAACTCATATACATTAAGGAGTTTACGCTCTCTAATGGGTGCAAACAGACCTGAATTCAACGCTAAGGCCTGCTGACGACGTCTAGCAGAAAAGACCACATATACGGCCAAAAACGCGCCTAATTTTGTCACTGAATTTGGACTCTCAAGACAGATGAAGATTTACAAGTGAAAAATCAAAATGTTGTTGTTCTTCACAATTTGAAGCACCCGCCAGCCACATGGCCCAAATCATAGAGCAGATTCAACAATGAAAGAAATGTACGATCAGCACTTCTCAGGGTTCCTTGCCAAAAAAAAAAACACACTGCAATTTCTTGTCATTGCAAGCATATTTATTTGAACAATTTTGGAATGTTCTGAGACAAAAAAATCAGAACAAAATACATTAGCCCTGAGGGACTTCCATGGACAAATGTTCTGTCGGATTATGAACCTTGGTGGGGAATCTTACAATTTGACAGATATAATTAGCAAAGAAACAACCTAGTAGCGGAGCCAGTAGGTTCGGCGTCGGAACCAGTTGTAGTCTGGAAGTGTCTGAATTGGACCACTGGCAGCAATTGCAATCTCCTGAGATATGCAAAGAATCTAACATTAAAATCCACAAGTCTCAAATATTTATCTGCAAAAAATCAATAATCCAATGACAAGCAACCCCTCTTAATCATCAAAGATCACATGAATGTGCTATACTTCAGTCTGAAGTATGAACACACTTCAATCCATTAAAGGATCGGTTATAGTTGAATATGAAACCAATCTGAAGGAATCAATCCATTTGATGCCTGAACACATTAATTGATCATTAGTGATTAATTTTGTGGCCAGCAAAGCTTTTATCAATGTGATAACTACATTTTTGGCTAAACATACATTTTTAAACAAAATAAATGGTTTAGGTTTAACAAATTAATGCAGTCGACTGTTAAACAGATCAATTCCTTTAGATAGTTCCATGGCCACATGTAGTGCAAAGTGTGAATGATGCTAGTCATTTCCCTTGAAGAGAAAGTTAAACTCAATTAAACCACAGACCAACTCATCTATTCCAGTGTCCTTTCAGGCATCCTCGTCCTCCATGCCTACAGCCTGAATGAAAGCCATAACTTCAGCCTATAACAGAAGCTGTTCTGCTTTTGCTAAGCATGGATGACTTTTGCTACCCCTGGCCTGCTTTGTAATCTTTCTCAATTGCCTAATACAACCCACAACATATGACTTCCACCCCATTTGCCTTGGATTTAGTTTGAATTCTTTACTTCTGTTAGGATTTATATTGTGTTCTATATTTGAGTTATTTGCGTAATGATTCGCATGTGAGAATGCGTGGTAAATGTGTAAGAGTTCGCATTAGTTTTGATTAAGTACTATGGGAGTTCAATATAATAGGATATCAATTAAAGATTCAGTGGAGCTTGAAAAGAAGTCTAGAGAGAAACAGAAGAGTCATCATGCAGTTCCCAAGGTGTCCTAACGAGATGCGAAAGAAAGTGTTGTCGGAGTGTCTTGATTAGGTGTGAGGCATCCGAGAAATGAGTGTGAATCATTATGTTTGTATCTTTGTAACTTGTTTACCATATTATATTTGCAGTTTTCTCACATGATTTTTCCCCCCTTCTTTCTCATTACAAGTTTTTCCCCTTCTTGATTGAAGGGTTTTTCATGTAAATTTTTGTCTTGTATGTTTAACATGTGGTTATTTAATTGATCCTAATTCATTACAAAGGCTTCCACAGCGACTGGCATCAAAGTAAATCATGTTTCCTAGCAAGCAGTATTAGAGTTGTGGTTGAAGATATGTGATTTGAGAAGTTCTGCATGATTGGCTCAACGATTTTTTATCAGCAAGAATATAGTAGCCGATTGAGAAGGTACAAGAACATGGTTGGATGGCCAGGATTCAATATTGAGGGCCATGATTAATGCAGATTTGCTTATGGGTTGTCCAAGGTGATTGTGCAAGAAAGTTTGGATGACTGGAATGGGAAACTGGTCGATTTCTTTGAAGGCAAGAAATCGGATCTAGCATCTGTTTGAAAATTGGAATGCCAAATTGTGATTGATCAAACGGCTAAGATATGCTGTTGTTTGTTGAATTTGGAAGCGGCTGTTTTAGGCATTGATCATGTGGACAGCTAAGACCTATGGAGAATACAGATTTGAAAGATTTGAGGTTGATTGATAGTTCATCATGATTAGCACCGATCATCAGCAGAACTGGCATTAAAAGAAGTGACTATGCTGAAAGCGGACAGCAGACAGAAGATTATGGCGATGGGTTTTTTCGCAAGGATTGAAGAAGAGAAGAGTAGCCATTAGAGGAGGTGCTTCTTAATTGCAAATCAACAATCGTGTAATGATCAAATAGTTTCTAAATTTTTTTTTATAGTGAGAGTAATATTTAGATCTAGATCTGTAGTTGATGCACAAGAGGTGCATGATTAAGTACTCGATTGAATACACCGACACGCAAGTTAGAGCGTGTGGTTAGGATACGTGCAAGACAGTGAGATGCATGCATGTAAAGATGCTGAATACTAGAATAGGTAGAGAGCTCGTACTCATCATCGTCTAAGCAAAGGAATTTGCTGCAGGTGCACATGGTAACAGCACGGAAGCATTTGAATTTGGCCAATCCAAGTATGAAAGTGGCAACACTTTTCAGTGTGCAAATAATAACCGGTTAGAAAGTTGCAACAAGGTGCACTAGAAGCTCCAGGTAACAAGATGAAAAGATACACATCGAATGGTGGGGGTCTTGATCTCTAGTGAAGGCGGTTTGATCTCTTTTGAGTGATAGCAGATGGCAGAGATGGTGTCATGGAGTGTATAGTGGTTGACTATGTGGGCATCTCAGGTGGAGGTACATTTGTGTTGGTTTAGGCATGACGATGGAATGATCTCTCAAGTGTAAAGATATAGTGTCATGCTGAGCTAAAGCATGATGACTGATCAACTAACTGATGATTGATGTGCAGAATGGTTGGCAATATAGTTTCTCTATGAGCCAACTAGATGCTACAAAATCCAAGTCTATGTGGAGATTTGTCAAGGTTAGTCTGGTATTTTGCATATAGGTTATTTTTGCAATAGTTCACATGTAAGTATGTGGGGGATGCACCAAAGCTTGCACTGACTTTGAATGAGTGCCGATGAGAATCCTATACAACAGAGTATCAGTGTCAGTTACAATGGCGCTCTAGGCAGGAGCCTAGAGAGAACAAAAGAGCTGTCATATAATTCCTATGGTGTCCCAATAGGGTATGAGAGAAAGGGTTGTTAGAGTGTCTTGATTGGGGTGTCTAAGGCATCAAGAGAATGAGTGAGTCATATCTGTAACCTGTTTATCGTAGTGGATTTGTATCTCTTGTGATTTTTCCCCTTCTTAATCGAAGAGTTCTCTCCATAAATCTTTATATCTTTCTCTCCATAAATCTTTATATTTTGTGTGTTTGATCTTGATTTATTATAGATGCTTTTGCAACAACTGGTATCAAAGCAAATCATGTTTCGTAACAATGAGAAGTTTCTTATTGATCCATTTCCAATTTTCTATAATTGTGAGCACAAGTTATTGATGAGGACTAGAAGTGGTGAAGGCCCTTAGCCTAAGAGTTAATGTTCTTATGTGATTGTTATATTTGAATCAAGGTCATGCTATTCCTAGATGCCCATCATTTGCATTCAATACTAATAAAAATCAACCATTACCCTGTCAAAGATGAACCGGTTTGCAACACGCTTGACCATTCTTGCATCAACTGCATCAATCCTTGCAAAAAGTTCAGCAAATGGGATTCGGCGCCCATATGTAAGTAGCTGCAAGAAAAGTAGTTACAATGGGAAAAAACGGTGAGAGGAAGAGTGATAAATTACGAGTTCAGCACATAAAATGGGATTTAACCACAGCCTAACCTGCCGGCCAATATCTTCAGCAACAGGACTGGTTCCATCAAGGTGAAGTAGAATAGAAGATTTCAACTGGAAAAGGGCACATCGGTGAGCAATGACAATGTCTGAAAAATGATAGATACTAATTTTTCTATATCACCAACAACAACTTTGAGGGATAAAAAACCATTCATGGTCTATAGTTTTGTATTAATTTGTTAAGAAAGTGTGAAGTCATATAGAACCAAAGCTAGAGGTTTGCATAGAGTACTCTGTTTTTATCCAGCAGAAAGTTAAATACATAAGAGTAATTTGTTTTATCCAGCGGAAAGTTAAATACCAGTTCTCATCATTCTAGAAAGATAATATTTTCTGCTCGACGTTCATAATTCATAGTGATAAGCTATGCTGGCCATGCCAAACAAAGTCCTGATTAGCCACTCCTGAGAAGTGACAAATGATATGCTCTCTACATGTGAAACATCCACTCCAAAAGTTTTGCTGAATTTATAGAATTGCAGAGTTTAAGAGAGCTTGAAATGGAAAACAACTCTTCTGGTGCTACACACTTTTATATATGTTGCAGAACCAGAACATGCTGGCCTGCATTTGGACCATAGTTCTATACAAATATCATTTGTGAGCTTATAAGGTAATAACAGTTGCTATTGGATTTATAGGGCCCAACCTATAATAATACAACTTAGAGACATTGGTATTATTACCTGTTTAAATTACCATTTTATCTTGATGATTTCTGCAGGAGACTCAAATATGTGTTTTTCTTCTGGATTCCCAACTTCTAGTAATATAATATCAAAAGTAGCAACATACACTGTAAATAAGAGCTTGTACTACTCTCGTAAGGAAAAATAGCTGAACTAATACATCAGCAAGATAAAATCAAATAGGCCATTTCTTGGGCAAGATGAAAGAGTTACCTGATTACAAGCACGAGTAACGTCAGCATCTGAAACACGGTAAGACAACTTGCTGATCTCATACATAATTGCATAAGATAGATCATCCAGGCAATCCGGCTGATTAAAAGAAACGAAAGAAAGATAATCTCAAAATAAATTGCTAATGGATTTTTAAAAAATTAAAACAAAGAATACAAAGGAAGACTTTGATTCACAAACTATAAAAAACTATAAAAATGATATGTACAGAGAGGGAGAGAGAGAGCGAGAGAGAGAGAGAGAGATATTCAAGTGCAGCTTCACTGAGTCACAATTACGGTGCAATTATCTCAAAGTGGCCCAATACGATCATAAAATTATAATCTACTTCACCTATTGTATTTAGAATTATGTATTTTATTATCATACCAATTTTCATCCTAGTCGGATATACGTATGGACTCTATTTAAAAATGATACAAATTCAATGTGATAAAATAGTTTAATGTAAATAACAACGTTAAAGTTATTTTTTCAACATGTAAATCATTTGCTATAAAATTTATATATAGATAAATTATTGTACAAAGTATCCATACGTTCAAGTACATATATGGCTCATTTTGGGCCAAATGCACCGTTAATTATGGTATAGCTTCACCGCATTAGAAAGGTTCTCTTATATATGTATATATATATATATATGAGAAATATTCAAGTGCAGCTTTACTGCACCACAATTACAGTGCGTATATCTCAAAATCACCCCATATGATAATAAAATTATAATCTACTCTGCTCCTTGTATTTAGAATTATATATTCTATTATCATACCAATTTTCATCTCAATTGAATATGTGTATGGACTCCATTTGAAAATTGTACAAATTCAACGTAATAAAATAATTTAATGTAAATAACAACTTTAAAGTTGTTTTTTCAATATATAAATTATTTACTATAAAATTTATATATAGATAAATGATTATATAAAGTATCAATACATTTAAGTACATGTGGGGTCTATTTTGGGCCACATGCATCATTAATTATGATGCAACTTCACTGCACAGGAAAGGTTATATATATATATATATATGAAAAATATTCAGGTGTAGCTTCACTGCACAAGTAAGCACCATACGATCATAAAATTATATTTTACTCCACCCATTATATTTAGAATTATGTATTCTATTATCATACCAATTTTTATCCCAATTGGATGTGTATGGACCCATATGAAAATGATACAAATTTAACAAAATAAAATAGTTTGATGTAAATAATAATTTTAATGTTGTTTTTCAGTATGTAAACCATTTGCTATAAAATTTATATATGACCCATTTTGGGCCAAATGCATTGTTAATTATGGTACAGCTTCACTGCACAGGAAATAGGAAAGGCTCTCTCTCTCTCTCTCTACACACACACACACACAGACTGAAAATTGTTGAGCTTTGCAGGATATATGCAATCATTTCCAAGACAATGCAAGGAACAAATAAAGCTCTTTCATTGGGGAGGAAGGGCAGTGCAGGTAGAATTACAGTTAGGACAGTCAATTTTCAAAATTTGAGGATCAACGAAAATTAGGATATTAGCATCAACTCAGTGACTAACCAGCAAATCAATGTTTTAAGGTGCTTATCCTTCAAATGAAACAGAAATCAAAAAATTATCTGACACTGTCAACCTCCAGCAATTAACATCAAGTACATAACAAATGCACCTCCTACTGGTTAGATGGATGGATTATGAAGTTGGAATTCTATAGAACAATTGCCAACTGTTTAAACCAAACAGAAACAAAGAAGACTGTCTCAGAACTAAACGAAAACTATCATCTGAAATGTCAGGCTGAGCCTAACAAGCTTGACATGATCATGTAGTCTCCATATTGGCTTTCCTAAACTTCACTTGGCATTAGCTTCACCAATCATAGGAGCTACAAGCAAGCTTCCCCATAGAGGGAATAGACAACCAATCAAAATGCACTAAACAAGTCAAATTTTAGATAATAAAATGGAAGGAAAGAAAGAGTGAACAGGATCTCACTGACATGCCTAACAATTCATTTGCTAGCTAGGGAGAAAAGGAAAACAGGGATTTTAATGACCAAATTTGTGTCTAAATTGTAGACAGCTATATTTTCATGGGAACCTCTTGGATACAGCCTACTTTCAAAATGAAATCAAAATCTAACTGGTCGTCATTTAATATCATTTCTTTTATCATGGGAGTAAAAATCATTTTCAATCAAAATCTTGAATGGCCATACGTACTTAAAAAATGTATAATTATAAGTAATTAAGAAAATGCTTAAACTCATTCACAGATGCATTAGAATGTTATAATAATTTATCATTCATCCACAAAAGAAGAATGCTTCGAAGGTTTGGATGTTGACTAACAGCTATGAAATTGATGAAGCATGAATACATACACCATAATGCATTTCAAACTACAATACAACATTCATTTATTTTATCTTAGGGTGTGTTTGGTTAGGGATAAAATGTTTTGATAAAAAATTTTTGGAGTAAAAGTTGTCAAATTAATAGAAAATGATACGATATGATAAAGATAATGTTGAGATGTAAAGAGAATAAAGTTAAAATAGATAAGCTAGTTGTATGGGCAGTTGTATAAAAATGACTAAAAAGTAAAATAGTTTATATAGGAAAATGTGAAAAAATAATTAAGAAATATAGTAGTTATGGAAAGAAAAGTTTTTGATTGAAAAGTTTTAATTGACATTTTTTATCCCAACCAAACACACTCTTATTTTTATTTTTATTTGGTTTTGCTTCATAACTATTTTTCCTAATTGTATTTAATCCATATATCAAGTTTTGTGATTTTACAATACTTTTAGATTTTTATTTTTTTATTTTTTAAAAAATACCATTTCAAGGGCATCTAAGTTATTTTTTATCCCTTAAAAAACTTGATTTAAAAAAATCAAGAATAAATAAATAAAAGTACCATAAAATGGCAAAATTTTGTACATAAATTAAATACACTTCGCAAAACATGTTTGTGAAGAAAAAAAATCAAAAAATATAACTAATTATAAAAATAAATGAATGATGTTCTTTAGCCTAAAATACATCATAAAATATATAATCAAGCTCCGAAATTGATATATAAGTTAAACAATTTAATTATGTCGATGTTTATGCTTTTATTAGCACATATTTGATTTGGATGAAATTTGGTTTACTGGTGAAACAAATGATTCTAAATACATGGAGAAGTGTATTTCACATCATCATCAACTTGGATGGAAAAATTGAGGTTTCCACCAATATAATGGTGGGAACCAGTTTCATGTTAGTGTAACACGTTATGTATATACCGATATATATATATATATAAACCACCACTATGTTCCACCTAGTTCACTTTCTAAATTGAGGTATTAATGATCATTAAAGTCAATGAATCTGTCAAAGAATTTGTCAAACATTTGAAATAAAATTTTGTATTTGTCTAAAATTTTCAAGTTCTAATCAAATTGCCATTTATTTTGATTATCCTTTTGGAATGGACTTGAAATTAAGGGTGGAATGATACAGTTGATTGCATCACCAACTACGATCCTCCCTTTTTTTTAATTCATTCTATCAGGAAGGGGAGAATGGATGCTACACGTATTTTGCACTTGCACACAAAATAAACTTGCCACACTACTAGTTTACATAAATATTTGCATCTGAAAGCAATATTTATACCTCAAAAAATTTTCCAAAGGTTCTTTTACAATTTCGCTATTTTCCTCAGATGCTTCTAAAATATTTTTATTGCAATGACATACTTGAGCAATTTTCAGTTTATCCTAACAATACGGTTCTTTCACAAACATCCCAAAAAATTTTGATTTTGCAATTTTAACCGCATAACTTCAAATTTGAAAATAAACACTACTTAATAGAATATTTAATGATTTAATGCGTTTACCCACCACCTCGATCCCTAGGCAAATAGTAATGATGATTACAAGTTTTTCCAATGAAAAAGTGGAAAAATTAAATTTATACACGAAAATACCATTGATCTATGATTATCAATTTTTGAGCACCTAGACATAATCAAGGCTATGAAAATGTACCCCTATACAACTATTTATAATGCTTAATGAACAGTGGTGAGGGACATGGACCCCATAAATCAAGTATCTGACCGGATGAGAAAATAGCAGCATTCAGAGCAACACGCAGATAGCAACATTCAACACGAGAAGCAAATAGCAACACCCAAAGAAAGAGAATGACGATAGGTAATGAGATGAAATTTTGATTTCCAAAAGGATTAAAATAGTCATTTGGGTAATGGATTTAATCAAGTCAAACATTACGAAGAGGGGAATAATTTTGATCAACTTTTCAATGCCTTGATTCTTATAAGAAACTCATAGCAGTGCCATCAGAAATGTAGTTTTGTACCTTAAGGAATTCAAGAAATAGATCCCTTAAAAAATGAGAAGATGGTCTGCTTTTGAATCAAACAATTCATCTTTTTACAACATATGTTCTCTAACTGGTATGACGAGATCAAGTATATCTTTAAAAATTAAGCTCTATATTTTCACCTCATTTCCCTAGGAGATGAAAAACCTCACCAGCTGTCACAAAGCATTACACTGGGGCCCACGTTCTCGCAAGATTCTTAAGAGCAGCATTTGTAAGAAACTTCGACTCAAAAGTCCCAAAGCTGGAATGTCCAGTAACGCGCTGGAAGTGAAAATTCATTTGCCAAAATATTGATTCTAACTTTCATTAGAATGAAGGTCTCTTGGACTATCTGGTGTGTTAAGAAATGAAAACCACAATCCAGAAAAATACTTGACTTATTTGAGAATTCTTTGGAAAGAAGGCAACTAAGAAGCAAATCACCAATAAACTATAGTGTTGAATTTGATGATGATCAATCTAGAGAATAATGGAGTGACAGACAATGATGCTCAAAATTCAGAAATGAACCGCAAAGAAGCAAATACGCATTGGGCAAATAATAAAAAAATGATAAGTTGATTGCTAATGCTTTTTTTTTCCTAAAGGATGATGATGAAAAGCAATGGACAAATGCTTGAACAAAGATGTAAGAATGCTTGCTCAAATTGTTTAAAGTTTTTATGTTGCCTACATTCGTGCTTCGAAGAACAATTCAATAGCAAGGACTCAGTTACAAAGACCAATGGTCAATATTTTTAGTATTAGTTACTTATTGTTAAAATTTAATCAAATTAGGAATATGAAGAAAAGGCATGGGAAAGATAGGAATATGGAAAAGAAGCTTTCTAATAGTGTCAACTATTAACGAATATCCTTTGTAATCAGAACAGTAGTTATCCACATGATAGCCTAGTACTTCAAGAAGGCATTTGAAATTTGGATGAACATTCTTGAAAATTATAAAAGTAATTATTCGTATGATAGCAGAGTACTTGCAGCTGAAGGCATTTGAAATTTGAAATCAAACCTTTGCAACTGCATAAACCCCAAAAAGGCCAGTGTCTTTGTAATTGGTGTTAAATGCCATTATGCTCTCAGCTATCTCATTAATACCAACCCTCTGAACAAGCTCCGACCTATTTGCAACAAGAAAAAGAGCAATGATTTTTTTTTTCCGATCTTTAAAGTATAAGATATCAGAATAATGACCAAGCATAGATGCAAGGTCAAATAAACTGTCATAAGATCTACAGAACAAACAACAGAATTAGCATGCTCTGGATTTAGGAAAAGTGAACAGAAACTAACCCTGCATGCTTCCCCCCACCAGCATTTTTACTCCAAGATCCCAGCATATACTGCATGACCAGCAAAGCAATTGAATCTGGATCTGTCCAAGATGCTCCACTAAATGCAACCGCAAATTGTGCAAGAGGAACATCATCATCAATAATGCGCACCTGATTCCCATAAAAAAAATAACCCGGTCTATGGGATAAGTTACTGCAGAGAAATAATCAGCGTATAGAATTAGCTGCTGAAAGTAATTAATTGAAAAACTGTGTACATCAGTCGATGGAAGTAATTCCACACATAACATGGAATATACAAAATAAAAACTAATAGTGAACTATGGGAAGGATCTCATAGATATACTGACCTCAGATCCAGTAAAAATGGCTGGTTCTTTTGCAACTAGTTCGGCAGCAGTTGTAGAATCAGTTGATAACTTAGTGAACAGCTTCTTCACCTGCTCAACAATATCCTCATGCTTAACAGCACCAGAGGCTGTAATTATCTACAGATGATAAATCCAATCAAATTCCCCTCATTAGAATGTCTTGAAGATAATATTCAGAGACTTAAGAGTTATATAATAGGCAAGCAAAGAGTATCGCTGAGAGCATACCATTAAATCAGGTAAAGTATGGCTTACCATTCGAGGAGCAGTATAATGGGTAGAAATGTATTTCTGGAGATGCGCCTTAGTTATTGTCTTGATATTCTGAGCTGGTCCCAGTATTGTCCTACCCAAAGGCGTGTACTGGAATGCAGTTGCATGCAAATGATCAAAAATGACTTCTTCAGTCTGTGCCTCAACCTACAACATGAGATCACGTATCAGAGGAGGATTTTGTATCATATACTCATAAAAAATTGCAGAAATAGGATAATGGCCTAGATTACTAAATTACAATAAAAAGGGACTGCATCGCTTTTCCTTTAACAAGTAACAAATATTAGAATGCTGAAAAAAGAAAGACTCCATGTGAATAGTAATAAAAGCTTTAATGGCAGGAAAGAGGTTCCAAATTTAAGCAAGAATTTGACCTTCCTCCTGGAAGAAGCCCTCGGAGACTTAGATTCTCAGTTCAAAATGCATCCAAATTTTCGATATAAATCTTGCTAACATAAAATATTCTCATTATGACACAAGATGCAAAAGTATGACATAACCAAATGAATCTATTTCAATTTAAAAACAAAATAAAAAGAAAATCCCTAAATATGTGTTAGTAAATGATAAATATTACAAAAATTTCAGATCGAAGAAAGGTTATGGACCAAAAGCTGATGCAAGCAGTTGCAAGAGCTAGAAAATCTAGAAATGGCGTAAAGTGGGAAGCCTAGGATTACAGAATTTGACCGTGGAATTAAGATTTAATAGAAAATGGGCATTTAGAATATTTTATAAAAATAGAAAGAAGGCTAGCAGAACGAAGAAGGAGAAACAGAGTAGCATAAAATGAAAAGGGGAAAAGCCACTCCTAGATTTGAGCATCACAAAGAAAGGAGTCACCTCCACAATCCAACTACTGGAAGAAGCTCAAGACCTTTATTCTCAACAATTTAAAGCAATATTGATCTTATATTAAAGCTGCATATAATATAACCCAATCGCTTAAAAAAATGGTTGCATATCTATATCCATAAACTTCTGATCTCCTACCAGCCTTATTTAGGTGGATCGCAAGTTCAAAACTTTCTCATGGGACCTTGCCAAATCTTGGATATGTTTGAAAGCTAACTATACAGGCTATCACGTAGGCCCATTTCCACAGTAATCAGATAATCCTTGACACCATAAAATTGGAAAGAAAAAAAATACAAAAACAAACACAATCGATGATTCATACATAAAAATACCAAAATCCTATGGAAAGTAGTAATCTTGATGTCCTCCAATAGATGACCACATTGTAAGTTGATCATTGGTGATGATATTGTGGTCCACATCAATGAAACAGCAATTGTCGGCCACATTATAAAGCACAGTGAAAAAAAGCATTCCTCTAAATGTTGATCAAACCAACCTGGAATCTAAGAAGCTGTTCTTACAAATCATAAATATTACAAAAATGCTTTCCTAGACAAAGCCAAATATGGCATAAGCATGAACATGATAATCCCGTACTCCTAGTACTGTACTATTCCTTTATTCAAGTGGTCCAGCACTATTTCAAATAACACTAAATAATCTTGGCACTGTTTGATTTGTAGGATGTTTTCGAACAAAAAAAAAAAAAAAAAAAAAATCAATCGATCCTTTCTGTTGGAGCCACAAAAGCCTCCAAGTTAGACCTATAACATAGAACATGGAATAGAAGAAGATCCCATTAATTCATAAGCTCCCGTATGCTGGAAAACGTCTTAAATCCTCAAAAATCTAAAAACATAATGAGTGTTCAAGGATAAACACAATTGTAAATTGGACATTCGTCTCATAGGATTCAATCATCAAACTAGAACATATTTTCATCAGCCTAGACTATTTATTGTTCTGATTGATAATATCTTTGACCACTCAATTTGGCGTGCCCTGTTTGCATCATACACACTTACAGTGGGGGAAAACGAAAAGAAAATTATAACGAAATTTGGCAAAGTAGTGAACAAAAAAAGTGCAAAATGATATTTATCCATCAATGTTTACTTATTCATCAAGTGATTGACAACTTGATATGCAACCAAAATACCACCCAATTTGGTTGCTGCTAGGAATTTACTCGTTTTAAAGGTCCACAAATTAAATTTCAATAAATTCTGCGTTAAAGAAGTTCATATTTTATGCTTCCTGCTTTTCACCTCTAGTCCACAAGAACAGGTAGTCAACGTGATTCGAATGTGTATGTGTGTGCTCTCAACGAAAAAAATATATATAACATGATTACAATCTATTTTAACAAAAACTTAGCTAAAAACTAAAATTTCAAGTTCGTACCTCCTGCATCTCTCTCAGGATAACATCTCGCTCGCGGCGGATCTGATCTTCATTAAAGCTCGAGTTTTGCAGTATGTCAGCGAGGATATCAAGGGCCTTAGGCACATCTTTATCCAAGACCTTTGCATAGTATGTAGTCTGCTCTCTGGAGGTGTACGCATTGAGGTGCCCGCCCATGTTCTCAATTTCCTCCTCCAGGACGCGGACGGACCGCTTCTCAGTCCCCTTGAAGATCATGTGCTCAAGGAAATGCGCAGTGCCATTGGTCTCATCGGTCTCGAAGCGGCTTCCAGCATCGATCCAGACGCCGACAGTGGCAGAGCGGGATGCAAGGTTGGACTCAGTGGCGATGCGGAGACCGTTCGAGAGGGTGGTCACGCGGGTGGCAGGAGCAGCGAGGATCGGGGTGTGGTCAGTAAGGGCGGGGTGCGGGGAAGCGTGGCGGAGGAAGCGGGGATCAGTGTCTTCAAGGCGCTTGAGCTTCGATTTCACGGCGTCGGCGATAAGATCGTAGGGCATCACGGGCGCGGGGCCGGGAGTGGCCGGAGGAGCAGAATCGGCCAAGATGGCCGGAGAAACGGAGAAGGGTCTGATGCTGTTGGGCAAGAGGAGAGAACAAGATTTATGAGATCGGCGAGCTAGGGTTAGGAGGCGATTGATCGCCATCTCGGAAGAGGTGAGGATTGGGAACTGCAGCTGCAGATTTGGTGAGGGAGGACGAAGGGGCGGAGAACCGGAGAAAGAACGAAGACGAGGCAACGCTGGAATAAAAAAATGATCGAAGGGAGAAGATTTTTTGCATTTTAAAACCTATAATTTTGTATATTTATATTTTAATGTTTGAAAACTTTAATATTTGTATCTTAAATCTTAAAAATTTATATTTTGGAGAAGTTTAGCATGAAAAATGTGAGAAGCAGGTATTTTATTTTATTTTCATTATAACTCTTCTTTATTATGAGGTAATTTATGAACATGCTACTAGAAATTATGATGTTAATGAATTAATAACTTATATGAACGTTGTTTAGCACTATAACTATTTTCCACCTCGTAGAGTAGGTACAGGATTCGACCTGCCCGGTCAAGTCGTGGGGGTGAAGGGGGCAGTGCCTCCAGAGAAATTTTAACTATTAAGTCATAGGAGTGGGAAAGTAAATTACGAATTGCAATTAGACCCGACCCATGCTCCGGCCCGGCCCGATTCGATGGATGTTCAATATAAGGAGGAGCCCGCAAGTTAGGGTTCATCTTTCATTTTGCGCCCGACTTCATTTCCCTCTTCTTCTCTTCCTATTCTCTGTTTCTTCTTTTCTTTCCCTCCTATTCAGTACGATCTAGCTGTGGATTTCTTTAAAAAATCTCTACTAATTGTCCTGGGAGTCATTGATTCCAGTCAAGGAAGCTCCGAATTTCTGCAATCCAAGCCTAGGGTTGCTGTTTTTGGAGAAAATCAAGATTAAGGTAAGTAGATGCTACCCTTCCTTGATTGAATGATGAAATCTTGTATTAAAGATGATATGAAACTGGGGGTACGTGACACCCAACAAATCCATGATTTGGAGCGTAGTGTTCGTAACAACTAGGGTAAGTAAGGTTTGAGTGGAATTTGTCGTGAATGAGTAAATTTATGAAGTAGATGACTCGTTAGCAGCTTTTGTATTCTTAAAATGTGATGTTAGTTGATTCGGATCAAACTAGGGTACGAACTAGAGTTTTCTCTTTCTGTGTCTACCATGTGTTTATTAAAATGCTCGTGTGGCAGTTTTATACATTGAATTGAAAGTAAAACTTATTGATGTTGTATGTGTGGTTTGTGACATGTATTCTTATATGTTATATATGATGTGTTATTTAAAATGATTAATTGTAAAAGGGTTGTTCATGGCCCTTGATTGATATGAGTGGAGGATTGTACGCGTTCTTCTATTTATGTGTGGTTATATGCATACGATCTTGGAAGTGGGTATCGAACCCATATGTCATCCAAAACTTTGCTTATTCCATTTTGTGCTAACCATTATTTACTTACCGAGTCTATTTAGACTCACATGATTTATTATTTTTTTGTTCTTTAGATTCTAGGTCAGGTGGGGAACTTCAAGATGGGGCAAGTAAAAGACCAAATCTTGGAAACCATTAGAACATCTCTAATTAAAGTTATTTGAATGTTATACTCTTTTGACATTAGCATTATGTAGACGATTATGGAGCTAGATTTGACCTTGATAAATAGATTGTATTCAGTATTTTGAATTGGATTACAATTTATGTTGATGCATGTAGTTATGATCATTCGGTTTGCTTATTGTGTATGGATAAGTTTGAACGATTTCCTTCCATATGAATTCTCTTATCATATGAAGATACAAAAATATAACTATAGAGTTAAATGTCACATATTGTGATGAATTTGAATTGCTTATGCATAACAGGTTGTCTATTACATACCACCCCTTATATATTATAGGGAAATGCTGCTGAAATTTTTGTAGGTCATATGGTACCCTTTTGACTAGTTATTACGAATATTTAGAATTGGGGCGTTACAGAAAAATTGGTAAGATTGTGAGATGGAGTGGGGAGTAAGAAAAAAATATTTTGAAAATTGTATGTTTGATATAAAATGATGGAAGTAAAATTAAAATAGATAGAATAATTTCAGATAAAAATATGGTAGGTAGAAGAAAAATAATTAGGATATAGAAGCTAAGTTGGAAAATTAAGGTTGTTGTGTTATTAAATGAAATGCTGGAAAATATGCACCCCATGGTATCTCAACTTAACCCACACAAACATTATATCAAACATCCCCTTTATTACATTTTAGGTCATTTACTTGAATGTTTCTTTATCATGTCACTTACCTTAGATGATCATATGACTAATAAAGCAACTCTTTTTACTTAACATTAAACCCTAAACCTCTTACTCTATATACCTTTAACTCACTAAAATGAGCTACTTGATCATCCAAATGATAATTGATTGTGCCTTTTTTTAAAACACGATCAATAGGACCACATATACTCACCTTCATCTTGCGTTGAAAATTGAAATTCACAATTAACAACTTAAATCTTGAGTTTTTTGAAAAACACAAATAGCTCTTCCTTTGGAATTCTTTTGGATAAAAGTCTGGCAGAGACTAGATGAAGTCTTTGTTCTCGGGCCTCATCTAGAAATGCTCCGATAAGCTAGATTTTTGCTAAAGCTTCAGTTAGATTTCAGTTATCCCACTGCACATGATTTTAGTCTCTTGACCATGGAAATACAAATTTTGATTTGGCTGTTGCAGCACTTATGCATGAATTATTAAATTTGGACTTTGAAAATACTACTAATGAAAGCCAACAAATACTCATAGGCCCAAACGTCAAATGTCAAGTTTCATCAAACCAAGCACTATTTGGTAAGGAAGTGAAAAGTTGATAAAGGAATATTTTTGGAAAGTATGATAGTGATATGATATAGGTTAATAGTTGAGATCCTAAATTATTTTTAAAAAAATATAGGGAAAATATAGCTTCCCACCTAGCATAGTTACCAAATGGTGCCAAACTTTGTGTCTTCACATATAAGTTTGGTTCTTTGTCCTATATGGGGTTTATTTATTTGGAATAAACTCCTTTCTTTGTTATAAACAAAAAGATAGGTTTAAGCTTTAAGTGTATAATTTGGAGAAGCTTTTAATATATTGCTTTGTGAGGTTTAATTATTTTGAGAATTTCTTATCATGTGTATTGGATTTCAAGTTTTCCTTTTACAAGATTTTAATCTTTTATAATATCTTTTTTATAGTGAAAATTTCTCCTCTATTACTCATTATTTTTCCTTCACTCTAAATGGTTCTCCAAGTAACTCTACATCTGCTTTATTTTTTCTTTTTATTTTTATGTTATTTTGTTGTTTTCTAAGATTAATCCTAAAAACTTGGTAATTGTGTTTTTTTCTTAGGTATTAAAATAATTGCAATAAAATTCAAGATAAAGAAGTTTGATTGTAAAATTAGTTTTAGTTTATGGAAGATCAAAATGAAAATCATATTAACTTAGTATAAATTTAAAACATCTATGCACATGATTTTTAAGTTGCTAACAATAGTTTCATAGACAATCTTACTAGTAAAAGTTTCAATCTTATTGTAGATGTTATAAACGTATAACTAAAGTTGTAGATGTTAACATAGTAAATAAAAAAAATTATTCAAATAAAGTTTGTGCTACATGTAGAGGTCATAAATGTGATTAGTGCTTCTGCATCATAGGTAAGATTAGATGATAAAGTTAAAAAATAATTTTGAGATGACTTAGATAGTAGAAATCCAATACACACCTATGTACAAGAACTTATTTTAAAAAATTTTAAAAATATTTCATACTACTATTAATCTAAGTATTTTTTAACATAAGTATCAAAATTAATCAATTTTAGAAATGTGTAGTTATTTTTTTGAATTTTTTAAAATCAGTGACATTTTCGTAATTCACATAAGAAAATACTACTAATTTTAAAATTTTTAAAAAAATTGGTAAAACTTGATACGCATATTAAATACGATTAGATCAATAATTATATAAAAAAAATTTAAAAGAATATAAAAATGAGTTAAATACATCCAAGTTTACTTGATCAAATTCCTAAATAATATACTATAAAGATATCCAATCAGGAAAATATTATGACAGGAGAAGATCTAAAAGTCAGGTAAGATGAGAGAATGTAGGATATATAAGAAAATTTTTGAAGGTTCTGGCTTGAAATTAAGAATAAAATAGGGAAGATGATTTTAGATTTTGTCGCGGTATATAATTTGATTATAACAAAAAAGAAATAAACATTTGATAACTTTTAAGAATGAGATCAATTTTAACCAAACAGATTGATTCTATATAAGAAAATCTGACAGATCTCTCTATAGTAATTGTAAAGTTATCCTAAGTGAGAGTTTAACTATGCAATGTAGATTGCTAATAATGGATATATATACACAAAAAGAATTAACAAAAATTAAAGTAATATAATCTCAAAAATTAGATAGTAGAATTTAAAGAGTAATAACATGAATTTTTTTAGTAAAAGAATAATAAATGAAGAAAAAGGGACATATAAGAAGAAAGGTAAAATCAATATGGAATAAAATGACAATTAGCATAAAAAAAGTTGGATAAAATATTGTAGAAATATATAAAAACAGTAGATTCTCATATAGGAAAACTCGGTGATAGACAAAGATATTCAAAAAGCTACAAATGATAAACAAAAAAGTTTTAAAAATGGCAAACTAACAACAATAATATAAATCGACAAAAAACAAATTATCAGAACATTACTAAAAATATTATTAGCAATGTTAAACAAAAAATTGATAACAACTTATATGATAAAGTAGGAACCAAACAAGGAGAAATTGATGTATTTAAGTTGGCAAAATTTTAAAAAAATACAAGTAAAGATTTAGTTCATGTTAGATATATTAGAATCAAAGATCAAAAAGTTGTTGTTAAATATAATAAAATTAAAGAAAGATAAACAACTTATTTTTATAGTCTATTGAATGGTACTCTATTGGAAAATTTAACACTAGATGTCAACTTAAATATAAAAGAAGATAAGAATTTCAATCATTTTCTAAGAATTTAAACATTTGAAGTAAAAGTTAAAAAATGAGAATAGGAAAAGCTTTAGTCTAAATAATATACCAATTTAAGCATTTAAGTGCATGAAAGATTTAGGTATTCATGGTTAACAAGTTTCTTTAATAAGATTATAAAAACAAAGTTCATGTTAAATAAATGGAGAAAAAGCATTATAGCCCCAATATATAACAATAATAAAGGTATTCAAAATTAAACAAATTATCGTAGAATAAAACTAACGAGTTATATTATAAAGTTATAGGAAAGAATAATTAAACATAAACTAAAATAAAAAACCTAAAAATCAATTTGATTTTATGCCAAAAAAATTGACCACTTAAGCATTTTCTTGCTTAGACAACTATTTGAGAAATATACGGAGAAAAAAGTTTATACATGATTTTTATTAATATAGAAAAAGCCTATGATCGAATTACAAGAAAGATAATAATGGCAAGTGGTGGAAAAGAAAAAAAATTAATAGCAAATAGAATGATATTATTAGAAGCATATATGAGAGATCTGTAACAAACGTAAGGACTATGAGTAAATATACTAATATTTTCTCAATTAAAAGAGATTTACATCAATGCTCGTCTTTAGGTCCTTATCTTTTCACTTTAGCGATAGATAAAATTATTAGACATGTACGAGAAAAAAGTACCTTAGTGCTTGTTATTTGCAGATGACATTCTTCTAATAAATGAAATTAAAGAATTAATAAATTTGAAATTAAATAAGTAGAAAGATGCTTTAAATTTTAATAATTTTACAATTTGTCACACAAAAATCGAATACGTGAAATGTAATTTTGGTAATAGTGAGCACTTAGATGAGGAACACAATTAAGATGCCAAATCAAGTAGTAATAAGAACTAATTATTTCAAATATTTATGATCAATAATTGAAGAGAATGAAGAAATTAAGAAAGATATAATACATATAATTCAAACAAAATGTAAGAAATGGCAAAGTACATTTGGAATTTTATGTTATTGTTGAGTATCAATTAAATTAAAATTTTTAATAAGACTATAATTAGACCAACTATACTTTATGGGGCAAAATATTGAGCAGTTAAAAAACAACATGCACGTATAGCGTAGTGAAGATAAAAATGTTAAGTTAGATAAGTGGTCAAACATGAAAAGCTAAAATTAAAAATAAAATAATCCAAACAATTCTTAAAGTAAGACTAATGAGTGATAAAAAAATAAAAAAAAAGATTAGGACAGTTTAGTCATATTAAATGAAGACCTAAAATGGCACTAGTTAGAATGACAGATTATATTCAAGTAGAAAATGGTAGAAGAATAAGAGAAAGGCACGAAAAAAAAGATATAATTAAATAAGATATAAAATATTAAAGATTACTGAAAATTTAGTCTCAAATCATTAAAAATGATAAGCAAAAATCCATGTAGTTGACCTGCGGCGCCCCAGACCAAGATATGCACACAGTCCTTACTCCAAGATCTTATTGATAGGTAAATATGACTCAGAATTGTTGCCATGATCACAAAACGGGTTCTCAATTAAAACTCATCCAATTTTTTTCTTTCTTTTTCTTTCATCGCATAACATATACTAATCATCATTCATAATGAACTCATCCATATCATCATAAATCATCAATTTCTTATATTATTCATAATTTCATACAACCTATGTCCTTTTTCATCATATCTCATTAAGGCATTTATTTATATAAAAATCTACTAATCTTTGTAGATTTTTCTTTTCCTTTAGCAACACATGCCCTTCATCTCTTGGCTTTCTCTATACCTGTCTAAGGTTGAGGAAACAAAACATGAGTCGAAACTCAATAAGCAAGCATTTTTCATTTTAAATACATTCATCTCTATTCAATAGAAGACACTTACCAAGTGATTAACTATCAACGGAATAGAAAACTTTTCGTAAACCATTTTTGGAAACCATTCATATAAATCATTCGTAAACGCGTTCCTCTCTATTCAATAGAAGACACTTACCAAGTGATTAACTATCAAATGCACACAAATTTTTTCATAAAATTTATTTCATAAATATTGGATGTGCAAATGCTTCCTTTCCATTCCTGATATAAACCTTTGTGTGTAGGTATGCTAGCCCAGGGAACATCTCACATAACATGGTCCAATAGGCTGGCTTTCTCTGACTTGGCCTCATCAAGAGGAATCTCTCTTCCTCTTGACGCCTACATGGTCTCCTACATGCATGACTTTTGATTTTCTCGGCATTATATACCTCTTACACCAGGTGACTTGTCATTTTCATGTAGAGAATTATTTGCATCATCCCTTAAAAACATCGTTTTCAAATCCATGCTTTCCTTTTCAATCCATGTATGACAATGCAATGCATTCATTCTCACATAACATTCCTTAGCCTCCACCTCTTGGGAGGACACCACAGGCATACAGCCCATATGATTCGGCAATAGTGAAGGGGGACTCTCTGATCCGCTTTCTACCTCCACCAAAGTCTCTTCATTATGCATCATACATATGCATTTGTTCATGAACATCACATGTAGGGGTGCAACTTGGTAACGGGTCGGTCCGAACCCGCTCGACCCGACCCGGTATCAAAACCAAAAATGAGTTTTTAATTTTAAGATTATTTTCAAAATAAACCCGGTTTCAACCCGACCCGTAGAAATTCGAAACCAAAACCGGGTTCGCACCAACCCAGTACCAAAACCCGACCCGGTCCGAACCCGGTGTAGTTTATATAATTTTTTCATCAATTATACATGTTTTTTGTAATA
>JAXCLR010000105.1:34731866-34746456 GCA_035584095.1 Annona squamosa | reverse complement strand
GCGAGCGGCCGGAGGAGAAGAAGAAAATGGTAGCGATGCGGAGCTGGGACCGTGGGACGGGAGTAGCAGGGGCAGGCAAATGGCTACATGCGGCTGCTATTGCGCCGTTGCCGCCGTGACGATTTCTCCAACGATGGATCGATTATGGCTGGTCATTGAGAAGATGGGTAGGGCTTTCAGTTTTGTTGAAAGGGGGAAGACGAGAAAACAAAAAAGGCTGGCAGCAGGTCTGTTTTTGGGGAAGACGCAAAAAAAGGAGAAGACGCGAAAAAGGGTGAAGACGCGAAAGAAAAATGGGCAGCAACGGGTTTTCCATTTTTTGTTTTTTTTTCAGAGTATATACCTCCGTCCGATCGATCTATTTCGGTTCGACCGTCCATTCCGGTTCAACCGTCGGTTCGACGGTTTGATTGGTTTTATGCATTCAAACCGAACCGCATGTAATCAGACCGGAAATTGGACCGGTCCGACCGGCCGGTCCGGTCCGGTTCTTACAACACTGCTATCTGCATTACCAAACCCTAAACAAAAAGCTAGATAAGATCCTAGAAGTCATAGATGTTGCAACCCTATGATGCTTGTTAAGCCTTGTGTTAAAAATCTAAGTAAGAAGAAAGGTAAGAAATCAATGACCCAGGTAATTGCTGACCCAAAAATTAACTTAGATAATGAAATCCTAGCTGATAAATGCAAGAGATTGCGTACTTAGAAACCTATAAAGGATAAGGAGCCTAAGAAATAAAAAATTGAAGCTTAGGATTTACCTACATTTAAGAAGGTTGTACCCTTACAACAAAAGGCTAGAACCTTAAGATAAGATGATCCCTTAATCTTAAAGAAACCTCCTGCTTGTTTCAAAGCCTATGACATCATCTATTATTATACCCAAAGCTAAAGACATACCTACAGCTGTAAATGTGTTTAAAATTGTTGATATACCCAAAGTTATAGATGAGCCTAAAGCTACTCATATACCCAAAGCTGAGGATGTACCCAAAACTCTAAACAAGTTCAAAGCTGTTAATGTACCCAATGCAAGAATGTGTCCAAAGCAGTAGATGTGCCTATGGTTGCTGAGATACTAATGGTTGTGGATGAGTCCCTTGATATATTCATGTCAAAGGTAGTTGTTGAAATCAGTCCAGAGCTACAAAAGAAACTCTTCCTTCTTTAAGGACCCAACCCAAATCTCATTCATAGTAAATAAAAGATATGAGAAGTACCTTCTCAGGCAACTCGCAAACTACCTTTTATGTGGCCATAAGCTTAAAAAAAGCAGACTAGAGTTGAGTTTAAGAAAGCCTATGTCGGGAAAGAACAAAGGGCTTTTTTAACCAATGCCTGAGTTTTTGTGTTATTTTTGTGGTACCGACAAACTTATAACTAAGGCATATGTATATAATAACTTAGTTTGTTTTCTATCTCTTTCTTCTGATCATATTAAGAAAAATTGTCCATTTGGAAAATTTGCAAACTAGGTCGTAAGCCATTTTTATGATAAAATTAAGATTGTTCTTGTATACTTAAGAAATAGCATATATTAAGAAGATATTCTTTTCTATGCCAAAATGGATATCAATTCTAATAATCTAAATGCCCAAATTGATCACTAAGAGCAACATCTTAGTAAAAAATTATGAAAGAAGTAGACTTAGAATCAACTAGAAGTTGAGCCTAAAAAAAGGCCCAATAAGCAAAAGGACAAAGCTTTGATTGAATCTCCAATCAAAACTTCCATATTTGAACAACGTCTAAACAAATAAGAACATACTGATAACTCGTAAAATACGAGTTATCATGGTTTATTTTAAACTATTTTTGTGTGTTAGTCCAAGAGATTAGGTTAACTTTGCATCCATTTAGCTAAATTTTCACTCGCTTTGCATTTTATGAGCATTATGTGATTTTCGTGCATTTTTAATATAAATTAGGCATTTTTAGCTCAGTTGTCTAGTTTCATTCATTTTTATAGGAAGGACGAAGAATTACAGACATGTGAGCGAGTCGAAGAATGAACAAAGCCAAGTGAAGAAACAGGCAAGCTGGCGGCTAGACGCCACTTCACTAACATGTAGAGTCATCCCAAAGAGTTTCTAAGTTACGCAGCTCCAGAGTATTGGCGCCTAGCGCATCCGTACGTGCAGGTTTTGCTCCGCATGCTATTATGTTTAAATAGAAACCTGAAGTTACAGAGGAGATACACGGAAAAAGGCCCCCGAGGAGGAGAGGTGTGGAGAGAGTCGCTAGAGCAGCCACATAGAAAAGGAAAAGGATTTGTTTTCCATCACGAACGGAAGAGGAGATCCGATCTTGCTAGTGGAAGCTTCCGAGATTTAATTCTTCTCTTTCTCATTCTCTTTCCTTTCTCTTTCATTTTCTCTGTATTCTTGGAGATGATTGTAACTTGATTTTAATAGGAATTGAAGTCATGTTAATGGGCTAAACCTTCCTATGGTGGGAGATATGTAGGATTTGAACTCATAGCTTATGATATTTGATTTTCTTATGCTGGAATCGATAAAACTGTTGTACTGTGACTTGTGTTACTTGAGATTACCCTTATATATCATGCTTAATGCGTTTACAAGTTTTACAACCTTATAAATTAATCTAATATTCAGATTAATGCTTGGAAAAGTGGGACTTGAGTATGAACCATATACAAGGCATAGATATTCTAACTCATGTTGTGTTAGATATTAATATGGATAAGAATATACCTATTAACCCTATGTAATCATGATTAGGTTATATAGTTATCAACCTTGTTTTATTTGTATGCATGGGAACATAGCACATAACTAAAACTTGGTTAGGTTTGTATATGTTGGAAGACATATATGAATATGAATGAACCTAGATTAGTAATCTCTGCACAACTAACTTAAATGGAAGCAAATGACATAGCTATAATTTAATGACTTCATATTCCTACCTATCTTAATTATCTCAAGGCAATCTCGGCAATATCCACCTTACCTTAGTCATTTACTGTTTTTATAGTTTAGTTTAATTCAGTTCTTTGATACAACTTCTCTTTCATTTTACCAATTCAATTAGACAATTGAGATTTAATGTGCTAATCTGTTTAACACAATCGTCGTGGGAACGATACTCTACTCACTCTTTATTACTTGATTGGCACGTATACTTATGTTAAAACGAACATTTTAATAGACGTATATGCAACTCGTCACATACCTTTGTAGGGTTCCAAGCAGAGGCATTTTGTCAGTGAATATGGATGCAACCACAACTAGAATAGATTGTCCAACATCAATCAGCGGTAATGCTAAGAAACCAAGAGCTCCGTCATTATGGACATGATGAACAACAGTCGACTACTAGTATGTATTGGAGTCAAAGAGAAGGGCCAGATTAGAATGTAAGTGCTCGAGTTCTAGGAGAAAAGTCAGACTATAATAAATATAAAGAAAAGGAGGTCTTAAACCAAGTAAACAAGAAGGCTAATGATAAAGCTTAAGGAACAGTTGTGGAAAGTCTGAATGTAGCAACCACGAGTTGTTTTGATCTACAATGACAAAATATTTCAGCGAGATGTTGATGCATTCCATCATCAAAAACTCTCATCCTTTGTTGATGGTGATTATTTAACTGCTAAACATTGAATCAACACAATGGAATTTTTTTTTGAATTTTTAGGTTATGATGGCCATTTGGAAATTTTGTTTACTCCATTTAAATTTAGCAAAGACCCCTTCCAATGATAGAAGGCACAACAGTGTGTCTTCAATAATAGGAAAAGAAATCGTAACTTGGTTAACTTTAGGAAAGCCTTCTTTGCCAAGTTCTTTCCATCTTCAATTTGAATTGCTAAAACCCAAGAATTTGTAGAATTAAAGCAAAACACTATGATGGTAGCTAAGTGCGAAATTAAATTCAACTCTTAACTTCAGTTTGCTCCAAGTTCAAAATGTGAAGAAGAAAGTCAGATCTGTAGGTTAAAGAATGGCTTGACCGAAGGTATTCGCAATCAAATAATTCATTACCGCAATAAAACTTATGGTGATGCAGTCAGCAATGCTCTTTTGGTTTAGAGTGATACTGCTTGATAAGCGATACTTAAAGAAAGAACGATTACCAGTAGATGATTGATTAAAGAAAAGCAGATAAGACAATTTTCTTCAATGCACAATAGAATTATGGAAAATATAAAGAACGGAAGCTTTCAGAAGAAGAAAAGGATCCTTAAGTGCAATAGATGCAAAAAGTTTTATATTGGGCTTTATAAGTACTTTAAGTGCGGGAAGACTGATTATAGGTCATCAAATTGTGCCGTGGGCTTTGTATGCTATAACTATAGACAATCGAGTCATATTATTAATGATTGTCCACCAGTCATAAAATTTTTTTAATGGACAACCATAGCAGTAAGGACAAAATCGTTTAGTTGACAAACAAGCAGAACAACAATATCAAGGTGGTGGACGATAGTCAGTTGCCTAAGCTCAATTATAAGCTCACACCTTGATACCCGAGGAGACCCTAGCATTAGCAAAAACAGTGGCATGTACTATTTATCTCTGTGATTTTTTTGCTCATATCCTTTGACACGGGTGTAGATGGCTCTTTTATATCTGAAGAGTTTGTGTGAGACCATAGTTTGAAAATCACTAAGTTATCTTCGAATGTTCGAGCGACATCACTTATTGAAGGTAGTTTATTAATGAGACATTTATATGACATGTATCCTAGAAATTGAAAGTTTAACCATTTTAGTGGATCTTTTAATCATGTCTATGAAGGAACTAGATGTTATTTTGGAAATAAATTGTTTACTAAATGGGTACATGGAATTTACACTCATGATTACCATATTAGTTTGCTAGAACTTGGTGAGCATAACATTGATTTCAATGGAAGTCAATTGGTGATACCACACCTTATATCAACTTGTAAGTTAGAAATCTTCTGACAAATAGTTGGCAAGGTTGCCTTATTTCAATTCTAGCAATAGAAGATAAGGAGGTTAAATTAGAAGACATTTCGGTTGATCGTGAATTTCTAGACGTACTTTCGAAAGAACTATCGAAAGTACTCCTAGAAAGAGAAATCGATTTCATTATAGAATTGATGCCCTATATTGCTCTAATTTCAAAAGCTACTTATCAAATAGCTCTTGCAAAATTGAAAAAATTGAAAATATGGTTGTAAGAGCTTCTCGATTTAGTGTTTATTCAATCTAGCAAGTCACCTTAGGGGCACTAATGATTTTTATAAAGAAAAAATATCAATATGAGATTGTACGTTAATTACAAAGAGTTGAATAAGGTGACAATCAAGAATAAATACTCATTTCTTGAATTGATGAATTATTTAATCAACTACAAGACTTATCTGTCTTCTATAAAATAAATTTGCAATCAGAATATCATCAATTAAAAATTCAAGATAAATATATACCTAATATAGCTTTTAGAATTCAGTATAATCATTACAAATTTTTAATAATGTCATTTAGACTAACAAATGCCCCAACTGCATTCATGGACCTAATAAATAGTTTTTTTGTTAGTTGTTAGATAAGGTGTAGTAGTATTCGTTGATAATATTCTAATGTATTCCCAAGAAAAGGTAGAATATGTTGGTCATTTAAAGGTAGTATTATAAACCTTAAAAGAGCACAAGTTATATGTCAAATTCAAGCAATGTAAGTTTTAAATAAACAGTGTGACCTTAGCCGGGATGGAGTATCGATGGTCCACAAAAGATAGAAGTTATGATTATAGATCGACATCGTAACTAAAGTTAGAAATTTTTGGGTATATTGGAGATTTGTAAAAAAAATTCAAGCATAGCAATACCTCTTACAAGTTAACTAATAAGAACGCTAAGTTTATTTGATCATATGCTTATGAGAGAAATTTTTAAGAACTAAAGAAATGTTTAATTTCAGCACTAGTTTTAGCCTTGTTGATCACTAGTAAGAGTTATATTGCGTATAGTGATACATCTAGAAAAAGCCTCGGTTATGTACTCATGCAACAAAGTAAGATAATTGCCTATATGCTTAACAATTAAGGTCATATGAACAAAACTATCTTACCAATGATTTGAAATTGACATTAGTAGTGTTCACTTTTAAAATATGACGTCACTACTTGTATGGTGAGAAACAGAAATCTTCATAGACCACAGGAGCCTGAAATATATCTTCTCTTAAAAAAATTGAACAATTGACAGCAAAGATAGTTGGAGTCATTGAAAGATTATGATATTAGTATTAAGTATCATCCTGATAAAGTAAATATAGTAGCTAATGCTTTAAGTTGTAAGTCTTGTACTATAGTTTAGATTATTCAACATTTCTCTCTAATATGAAAAATCGAATCATTATAGTTAGAAGTAGTCACTCCAAGAAAAATAAGAAGAATTAGCACTCCATCAATACTAATTGATCTGATAAAGCAAGCTTAGAAGTATTGCAAACTTATTCTTCATGTTTTTAGAGAAATTGAAGAATGAAAAATCCTCTAATTTCTATTGCAGTCTTAATGTTATACTACATTTCTGAGGAAGATTAATTATCGCATATTACGATAAGAAATTTTAGAGGAAACTCATCAATCTAAGTTTTCTGTGCATCAAGGGGAGGGGTGAATTGGGTAATTAAAATTTTTAACTTAAACAAAAATTTTACCCCTGATTAATCTAGTCCCCTTTATGAAGAAATAAATGTAAAGCAATATAGTGCAGAGAGCATAAATAAAAATCAACAAGCAAGATTTTATAGTGGTTCGGACAACCTTCCCTACTTCACCGTTCCAAGCTCACACCTTTTGTGACTTGGGTTACACTATGTATTTCACAAATACAACTAAAGCCACTTCTCTCTTCTAGATTCTATCTCTAGGGGGCATCAACAATTCACAGCACAAGTAGGTGACAAGTTCCACTCCAATCACACACTACTTTTCTTACACTTGATCTTAGTTACCCAAACTAAAACAAGTTCAATACAACAAAAGAAATTAAAGAAAAGTTTCTACACGTTACTGATGTGCAGAGGTAGATTTTGCGCAGAGAAAAACTTGTAAAGTAGTCTGAAAGATTCAACGAGCAGCTCTTGGCAGTTTGAAAGCAAGGTTCTTCTTCTAGATGTTGACTTGATCACTTAATGCTCTTAGAGATAGGAGTTATGCATATTCAATGAATTCTCAGCTACCTTCTACATTCATATTTAATGTCTTATATAATTGGCGAGGGAATCCGAATATTTGGAAGTTGATGGTGCATTTAATGCGCCAACGTTCAAAAAATTTTCGACTGTTGCGACCCAAGTCGCAGGTGGAGTCAACTTTGGGTGCAACTTCGCCCAAGTCGCAGATGAAGTCGACTTCGGGTGCGACTTCGCCTATTCGCAACTTCTTCAAGTTCCAGTCTTGGTCGACTTAGTCTTCGACTTAACCTAAGTCGCAGGTGAAGTTGACTTTAGTTGCGACTTCACTTCCTCAGCTTGCTTGATGAACTTGAAATCCTTTGGAATAACTTGCTTGCTTGAATTTTTTCATTTGAGATTGTTCTTCTATCATTTTATATTACTTAAGACTCTTTATGATTCTTCTATCTTAAAACATTTGATTCCATATCTTGAGTCTTGAATCCTTGAGTCTTGGAATGCATAAAGAAAGTCCAAATATGTGATCTCAATCCTCCATGAAAATATGCAACTCTTGCTTTGGTCTTCATTTGATCATCATTTGATCTTCATTTGATCTTCATTTGATCTTCATTTGATCTAAGTCGACATGATCTACAAGTTTCGCACTGAAGTCGAAGCTGGAGTCGACTTGGTCTGCGACTTTACCCATGTCGCATGCGGAGTCAACTTGGGATGTGACTTCGGCAACTCTCGTCCCCGATTTCAACTCTGGACAAAAATAACGCCTCGAAGTCGCTACTGGAGTTGACTTAATCTATGACTTCACCTAAGTCGCATATGGAGTCGACTTGGGATGCGACTTCCGCAACTTTGCTCCTCGATTTCAACTCTGGACAAAAAATGCTCTTGAAGTTGCCTCTTGAGTTGACTTGGAGATTGACTTGGCCTAAGTCGATGCCTGAGTTGACTTGAAAATTGACTTGACCTATCATGTTTCATTTTCTTCATTTTTATAACTTTTAATCATATTCACAAATATGTTAATAACCAAAACTTACTTAAATTATTTTGTTAATCATCAAAACATAAATTTGAATTATTTTCCACATATTTCCAACACAAAGACCTAAGATAAAGTTTTTTGTAGAAAAAGCTACATGTTGAGTGTACCAATTTTGTATCTCAGTGCTTAGTGCATCAGCAAGTAAGAGCAGAATAGAAGAGACATGCTAGGTTGTTATAATCTTTAGAAGTACAGGAATGAAAATGTGAACACATAACCATAGACTTTGTGACTGTTCTTAGAAGAACACAAGCTCATTGTAATGTTGTATGAGTAGTTGTAGATAAACTTACAAAATTTGCTTGCTTCCTACTATATCGCATGACATTTAGAATGAACCAAATAATAGATTTATACCCACTAGAGATTGTTCTTTGACACGGTGTGCTTGTTCCCATTATGTTAGACAGAGATTAGCAGTTTATTTCTGATTTTTGGCAAAAATTATAAAAGTCTATAGGAACAAGTTGCAGTTGGGCACCACATATCACTTGTGGAGAGATGATCAAGCTAAAAGAATTATCCAAATTTTGAATGATTTATTAAGAGCTTGTACTTTAGATTTTCTTAGCGCTTGAGATGAGCACTTAGTCCTAATTGAGTTTGCCTATAATAACAGTTATCATGCTAGTACTGGTATAACTCCATTTGAAGCTTTGTACAGAAAAAGATGTTGAACACTTGTTTATTAGAAAGAAATTGCTGTACAATAACTTTTAACTCCAGCCCTAGTTTAGCAAACTGCCAATCTAGTTTGAATTGTTAGGCGACGGTTGGAAGTAGCAAAGGATTGCCAAAAAAATATGCTGATGGCAAGCAAATAGATCTACAGTTTGCAGTTAGTGAGTTAGTCTTCCTAAAGGTTTCTCACACCAAAGATGTGACTCATTTTGGGATGAAAGGCAAATTATCTTTTCGATATATTGGACATTTCAAGATATTGAAAATCATTAGTGGAGTTGCATGTCAAATAGCATTACCTCCTTCATTGGCAAGTGTTCGTAATGTCTTTTATATCTTACATTTGAGGAAATACGTGGCCAATTCAACTCATATTTTGTAGCTAAATAACACAAGATCAAGAAAGATTTAACTCATCCTTAACATCTAAGATGAATTTTAGATAGTCATGAAAAGTAATTAAAGAGAAGGACAATTCAGCACGTTTTGGTATAATAGAGCAATCACAGTGAGCAAGAAGCTACATATGAATTAGAGAATAATAGTCGTAAATCTGCCCTGATTTGATTGATGATATATCCTAACAATTGCAACTTTCAAGGATGAAAATTTATAAGATGAGGACAATCTAAATACCCTAAATTTTTTAAGTTAGCTAATCGAAGTCTACGCATGCCAACTAACCCTTGACCAACTAGGCTAGATGGATAATAATGAGCTTTGCTCAATTATTATTTATATATGCTGTGAGTTGTATTTAAATTTTTATATTTGAGTGTTATTTCCACAACCTGTATGGCTCAATTAGCATACTAATAATTCTCAAAATTTTTGTATAATTTCATAGTAAGTTAACACATTTAACTATAAAAATCTAATTAAATGCAAGTTTTACATAAAATTTCATGAAAACTATATTTTCCATAAAATCTTTAATTTGTTATAAAATGGGTCGTCTTGCATTTTTTTAAATAAAAAATACGGAAAGAATTACACATGTTAAGAGAAATTAAATGTATTTGAAAAATTAACTTTGAAGTGTACATTAGTCTATTAATATACTTTTGGCAAATTTAATTGGGTAAATCATACGCATATACATATGATTATAAATATATTCTAAAATTTGGGTACAAACTAGGCCGTTGTATAGTTTTTTATTAAAATGAATTAATAATAAAATAAAAATTAAGTAAAATGAAACGGATTCAAAAAGTGCTAAAAATTAAATTACAAATCTTTAAAAGCCCATTAAAAATATGTACCAAAAAATTATGTGTTGCCTATAATAATTCATAATTACATGTGCATGCACATAAATGGATAAGAACTTCCAGAGCACCATTTATCGTGCTCTATCCCCAAATTGCAATAGCCATGTGTCACAAGTTAGGACTTCACAATCTAGAACTTATGCAACACTTAGCTTACTCACACTTAAAAACTCTAAGGGAAAATAACTTTTATTACTTGAAGAGCTACATTCAATAACTTAGCCCAATTTTGTTGAGTGGCACTCATGTAGTGCCTTAGATAAAGTTCCAGCAATGTGTTTGCTCTTTCGGTCTGTCCATCTATTTGACAATAGAAACTTGTTGAGAAGTTCAAGTCTGATCAAAAGAGTTTGAATAATTTTGTCCAAAACTTCTCTAATGATCGTCTTAGACATATCCTAATATTTCACGATATGCTTTGAGAATAGTCAAGTTGCCTCCTCTATGGTATAGTCTACTGGGGTCGGGATGAATGTTTCATACTTAGTAAATCGATCTATGATCACCAAGATGGATGCATATCCTTCTGACTTTGGGAAACTAGAGATAAAATCCATTGAGACACTCTCCGAAGGTCTCTCTGAAATGGGTAAGGGTTCTAGGAGGTCTCCAGGTTATTGTTGTTCCATCTTATCTTATTGACAGACCAAGCATGTACGCACATACGACTCCATGTCGTCATCTTGCTGGGGTCAGTAATAAGCTTGGTCAACTAGTACTAAGGTATGTGCCATGCTGGGACGACATGCCCATTTTAAGTCATGACATTCCCGAATTATCTTCTTTCGTAGGCTCTCTCACTTTGGCACATATATTCGGTTGTCCTTAATGAATAATAGCTCACTCTTTAGTCAGAATCACTTTGTTATTCCTTCATTTGTCATCTCCATGATCCTTGAAGCGAGAGGGTCATAAGCCAACCCTTCTTTGATGCGATCTACCATGGAACATATAGGCTGACTGATGATAGCAAGCTTTGCTTTTCGGCTTAGGGCGTCAGCCACATGGTTCACCCTTCCACGTTTATACTCTATCATATAATCAAGCTTAACTAAGAAGTCTTGTCATCGTGTTTGTTTTGGGCTAAGCTTCTTTTGAGTTTGGAAGTAGCTTGTGACCACATCGTTTGTCTTGATAATAAAGAAGGAAACAAGAAGATAATGTCTCCACGTACGAAGGCAATAAACCACTGCGGTTATTTTCTTCTCTTGTAACCTTTCGGTTTTGATGAGGTATATTTTCAACCATGGGTGATTATATGATTAATTTTATTCTATGAAATTATATGATTTTCATGTGTAAAAAAAGAAGAAGAAAAAAGAAAAAAAGAGAAAAATTATAACAAAAGGGAAATTGATGGCAAAAAAAAGAAAAAAAAAGAAAAAAAAGAGAAAAGAAGAAAAGAAGAAAAAATTGCAAATAACTAAAAAATTATTATTATGAAGTCACATATAGCCAAGTTTTTTTAAAAAAAGGGTGAGAGAAAGAAATTTATTTATAGACAAGCAAATTTATTATAAAAAAGAGAAAGATGGCAAAAAAGGTTGTGAACAAAAAAAATATACGAAAAAAGTGAGCAAAAAAAAAGGGTTGGCCGGCCAAACGAGGTGATCAAACCATACAAAAAATATAAATAAATTAATTAAGGGCATTCGCTACAAAGAATTTTATTAAAGTTGTCCGGTGTCGGGAATGTTAGCAGCAAAAATAAAAATATATATTAAAAAAAGAGAATTTGTTTTAGAGCCATGGCCAAAAAAAGGAGGTCGCGGGATTCCATGAGCCACGGAAATACATGCAGAAAGCCTTAGAGCCAGTAGAGTTATGCCCACGGATTCTCACTCGCGACACTTGTGGCAACCAAAAAAAACAGAAGAAAAAATATATATCATAGTAATAATGATAAAAATTTGTTTGCAAAAAGACCGACATCTTGAGCATTATAGCAACTAGTTGTCTACGTGGTCATCTGAATGCATTATATATGTATATAAAAAAAGATGATGCATGTGTGAAGCATAGCACACAAATGAAGTGACGACCATAATGCAGACACTTTGAATAATGTTGTAGAGTTCGTACTTCAAAACTTGACGGAGATGAATAAACTCTTAAGTCCGCATGTAGCATCAAAGTCCTGCCGGGGAAAAAGAGAAACGGAAAGGAAGGAGGAGTTTCCGTTGGAATTTTGTGGGGAGAAGACAAGTCTAGGTAGTGGGACGGCAGAGCTCCAGCACATGGAGTTGAAAAGCGTGGAGAATCGGTCATAGGAGGTTTAAGACCTTCAGGCCTGATCACACTAGTAGTGGAGAAGAGAAGGCCTTGCTCGGAATTGGAATTTTGAAAAGATGTCTGGGGAGCAAGAATAGTAAAATAACGAGTTGTGCTGTCCAAAAATGGCTTGTAATCTGTCGGAGATGCAGGAACCGAGCATTGATACCGATAAGCTCAGTTACAAGATTTTCTCAATCCTCAAAAGCAAGTTCCTCTTCGGCTACGGTGGTCAGAAGCTATGGATTCCCAAGCAAATTGCTCCGTCAGGCACTGATGTTCTCCAACCAACAGCCGCAACTGCCGAAAAATAGTAGTGTGGCCTCCATCAAGAACCAGAGAAGGAAAGTCTGCATCCTCAGCATTGACGGAGGCGGAATGCAAGGGATTGTTGCCAAGAAGACCCTGGCGTACCTCGAGCAAGCTCTCAAGAGCAAATCCGGTGATCCATATGCGAGAATCGCCGATTACTTCGATGTCGCGGCAGGTTCTAGTGTCGGAAGGATTTTCACTACGATGCTCTTCCCCATGAAAGGCAGAGAAAGCCGACCTATCTTCCGTGCCGAGGACACATGGAAGTTTTTAGTAGAGCAGGGGAAATAGTTCTATCGGACGTCATCCGGCAACGGGAATGGTTGATTCCTCCGACGAGTCTTCAAAGGAAGCTGCGACAGAGGAAGCACCGGGTTGGAAAGGGCGATGAAAGAAGCATTTACAGAGGACAGCCGAAATCTGACGCTGAAAGACATGTTAAAGCCGGTACTGATAATCTGCTACGATCTCACGAGTGTGGGGCCATTTCTCTTCTCGAGAGCCGACGTGCTGGAGACGGACAACTACAATTTTCGGCTATGGGAGGTGTGTCGGGCAACGTCGATGGAACCGGGAATATTCGAGGGGATGGATCGTCGGGAACAAAAGAAGCTCGCTGCTAAGAACGAGGACCTATGTAAGGAGATTCGCCAAAAGGAGGGTGTCGAGGAACGGCCAAAGGAAACTGCCACTTAGAGGCTGAAGGAGGCAGCTGACATATATGACACCTTTGACATGCGCGTCAACCGCCAATGGACTGAGAAGAAGGTTGAAGAGATAATAGAGCGCGACTGGCGGATTCTTCCGTGAGAACTTCAATATCTCCTACATGGGTTCTCGCATCCCCCGGCCGATACGGAATTGGTCTGAGAGCAAGCTCAGCAACGAGCTGCTGAAGGTAGTCGTAGAGATGGCTAATGAGGAAGTCAGCGGAGGATGACGCTGAATTGAAGTAGATATGCCCCTAGGACCCAGCTGGCAGCTTTGAGATTGGGCAGGTTATGTACAAGTTCAGCCGTTTGAAATCAAGAGGGCCACGAAGAATACTCTGCACACTGCAATGCGGAAGGAGACAGCGGGCGCTGGCTTGACGGGACTGGAAAAGCTAAGGGTGCGTTTGTGCAGCGTAGAAAAATATCAATTAAAATTTTTTAATTTAAAATTTTTCATTTTTCATAATTATTTTATTTTTTAATTATTTTTTCACATTTTTCTATACAAACTACTTTATTTTTCAATCATTTCTACACAACTACCCATATAACTAACCTATCATTTTAACTTTATTCTTTTTACTCCTCATCATTACTCCTATTATATCACATCATTTTCTATTAATTTAATAATTTCTACCCAAAAAACTTTTCATCAAAAGTTTTACCTCTAAACAAACACACCCTAAGTCGAGACTACCGATTAAGTAACGCTTAGACGACATGGGGGTTCGAACCAGCAAAACTTAGTACCGCGCGCGTAAATTACTGTCCCGTGGAGTCTCTAATGACGAATACGGTACCTGCGGAACTGCCAACTTGGGGTCATTTGAACTCTATAAATAGCGACCGTGACTCCCATTTGAAGGAAGACACAGGAAAAGAGACCAGAGACAAAAAAAAAAAAAAAGGACAACGCTGGGAGGATAAGCTCTCTCATCCCATTAAAAAAACAGAGAGGAGACGGAAACACAGCCCCGGGAAGATAAATTCTCTCATTTTTAAAAAAGAGAACGTAAATTCTCAGCCATTTTTAATTTCTACAAGTATTTTTTAAAAAAATATATTATATCTATAAGGTCTCCAAAAATATATATTTTTCTAAAATACATATATATATTAAAGACCTCCTTTAATATATATATTATTTTCT
>JAXCLR010000105.1:34716590-34731599 GCA_035584095.1 Annona squamosa | reverse complement strand
TACTCCCCAGGTGGTGGGTTGAGTCGATACACGGGACTAAATACTTTTTATGATAAAAAATTATATATATATATATATATATATATTTAGAGAGACCTGAGATCCCGAGACAAGTCTCTTCATCCCAAGAAAAGAAAAACCCGAAAGTTTTCTAACTTTTTTAGTTTTCCTCAAGTTTTTTTAAATAAATCTATATCTATTAAAAAAATTCAAATATATATATCATTTTTTAAAATATATATATATTAAAGGTTTCCAAAAATATATATGTTATTTTCTAAAATACATATACATTAAAGGGCTTTCAAAATATATAATATATATTATTTTACATACTCCTCAAGTAAATACTCCCCAGGTAGTGGGTTGAGTCGATACACGGGGCTAAGTACTTTTTTTATGATAAAGAAATAATAATATATATATTTAGAGAGGTCCGGGATCTCGAGATAAGTCTCCTCATCCCGAGAAAAGAAAAACCCATAAGTTTTCCACCCTTTTTAGTTTTCCTCGAGTTTTTAAATAAATTTATATATATTTAAAAAAACCTTCAAATATATATTATTTTCTAAAATACGTATATATTAAAAGGCTTCCAAAAATATATATATTATTTACTGAAATACATATATATATATTAAAAGGCCTCTAAATATATATATATATTAAAGGCTTCCAAATATATATATTATTTTCTAAAATACACACATATATATATTCAAGACCTCCAAAAATATATATTATCTTTTCTAAAATACATATATATATATATTAAAGGGTTTCAAAAATATATATATAAATTATTTTCTAAAATGCATATATATCTTAAAGGCGTTGAAATATATATATATATATACATATATTATTTTCTAAAAAAATATATGTATATACATACATATACTTCTCCCCAAGTAACTATCCCCAGGTGGTGGGTTGAATTGATAAACGGGGCTAAGAATCTTTTTTATTTTTATATAAAAAAACATTTTTACTCAATCCTGAGCCTTGATGTCCGAGTAAGGCCACTATGTGAACCTGCTGCGCTGCCAGAATGGAATCGTCAAACTCCCCTAGTTTTCATGATTTGAGCAATCAAATCGTGATGGATCTAAATAGATCATACTATTGCTATAGTAAGAGAGTTTTTATAAAACACCTATTACATGCACTTTACCCTTAGTTGAGGAATATGTGTGATCCATGGAACCCTCTAAGTGGTACCGACCTATCGACACGGAAATTTAAATAGAGGGGGAAGACGCTTTGCATTAAAAAATTATGAAAATTCTTTTCTTCAGCCATGATCGGGAATTTATAAATCCATTGCGATATGTATACGTGTAAATTCTACACTGGTCGCGCTTGAAAACTAGGCGAGCAACTTTCACCCATACCCATTATTTAGGCTCAAACGGGCCCAAAACTATTCAATAAGTTTGAGTGGGCCCAAAAACCTTCTAAAAGGCTTATTTGGGCCCAAAATCCTCTAGCAGGCCCAATTGGGCCCAAATCCTTCAATTACTTTATTTGAGTCTAAAACTTCCCGAGGTGGCTTAAAACATCTTAGTTTGACCAAAAATTCTAACAATAAGCCCAATTGAGCTCAAAACTTACTAATAAACTCATTTAAATCCAAAACTTCCCAATGAGCTTACTTGGGCTTAATATTCCATATTTGGGCCCATAACATTTGTTGGTCCACCTAGGCACAAAACTAACTCCATTTGGGCCCAGTCTGGCCCACTTGAACCCATTTAAACCAAAAAGCTCATTTGAGCCTAAGTTGTTGAGCCAAGCTTAGATAGGCCTAATCTCTTTTTAACAAGCCTAGTTGGGCCCAAACCTCTTTAATTGGTCTAAGCTGACTCAAACATATATTCAAAATTTGGTTAATTTTATTTCTTGGTAAAACTACCCAATTTCTCAGTCCAAAGATTGAATGCGGGACACACCGACTTATTAAGCTGAAAGCAAGAGACGCTAGTCTGTTGTGAAAATCCAGAAGCTGAGAGCGTACTTAGCTTGTTGTGTAGGGTCACTAGTATAGCTGATAAGCCTCTCACTATTCCTAAACCGAGTCATCACTATCTGGGAGTATCCTTTGATGAATTGCCGATAATAGTTGACTAGTTAAAGAAAGGACCAAAGTTAGGGTATTATAGTTGGTGGACTGCAATCTAGGATAACCTTTACTTTCTCTCCATCCATGCTTAACTCTCCATCGCTTATCGTATGATCTAAGAATGACACTTTCCTTTGAGCAAAAGAGCATCTATCCTTCTTGATATAAAGTTAATTATCTCTGAGGACTTTGAAGACCTTCTTCAAGTGTTGAATATGTTCTTCTATGGTAGTGCTATAGACTACAATATCATCCAAGGATACCACTACAAATTTGTCTAAGTAGGGATAGAAGACATTGTTCATAAGGGTGCAAAAAGTGGTTACGGCATTGGTGAGTCCAAAAGGTATAACCAAGAAATTGTAAGATTTGTATCTTGTTACTCAAGTTGTCTTTGGTTCATCATTTTTGGGAATGCGAACTTAATAGTACTTTGATCTCAAGTCTAGCATGGTGAAATATCTTTTCCCTCCAAGTCGATCGAAGAGATCGGCGATCAATGAGATAGGATACTTATTCTTCACAATGATCCATCGTACTGCTTCTAGAAGAGCATCGATGCACTATATGGGGATTTAGATGGTTGAATAAAGCCAGAATCAAGTAGATTCTTCAACTGAATTCTTAATTCATCTAACTCCTTTGGGGACATCTTATATGGTACTGTGGATGGGGGCCTTGCTTGTAGCTCCGACTAAATCTTGCGATCCACCTCCTGTTGAGCTGGGTAATTCAGGTGGCATCACATCCTTGTATTTTTTAAGGACAACACATATTTCGTTAGGCATATCAAGAGGAGCGGGATCAGTATTCATCTTTAAAGTCGACAGGTATGTAGGTTCTCTCCTCTTAAGTCCCTTAGAAAGTCGCATAGCCGATAAGATCTTGCCTTTTGATTCGGTTTCTCTCCTCAAAGGTATCATGTCTGCTTCTTTGCTACTTATGATGCATAAAGAGTTGACGTTAGAGAGCGAAAGAGCTCGTACCTTATTTACGAACTCCAGTCCTAGTACCATAGAGAAGTCGTCCATGTGTATGATGGAAAGATCGACCTTGTCTTTCCATTCTCCAACCGACACCTCTACGTCTAAGGTCATACCCACCGCGACTTTAGCTATGTTGTTCACAGTCTTTAACTACTCTCCTTCCTTTCTGATCTTGTAATGCCCCGATGCGCAGGTGCGGATTACAATGTGGTACCTTAATCCACGAATCTTTTTTAGGTGGTGAAGTTCGTGCATGAAATCTAAAGTTTCATGCTTATATGAGCAAAGGCTTTTCCTAATTTGTCGGGAAATCAGCCTGAAATTTTTTTATTTTCTTCTCTTTAAAACCTACATTGATTCTATTTCCTTAACTAAAATCCGGCAGCATGTCGTTTATACTTAGGATGTTTGAGTGATACAAAACCTAATAGTCATTACAAATCTAACATTTTTTACTAAATCACTCAAATCTACTTTAATTCATCTAATACATTCCTTGTACAATAATATTTCATGTGAGAAGCTAACTACTATATTTAATAACAATATAAAATATTTAAACATAATACATACTCACAATTATAATAATTACAATCAAATTGCCATAATTCTTTAGAAATATTAAAAATTATACATTTACTGCTTTACTAGCAGTGAAGGCTCTTCTATCAAATCTGCATCATTTACACTCACTGATTAGTTGAAAACAATAAGCAATAAAATACTCAGTAAGCAAGCATTTAGAAATATGTAATTTTCAAGACCAGTGGCATTAACTGAAATCATAAAAACTCTTAAAATCCTATTATGCATGTGTGATAATGAGATGAATGCACACGTGCGCATTATTCCATGACTTATTCATCATTTGGCAGATGACACTTATCAAATGATCACCTGCCCATATGTTGGACACACAGATTAGGCAACGTCAAGGACGAACTATCCGTCCAATTACAACATTAATAAATTCTCCTTAATTCACTTTCCATGCATAAGTTCCATTCACATGTGTATCGTATGCATTTATGGCATGAATTGAGTTTTGCCAACTCAACATGATAAAAGGGTTTCTATATAGAAATCAAATTATAAAACATATTTCAAGCGTACATTTTTTTTGTAAAAACTATACATAGGGTAATGGTCATCCCTAAATACATTTATAATGCATATCAATTTAAAAAAATATTTAAATAAAACAAACTTATTAGCAAATAACCTTTATTGAATAAAAAGGCAAGAATAAATTTTTCTTACTATAAAATTCTTTTGAACAAAAGGAATCTTGAAGAACTTGCTTACTTTTTTCTTTTAGCTTCTTCCATCTTTCCTTTACCCTTCCTATCATGGCCAACAAAGAATTCATCTAAGTATTTATTTAGACTATTACATCTACTTGTTTTAGGACTAATTATGCATTTAATTTTTTTAAAGATCTTTGGACATAGAGTTCAAGTATTCATTCATTTATCCAAATTCCCTTCAACTTAGCCACACTTTCAAATTAAGTGAACTACACCCTTACAAGCTAATAACTCGCGAAAATGCAAGTTTTTATGACCCATTTCAAGCTAATTTTGTATGTTAGTCCAAGAGAATGTGAGCATCCGTAGAGAGAAGGAAAAAGACTTCTGTTTCCAGCGCATCCGAAGAGGAGATTCGATCTCATTTGTGGAAACTCAAGAGAATCAATTTTTCTTTTTTCAATCTATTTCCTTTTCTCTGTTTTTGGGAATATATTTAACTTAGGTTTAATGGGATTTGATGTCATGTTCTTGAACTAAGCTTCCATTAGATGAGAAGTTGAGATGAATTGAGATCTGACTATATTGTTTTGGTTCTTTATGATTCATAAATGAATATTTGATTTACTATATAATTATATTGTGTGGATTTACCCTTGTATATGTCGTTTAATGTTTTTTACACAATTAGCTACCTTGTAAGATGATTTAATTACAGGATTCATCATTGAAAAAGGAAAATCTATACAAGATCCATATGTAGGGCATAAGTTTCTTCCTTTATTAAATAAAAATGTTTAATGGATAGGAATATACCGTTAAACCCTATGTATTCATGAATAGGTTATGTATCTATCAATTCCATTTCATTTAATTGCATAAGAACATAGCAATTAGGTGTTATGTAATTAGCTTTATGTGTTGAAATATATATATAAAGATTAGTGAACTTGGACTAGAAAATTCTTGCACAATCTAAAGAAAATGAACTAATTCAATATAGTTTAGATTTAAGGATTCCTAACTATCCCATCTGTCATCCCAATTTGATAAATCCTTTTTGGTATTCCAGTTATTCCATTAAACTCTTCTATATTTTTTTTTACTTATTTTGTATTTTTAACTTTATTTGCAAAATCCCTTTCTAATCACCGAAAGCAATTGAACTAATTAATAACACTAGTTAGACCATATCCTCGTGGGAACGATACTTCACTCACTCAAGTAATAAAGAGTGAGTGAAGTATCATTCCCACGAGGATATGGTCCAACTAGCGTTATTAATTAGTTCAGTTGCTTTTGGTGATTAGGAAGGGGTTTCACAAATAAATTCGAAAATGCAAACTAATAAAAGAAATAGAGGAGAATTTAGCAGAAGAGTTGGAATACAAAAGATAATTTATCAAATTGGGATGATAGATGGGATAGTTAAGAATCCTTGAATCTAAACTATATCGAATTGGTTCTTTTTTTTAGATTGTGCAGAAATTTTCTAGTCTAAGTTCTATGATCTTTATATATATCTTCCAATACATATAAAGCTAATTACATAATATCAAATTGCTATGTTCCTATGCAATTAAATGAGATGGATTTGATCGATACATAACCTGTTCATGACTACATAGGGTTTAACGGTATATTTCTATCCATTAAACAATATTCTTTAAAAAAGAAGAAACCTATGCCCTACACATGGATCTAGAAGGGATTTTTCTTTTCAAATGATGAATGCAATTAAATTATCTTGCAAGGTAGATAATCTTGTAAAAAGCATTAAACGACATATGCAAGTGTAAATCCATATAACATAATCTTGCAGCAAATCAAATATTCATTTTTGAATAATAAAGAACAAAAACAATATAGTCAGATCTCAATTCATCTCAACTACCCATCTATGGAAGTTAGTTCAAGAACATGGCGTCAACTCCCATTAAATCCAAAGCGAATGTATCCCCAAAATAGAGAAAAGGAAAGAGATTGAGAAAAAGAAAAACTAAATCTCATGAGTTTCTACCAACGAGATCGGATCTCTTCTTCGAATGCTCTGGAAACAAGCTAGCTACCCTTAAAATACCCTTACTTGGTCTTGTTACAAATAGAAGTTTCATTTTACTTCATACACATGCCACATACTTAGATAGGCTAAATAAGTTTATATGTCACATACATTGCATTTCACATTTAACCATTATATGCTTACAGGGCCTTAGATTCTAAATTCACAACTCTTGGTTAATCCTATCAAATGACTTACATACATCAAAGAATTCATAGAATTAAGTCAATCTTATCGTATAGATCTTACATATTTAGAATTTATAAATTTAATCTGTATCATATCTCAAATTTCATATATTACAGGCTATTAAAGCCTTTTCATCCTTTTATACATGAAAATACACTTAGATAAACTCAGATATGCATAAACTTAGCATTTGATGCATGAGTTAATACATATAGAATAACATACCTTTCACACGATATATAAATGACCATTTCATATTATAAAGGCCATTTGAACTTAATATAGCCTTTACAACTTATTTTAACAAGTTAAAGCCAACTAGATTGTTTACTTATTTCATTCCATCATATTCTTATATTTTTAAAACATCAAGATAAGTTTTTTTCATTACCATTTTCAACTATATTCAAACATAATGGGCTTCTTATTTTAGGGTGTATTTGACAATGAATAAAATTTTTGATGAAAAATTTTGGATAATAAAAGTTGTCAAATGATGTGATATGACTGGGGTAATGATGAGTAGTAAAGAGGATAAAGATAAAATAGATAAGTTAGTTGTATAAAAATGATTGAAAAGTAGAGTAGTTATATAGAAATATGTGAAAAAATGATTAAAAATATGATAATTATGGAGAGTGAAAAGTTATAACTTGACATTTTCTATCAATTGCCAAACACACCCTTAATTAGGTTTCTCAACCTAATTTCTACGTCCCTAAAAATATAACTATTAAATCTCATTACCCATTGAAAAATAGCTTAAATAACTTGATATTTTAAACTATAATAACATTTTACCCAACATGTTTTTTTTTTAATTTAATAGTTTATTTCATTTTACTCTTAGCCAACTCTCTTACTTGCTTAAAAGACATCATTTATTTCGTTTCGTATTTATTCCCTTTCTACATCAAACTTATGAGTTGATTTAATAATTTGTTTTCATGGCCAAATCACCTAGTTAACTAGGCTATTTCACTTAAATCTCAGCACTCATAGCTTTACATATAATATATCATCATCTAATCATCAAACTAATCATAATTATATAAATACAATAATTAAATACCTAAAATTCATATCCATAACCTATAAACTCAATTTAATAGTTAGATTTTCACCAACTTCCCTTACCTTCCATTTATCTAACTTATTATTTATCATTTCATTATCATTCGTATGTATTATACTTTTTAATATAATAATTATAACCCATCATAGATCATAACCAAATTCATCATATATGCTCCAGCCTAAATTTTACCTCCATTTAGGCTTGAAATTCTTATATATAATTTTTTAATAATTACAACTTTGCTTAACCACCTATTTATCATAAATAAATTATATATTATGCTTCTAAAATTAAAAGTAATCATTTAGGAGTCATCCTGAAACCCAAAATCATCACTCATACACTGCTCAAATTTGGTCAGTTAGATGAGAGAGTTTTAAGCTTTTAGATTTAGGAATTTTTCTCCCTTTTATTTTTGCACAATTTAAATGCCACAAGTTCGATATTTTTAACCCCTCTAACCATTCATACACATGTTACACAATTGTCACTTATTCATTCATTTTTTTCCATATTTCGTTTAATACCAAAATTATATAAAATTCACCTCGTACTCATTTAGTTAAAAGAAATCTCATACCTCCATGCAAATTTTCTAACTACTCAATTTTATTTATCATATATATATATATAGATTTTGGCTTCAAGATTTGCACATTTTGATTTAAATTCATGTTCATATAATATTAAATTACTAAATTAAATATTTACAGGCAATAACACGTACCTATAACATACATACCTACTTGCCCTCATTCTTTCTATCCAATTTCTACATCTAAATGGGTTCAAAATTATTTATTAATCATCCCATACACAAAATGTACAAAAGCCCTGTGCCTAGACTATGTTTTAGGGCAACCCCATATTCAAGTTATGATGGAAATTTCAAAATTTCCTTTCTTACTCAAGATTATGCATGTAATTTTAAAAATAATACATCCCAACATCATTTAAATATGCTATATATTAATTTGGGGTAGAAATCTTAAACTTTTCAATTTTTAAAATTTCAGATTCATGCATAAGATTCAATTTTCACATTATATTTGCATGATTACGTTTCCAAAATCCATATTTATAAGAATCCATGAAAACCCCCATGATTTAGACAACAATTTGGGTAGAAAATAAAAACCCTAACTCACTATAGCTATGGATCTGAATTTTCATCTCCTTTCTTATAATTTCTCCCTTCATTCTTATAGATCTACCCATATTAAACCAAAGCCTCATGATTTTGGAATGCTTAGAGAGATAATTTCAAAAATCAACCAAAAAAATCCATCTTCTTTACCTTCGGCCGGCGACGGGATGATCAGCGGCAGTGGCTAGCATCGGCGACATCTTCTCTGGTATTGGGCAAGCATGCAACCAGACCTCCTTCTCTTCCTTCTCTTGTCTCCTCCTTCTCTTTCTATTTATTTTTCTCCCCTGCTCGTTTTCCTCCCTCCCTCTTTGTTCATGTGATGGGAGAGAAAAGGGTTGCCTTATATGGCTCCACTTAAGATAGTTCGCACATACACACATGCGGCTACCCCTCTATAGATTTTTTTAATAAATATCCATATTAAATATGTCATAAATCATGTGATTTTAAATTTTTATGATTTGAACTCATAATACATGTTTAAAATCATTAAATCATGGCTATTTATTAATTTAATAATTTAAACCAATTAAATTATTTAAATAGGACCATTTAACCACAATTAGTTAATATACTTCTTCATTTTTTCGATTCAATAATGGCATTTCAACTCATTATTACTTATTTATTATTTTCCTCTTCTTTATTTTATAATTTTAAGGCATTTATTTATATTCAATCTCATTAATTTCTTGGCCCAAAATTTACATATATATATATATTATATGTTGAAAGTTACAATTTAAAAATTGTGGTCATTACAGATCTTAAGGCCTAACCTCTTAGTCTCCTTCTCAGTCATAAAGTTATGTGTTGCCCTTGTGTCAATCAAGGCCTAACTATCCTTGTCAATGATCTTTACAGGCACGTACATTAGTCCCTTGGCTAATTGCATTGGTGATTTCACACTAATGACTACATTTAAGAATTGTAGAGATCCTATTCTAATCTAATTGTTTGAGTCTTCACGAGGCTTCTAATCAAATTACGTCACAAGAGCACTTAGAGATTTTCTCTTCGGACACTTAGCCGCATAGTAGAGACTATTACTAATGAATTAGTTAACTATTTTGGAGGATCCTTTTGCCTTGTCTTTGTTTTTGAGGTCATATTATTTGCCTTGAGTTGGAGCTCTTGTTTTATCATTTTTTTCTTCCCCACCGTTCTTCTTATAGTCTTTTCTTATCCTTGTACTTAGAAGGGTCTCCTCTTTTGAATTTAGCCAAGCTTTTGGCTGCAACTATGGTCGACTGCATTTATAGCTGAAGTAAGATCTTGTACATTTGGCATATTAGTTCCCACTTCGCTCGTGGTTGTGATTCATCAATGAAGAAGAACTTCTTAAGCTTTTCAGGTAGATTAGGGATGTCAAGGGATGTCTTGGTTAACTCATCGACGTAGTCCCTGATTGTGCATGTGTGCTTTAGCCTTCGAAGATTGGCTTTTATCTCATCCTCTGCATTCTTAGGATGGAATCAAGCTTTGAAATCACGTTTGTGTATTTCTTAATTGGATATAAGAACTGTACATTTTTGGATGTCTTCCCTTCGACATCTCCACAAAGTCTAGGCTGAATCAGTAAGGTAGAGAGTTGTCATGCAGATCCTTCTTCTGTCATTCTCCATTATCAAATATTTAAAGTATTGCTCTAGTCCCCAAAAGAAGTTGGGACTTCTCAACCCGGAACTAGGGCGACACTTAGCTCACTCACACTTTTGTCAGGACTAAGTAAGCTAACCTGAACCAAACACTTAAGGAAGTGATGATAGAGAGGTAGTGAGCAAAAAGGAAAAGACTGTGAAGGAAAAAGACTTTTATTACTTGAAGATTTTTACAAGAGGGCTAGAAGACTATAAGAAAACTCACTCTTGGAGGTTGGATGGAGCAAATAAGCCATCTCCCCTATTTATAGGCTCCACCCTCCTCCTGAAGTTCCCCGAATCATTACATGTGTTCTTAAATGGACGGTTAGGATTGTTCCGTGGAATCTTTTCACCTCTTCATTAAAATTCTCTAGATCTCTCTCAAATTATCTTGGTCTTTTTGGAGATTCTAGAGGATTCAAGAGAAGTCTTGAAGACTTTAGAGTTTTATATACTTTACAATGTAGGAATTTTCTAGAACACTTTATTATTTATATGATTTTTCTATAACCGTGTAGAGGTTTCTTATTGTAACATCTATTAAGATAATTAGGGTATGACACATGGCTACCCTTCTTCTTCATTTGACAACTTCAATTAATGACTACCATCTTTAGCCGGTGCTGCAGTTAAAACCCACCTTTCTAGCTGAAGCTCAAGTTTGATGCATCCATTGTAAATCGTAGTTGTCCATGCTTCAATGCAACAAAATTGTTCCAAGATCCATTAAGTCCAAGCCGACCGAGCAAATCCTCTATCGATTATGCAACTAGAAATTTCTGCCAAGCACCCCAAATTAAAAGCATTGATTTAAAGACTGGTTGTTGCATTCAATCAGACAACACATGGCAGTCCATCACCAATCATCCATAGCTATGCCATTAATTGGTGCCCAAAGCTACATTCTTCTTCTAACACATCATCAATTTTCGAAATTGCATCCCTATGTCGACCAAGCAGAGAAATCCACTATTTTCAAATACAACTAGTTAAAGAAGTAGCTGATGACACCATCGGCCATCCAACTAAGCAAACCTAAATCTATCCATTTCCAGCAGCTTCTAACTAATTAGTGGCTCCCAAGCAGCCACATTATTTTTCATCACCGAATAGTTAGCAACCCACGACCCCGATCAATTGAGCTTGATCCTCTTCACCAAATGGCAACAACAACCATCTTCCAAGCAACGGCAACAGAACAACACAGTAATAACCAAACTCTCTTCCATGAAAGTTACTAGCCAACATCTCGTAATCTTCTCAACTATAATCAGCAGTTTGGCACAAAATTTAGTAGCCCACAACAAAATCCATCATGCCCCTGCATCTTTACTTTTTTCGGCTAGCCTTGACCACACATTTATTTGTGATTTTCTCCATTCTAAATCCAAATCCACAACGTCCATTTCTATATTTTCCAGCACACCGAACAGCTCAAGCCCAAGTATTTAGATTTGAATCAATTGTTATAATTGATGATCTCTATTTCAACCAAAGGAATAGCAAGCTTAATAGGCGGTAGCTTCAAACCTAGTAGCCATTGGAGCTTGGTGCAGGTCTCTGCCTGACCATTGATTTACAATCACAACAAGTAATGGTAACAACTACAATGACTTAGGTTAACAATAGGCAATATGGAGGAGGAAATGAAGGCAATTGTAATGAAGAGATGGAAATCTTACATAAGTCTCCCAACTTGGCCAAGGGGTGTAACACAAGCTTATAAGAAGATGGTCTCTCATGCTTTAAAAAATAAATACTCTTTCCCTCACTTGGTGGGACCTACCCGTTAAGTGGAATAAGCAACAAAGGCTCATGATAGAGGTTCCCTTTTCGCTTTAGGTGATGTAAATTTATTTTATTACTTTATAGTTTTAATGCTTTGTAGTAATTAATTTTATATTTGTAGTTTTAATTTTTAGATTAGATTTATTTTTTATTTAATGCTTTATTTTTTTCTTTTTAATTTTTAGATTAAATTTAATGCATTATCTCTTTCCTGCTTTTATCGTTTAAGTTTTATAGTTTTTAATGCTTCCTTAAGTAAATTTAATTAAGTTATTAATTAATTGCAATTTCTTTCTCTTTCTACCTTCTCTTCTCTAACTTCCTCCTTTTCTCTTTCTTCTCTCTTTCTCTACCTCCTCTCATCTCTTCCTATCTCTCAACTTTCTCTTTCCTCTTTCTTTTTTCTGATTTCTTTCTTTATCTCTCTTCTATCTCTGTTTTCTCTTTCTCTCTCTTGCTCATTCTTCTCTGTCCAGCTTCTTTCTTTTCTCTCTCTCATTTCTTCTCTCTTATTGTAAGTAAATCTCAAACAATTCAAAATTTTATCGCTTCTATATGAATTTGACCTGACTCACCATTATTTTAAGTTATCTTTCACATAGTATTAACTTTAATATGTTTCAATTATTTTAATTAGAAGTGATAATAGTTTTCTTAACAATAAGTACTTAGTTTGCATCATATATAGGAAATCCAGAAGTTCTGAGATTCAAGTGGGAGTATCGTAAGAAAATAATAAAAATAACAATTTTTTCACTATTGCCTCCCCAAGCATATGGGCCCCACTAGTATGATGAGATAAAACTCTCATCTAGTTAAATTAGAATTCAAGCTTAATGAACTTATGAGATTTTATTTAGAAGTCGATTTTAGTTCGATGAATATGTATTTTTATTGAAAGTATTTTTGCGTTTAATTAGACTATTCTAGTTAATTGTTTAAAGCATTTATATCAAATGTTATGGTTTTTAGGTGAGGAATTTAATATGTTTGGTATGATTTAATTTTAAAATCGCAAGTTTTTTAAGATACAAAATCTTACAGAAAAAATGCCTTAGTTAATGCTTAGAACACATTTGTTGATATTATTGTTGTGTTTTTCTTATCTATTTTATTTTACAAGTTAAATGATCTGAGATATGTATATATAATGTCGATTTTGAAAGTTTTTTATGGACTAACAATCTTGTAAAATATGCTTTATATTAGTCTTTGATTTTGTGATATCATAAAACCACAGATTCATTAGAAGCGATCAATTCAATAAAAAAAGACCAAAGATGAAGTGGTATTTCTAACGTCCAAGACTTGTATTCATGATGGGAATTCATTTTTTGCAACCTTGCTTGGTTGCATGTAGTGTATGCATGAAGAGGACTCATCTAGATACATGTTCGGTACTTTGGATTAAATATTATAATATATGCATATATGTGGGAAAGGGTGTGCGTTGGCAGGTATACTTAGTGGATTTTTTCTTTCAAATTTGTGACATTTTCGGTATTTTGGATTTTTAGGAACAGATCCATTTTTGGGAAAATTTACAGCAAAGGACTATTCTATTTTGTTGAGGATTGACTACTTTAGCTTTGACTTATATGATCAAATAGTCAATTTTTATGTTTTTAATATTTCTAGACTCAATGAAAGGGTTTCATTTTGCATTTGAGGCTTGATTCTTTTAAAGCTATTAAATTAAATGATTATTTTATCATTTAATTAAATTTTAAATTGAGTTGTTATTCATTTTCAAATAATTTTTTTACTTTCTAGTCGTGTAGGGACTAACTTATTATTTCTATAGATTTAATAAATCAAGTGAGACATTAGAGACTGGGTTGCCCTAAAATTTTCAAGAATATTTAATTTTTATTTATTTATTCAAATGCATATATTGAGAATAATGAACTTGTATTTTATTTTTTTTGCCATGATATAATAATGAGAACATGACTAATGGAAGTAGATTTTGATTTTTTTAAAAATTATTAATTGTAATAATTGATTACTTCATAAATGTGTGATTGATCTTGAAAATTTATATTAAATATACGGTTTATGATCACTTTTTTGGATCGATGTGTTTCAATTCCAAACTAGTTTTTAGCAAGGAGATTATTCATTGCCGATTCTAAAATTTTAGGAAAAATTAATTGTAAATATACTCCCTGAAATCTAACATACTCGCTAAAATATTTTATAAATAAAATTACATCATACCACATATGATCTGGCAAATAAATAAAAAACTTCATCTTTGATTGTAGAAAAGTCTTAGATGTAAATAAAATGATTAATTATATATATTATTATATCCAATAGATATTTTGTTATATATAATAAATTTTTTCCATAATTATAGTTCCTAAAAACTTTTCTTGTAGTGATTAAAAATAAATTTATTGTTGTAACTAATTTTCAAAATCTTTTGGAAAAATTTCTTTCTTTTATGATTAGTTGCACATATTAAAAATAAAAATATTTAAAAATTAATTTTGAAAATTGATGCTAAGAGTAACATTATCTTTTTTTAATATATTTTCGCAATTATTGGATTGAAAAAAGAAAGTTTAAACTTGGAAAAATGGGTTGGTAAAATCAAGTTGTGGGTTGGTAAAATGGATTGTTATCAGATTAAATAATAAAAATAAAAATGATAAATAAGACATATCATCATCATCATCATCATCATAAGCCATTTCCCACCTATGTGGGGTCGGCTGCATGGATTCTGTTACGCCATT
>JAXCLR010000105.1:34696796-34716490 GCA_035584095.1 Annona squamosa | reverse complement strand
CTGACATGCCAACCCTCGCTTTTTTCCCGGGCTTGGGACCGGCAGTAAGATAGAAACTCTTACTGGCAAGGTTAAATAAGACATATAATATTAATAATTTAATTGAATTTAAAAATTCAATTTTATTATATTTTTAATTACAATGTCTTATTCCATTGTTGATAAGTATGTATAACTCATAAAATAAATATCAATAAAGGGGAATAATATTGGGCATTAATCGTCTTGGGCGTAGTCATGTGAAAATCAAGCTGGTCTCAATGTGTTTTTTTAAAAAATTTTTTACTCATTTTGGAATCCACTTGAATGAAAAAATTTAAATCTTTTTCACTTTGAAAAATAAAAAATAGATATGACTAAGTATAGAAATTTTGAAAAAAATTGTGTGGACACATCTAAGTAAGTCCCACAAATGAATAAAAATTTTTTAATGAGTAATTTTTTTTAAAAAAAAGTATCTGCATGATATTATTCTCTATGACACAACTTAGGTTTGAGAACTCGAATTGATAAAATGGTAAAGATGATAACGATTTCAAAATAAAAGTTATTTAAAATAAATTACATATGAGAAAAATTCATGAATAATAAACATTATATTATTATGAATCTTTTATTTTAGTTTAATTTGAATATTTGAATCAAATAAAAAGTTTAATCCTAAATCTACAATTAAAATTATTTTAAATGCGAGATATTTTTCAAAGTCATGAATATTTATTTTTACAATTTCAATAAATTTTTACTGTGAATAATTAGCGTTTTAATTTTTTATCAAATAAAAGAATTTAGATTATTCTAATCATAATTTTAAATTATTCAACATATTTCCCTACCATATTTAAATTCAAAATCTAGAAATTTAAATAATATTTACAAAAATGGTATGAGAAAATGGATAACAGTGTTAAAATAAATTATGTACTATAAAGTTTTCCATCATATTACTATGGAAGTTGATGGTGCAGTGGAGTTTTACAACCAAACAGTTGCGCAACTAGATTTCAACAGTCTGCAATGAAAATTTGGTTGGATTTAAAATAAATTATATATGATAAAAATTCATGAATAATAAATATCATATTATTATGAATCTTTTTATTTTAGTTTAATTTGAATATTTGAATCAAATAAAAAGTTTAATCCTAAATCTACAATTAAAATTATTTTAGATAAGAGATTTTTTTTGAAAGTCATGAACATCAATTTTTATAATTTCGTGTAATTTTTGCTGTAAATAATTAACATTTTAATTTTTTTATCAAATAGTAGAATTTAGATTAGTCGAATCATAATTTTGAATTATTCAACATATTTCTCTACCATATTTAAATTCAAAATCTAGAGATTTAAATAGTATTTACAAAAATGATATAAGACAATGGATATCAGTGTTAAAATAAATTATGTACTATAAAGTTTTCCATAGTATTATTATGGAAGTCGATGGTACAAGGGAGTTTTGCAACCAAACAATTGCGCAACTAGATTTCAACAATCTGCAACGAAAATTTGGTTGACAATAAATAATAATATTTCTTAGCTTGCAACACGTGCTATATTGTTAAGGTTAGTAATGATCATGGTTAGCCCCTAGCCCACTAGTTCAATCTATTTATAAATGAATTTGGGATAGAATTTTTAGATAAATGGTTTATGATCATCAATCTATTCAATTATTTGAATAAATAAACGGATTAGGATTGAAATTTTATAACCTGCCAACTCAATTAATAACTCATTCAACTTATCTAACTCGTTAAGATAAAATATATAAATATTACTATGAATCATAAATTAATTTCTTAGTTCAATTTCTTCCATCCGTCTCTCTGGTTTTCCCTTTTGCGACATTGTCATTACTTACTTTTACGTTTTCCTATTGCCACTTGCTGCCGCTGATAAGCTTTTTCTCTTCTACCTCTCTTTCTTTGTACAGTCCAGCCACTTCGGTATCCATCATATTTCAGGTTCGTTAATTGGGTTGGGTTGTACCCAACTTTATGCACAATGGCTAGTAGAAGAGCAACTTGGGTCGGTTTGGTTTGGCTAGTGGTGGTTTGGCTAGTGGTCTACTCTACCCATACCTTATTTGTAATAAGATATTTTATTATTATTATTTTTATTCATTCCTAACTATGAGATAATTAATAAATATGCTGTTAGGAATAAATGATGTTTCGACATGTTAGGTTGTATGAGACACACTCATGAGGATATTAAACACAAGTACGAGTTGTGGCATTGACATGTTTCTGTAGTGGCACCACTTTTTTATGATATGATTATTGGGTATTTGATTTAGAGGTGTATAATTGATACGCTATTTGAGGCATTTTGATTATCTTCCAACTCACAAAGTAGGTAGAAAAGGCAAGTTACAAATTGTGTTTGGGCTCAGCCTCTGCTTGGGCCTGATCCATTTCAACAAGGGCCTAGTTAAAATGAGAACAGGGGTTTAATTCGCGCGCCCCTCTTTCTCTCTTCTCCTCCTCTCTCCTATTGTTTCTTCCTCTTTCCTTTTTCTCTTCTTCCCGTGTCGTTTACCCCTAAACCACGTCAAAAGCTCTTCTAAGCTTCTTTATAGATTATTGATTCATCTCAATGAAGCTTAAAATCTCAAAGATTGGAGTTTAAGGTAACTATTCTTGGGGGAGAATGGCGATCAAGGTAAGTAGATGTCATCTCTTCTCAAATTAGTGATGAAATTTCATTTTAAATATGAAATAGAGTTGGTGAGAAGAGATAGTGTTCAACAATCTTGTGTTTGAGGAGTTAGGGTTCGTGGTAGCTTATTATTAGTAGGGTTTAAGGGAAAACGGATGTTGCTATGTGACTTTGATAAAATAGATGACTCATTAGTAGTTTTATATCATTAGAATGTGATTTTGCTTCAGGGGGTAAACCGTGAGGAGAAACTATAGGTCCCGCCCTTGGTATCTATCAGGTGTTCGATTAAAATCTTATGTAATAGTGAGTATGTTAAATTTAAAGTAAACTTTGTTAACTTTGTTGATATTGTATGCGTCTTGTGTGGTGTTTGTTCATTTATGTTATGGATGATGTATTATTATTATAAATGATGTATGATTCAAGATAAATAGTTGTAAAGGTTTATTCATGACCCTTGGTTGACATAAAGAGGTAGTTTATGGCCCTGGACCGACATGAGGAGAGGATTGTTATGATGTTTCTATTTATGTATGACTTTATGCATATATTCTTAGGTGTGGCTGTTGGACCTATGTGTCTTGTATGATTATTTAATAAATATCTTTCTACAACTCTGTCATGGCATGTGCATCCAAAGTCTTACTTATTTCTATATCGTTCTAATTGCTATCTATTTATTGAGCCTATTTGGACTAACAAGATTTGTTATTTTATTTTTTGATGACAAGTCAAGCGAGGAGCCTCAAAATGACATATGGGGAGGACACAATGTTGAAGACCATTAGATTAGCATTTATATTCCTAGTTATTTTAGACTTTATATTTCTTTTTTGCTAATATCTATGAACACTTAATCAAATCCAACTACGACAAAATATACTGTACTTGGGTATTTTAGACTTGATTACAATCCATATTGACAAATATGTAATAATCTTTTGAACTGCTTGTTGTAAATGATAAATTACTATGATTTACTTATTATATGAATGCCTCCATGGTGTAAGAATACAAATGCATAAATGTAGAATGGAATATAATATTATAGGATGAGATGAGATATTTATAAATAATAGGTCTTGTATTTCATATCACCCCTTTACATATTATGGGGAGATGCTGCCAAATTTTTTTTAAATTATATAACACTCGTTGATTAGCCATTATGGATGTCTACGCAATGAGATGTCACACCTACCTATTTGTCAGTTTGGTTTTTAGTGTACCCTACCCTACCCATTACTCATAGGGTCCGTTCTAGTTTTGGTTCAAAATCGGTTCATTTAATATCAAATACAATTTTTTTAAAAAATTTCTATGTTATTTTAAATAATATAAGATAATACTCATTTAAGTTTTAAAATCACAAGTACATATATTATTGTTTACATTATTATGGATGTGTTTGACAATGAGTAGAAAATGTTAAGTTAAAACTTTTCAATATAAAACTTTTCACTATCCACAATTATTATATTTTTTAATCAATTATTCACATTTGTCTATACAATTATCCTATTTTTCAATCATTTGTACATAATTATCCACGTAACTAACTTATCTGTTTTAACTTTATCCTATTTACTTCTCATCATTACATTTATTATATTACATCATTTGATAATTTTTACTTTCTAAAATTTTTTATAAAAATTTTTATCTATTCTCAAATACACCCTATATAAAAATATGAAGTATAGATTATCATAACATATTAATTAAAACTATTAATATATTATAATCATAAGTCACAAGCTTATTTATAAAAGTCTTTCAGAAGTCAATGAGAACCAATTTTCTACTTCACAAGGTACAATATTCATTTAAATTTGAATTTGTTAAAATATGTGTTCATATAAGATATTAAAACACAATACATACTATATAACATATATTATATACATATAGTTATGTACATAATTAATTACCTATATAAGTACCTGTGCGGGTCGGCTCTGGATATCCAACGTATCTACCTTATCTGTATCTTGTTTAAGTGGACGAATAATAATTCGTACCCTCTTTAAATTAAAATTGAGCCGGTGGGTACTTTGCCAAATTGCACCTCTAGGTACCAGTAACTCAAGTTGCTTATTGGGTTGAATCTAACCCAACCCAACTTTATTTTAAACTGTTTTTAAAACTCAGCTCATGGGGTTGAGGATTTTAACCCGACGCACTTGGGCCCCTACATCTGACCTTGTCCTCGCGCGCGCGCATGCGAAAGCTTCTCCGCAGCTGCGAGAAACCCTAACCTCAGCCCAAGCGCAGGAGAGCAACTCTCTCTCGCCCTGCCTCCCTCCCTCCCACCCACCCATGGCGACCGCAAGAACTGTGAAAGACGTCTCCCCTCACGACTTCGTGAACGCTTACGCTGCTCATCTCAAGCGATCTGGAAAGGCAAGTCCCTTCTACTCATTACAGGTTGATGTTTCCACTCCACATTTTTTGGGGGAGAAATCTAATCTTCTGAATCTCCGTATCTCGCATTTTCTACACAGTTTCTTCGATTAGGCATTAATCACGCATGATAATCCCCTGATGGTAGAAATCCGGACGTCTGGAGTTTCTATGGTTTTTGAACGGAGAAGTCATATCATAAATGGAATTGGATGGATGTCTTTGATATTAGTCGTAGCATTCGGAGAAACTGGAGAAAGACCAAAAAAAAGGTGTTTTCAATTAGTATTTTTATGCAATTTTGACTTTACGGTATGTTGCTATGTAATATTCGGTAGCTTAGTTCAAACCATCTTGAAGATTCATCACAACAACGATTTCTGCTTACTAGCTTGAACAAATTCCAAAGTGGGAGTGGCCTTTTTCAAAATTTTTAGAATTTGTTGAATCATTTGTTATAGAGATAACAGTCATTTCAGTATGGATATTTTGCTATTGATAAATTGGAACCAGCGGTTCATGTTCTGAAAATACTACCCACATTTTTATTTTTTTGTGATTTTTTTTTCTGAGAACAGGTGCGGATATTATTTTGTTTTGCATGCTTTGCTAGCAAGTTCATGTTCCAAAAATACTTCCAACATTTTTATTTGTTTTTTGTGATTTTTTACGTGAGAACAGGTGCGTATATTATGTTGTTTTGCATGCTTTGCTATTATTGAAAATCATTCGGAGTTGGTTGTCAAATTAATCCTAGTCTTGGGTGAATGAGTGAATGGCTATCATGATGTTGGATCTTTATACAGCATTTTTTGTACACTTAGGTTTAGGTTGCTTGCATGATTTTAAATTCGATTCCAAGGATATTTCGATTGATTTGTTCTTCTCCTTCTGTGAGTAGGTAGAGCTGCCAGACTGGGCTGATATTGTGAAGACTGCAAGATTTAAGGAACTTGCTCCATATGATCCTGATTGGTACTATATCAGAGCTGGTACTGGACCTGACTGATCTCTTGATGTGTTAACTTGTGAAAAAAAAATAAAATCTGTTGTCCTTTTCATTTACCTTGTCTATTTGGAACTGCAGCTTCAATGGCAAGAAAAATCTATTTGAGGCAAGGGATTGGAGTAGGTGGCTTTCAGAAGATCTATGGTGGGCGCCAGCGAAATGGGAGTTGCCCACCTCATTTCTGCAAGAGCAGTGGTTCTATTGCTCGCCATATCCTCCATCAACTGCAGAAGATGAACATCATTGAGACTGATCAGAAAGGGTGAGTTTCTTGACTATCTATGCCTCTTACTTGCAGGCATCATTGGCATGATTCAGGCTTAGGTAATCAAATTATTTTCTTGTTTGTGAGTAAGATAAAAATGATTATAGATGTCTTGCTTTTAATGATTAGTTCTTATTTCGCCATTCTTTACCATCATGAAGTATGTTTCCAGTAATCTCTAACGTCTTCATGTCTTGTTTAATTACTTGTATCCACTTTTTTGGATTCTTCCTTTCATATCTTATAGTCTTCTATTTGAATAAACTCAACTACCATAACTGTTGTTGTTTCAGTCCTCTGTTTAACATGCCTAAACCATGTCTTTCACTCATTTTATTACCTATTGGTTTCACTTCTAGATTCTTTCAGATTACTTCATTTCTAATTATATTTTTTCTTATTTTATCAGTCATCCACATTAATATTCTCATTTCTGCTTCAGTCATTATATGTGTTGTTCTTTAGCTGTCCAACATTCGCAACATTTAGCATAACTGGTCTATTCTTTGTCTTATTAAAATTTCTTTTTTATTTAATTGGAACTCGGCGATTACATAAAATTCCTAAAGTACTCTCTGACATTTCTTCCATTCTACTTGGATTCTATTCATAATGTCTTACTCAATTTCTCTATTTTCTTGAACTATTGATCTTAAATATTATAAGTGTTTAGTTTTTGGTACTATTTGGTCTGAAATCTTAATTGGTTTCTCATCGAGGTGCCCGGTATTATTAAATGTTTATGCCCTTTTTCTTCTTTCGATAGTTTAAAATAATTCTCTAAGTAAGAAGATAGTTGTAGCAGTTGATCTTCTTGATATAAAACCAAATTATTTTCGAATATATTTGCGTTTGGTCTTTCTCACAACTTCAATGTATGACTTATTAATCCTAGGATTAGGATAATTTCTATAATTTTGAATATCTATTTTATTTTTATAGTCTGATACTATAATACTTTTCTCCATTCATTTGACGTCAACTTTTTTTTTATAATCTTATTGAAAAAGTTTAATAACCAATTTATATCTCTCTCATGCACTTCCATGCTTCAATTAGTATGTTATTTTGCATCTATTGCTTTTTCTATTTTCGTGCTTTCTTTACTTCACAGATTTGAGTTTTGCACCTATTGCTTTTTCTATTTTCATTTTTCTTAGGGCTTCTTTTACTTAAGAGATTTGAGTTTTCAGAAAATAGATGATATTTTTCTCTTCTTTTACATTTGAATTACCATCCAATCTGAAATATTTTGATGTCCCATTTAATAAACTATATCCGTTTTTCTTTACTTTCATCATCTTTCTGTTTGGTTTTTTCTTTTAATGCATTTAATATGTGCTAAGTTTTTACCTTTAATTCTTTCTTTGTTTAGCTAACTTAAATATATCTCTCTCCTTACCTAGTTTCTAATATGTCATATAAATTAGGGCAAATTTCACTTGGTGTTTAGTTTCTCTCATAATCTTTTTAGTAGATTTTTTAGATAGTTTTTATTGTCGTAGATTTATATAATTTTATTAGTCTATCATTTTTTAAACTTCTGTTGTTTGTCATTTATAGCTTTTGTGAACATCCTCATTCCACCACAAAATTTCTTTGTGTATGGATTATATCACTCATAAATACTTTGTCCAACTTCTTTAATATGTTCTTTGTTCCATTTCACACTATTACTTCAACTTCTTTCACATTCCATTTTCCTTTTTTTAATTATTCTTTTATTGAAAAATTCTTTGTTAGTACCACCCTTGAAATTCCACCATTTAATTTTTGAAATTATGTTACTTTTATGTTTTTGTCAGCTTTCTGTGCATGTGTGTGTATATATATATCCATTATTAACGACTTCTGGTGTAGTGTCTTGGAGATAAGTTGCATTGATTTTTCTTCTCCTCATAGCACCTGCTAATTTCGTACTTTCCTAAAAGGGTCCCAACATTTTGCGAATCAAAGCAGACTACCTTCACCCAACCACATCTAGAATGAAGTGAAAACCTTAGCCCATTTTTCACCATCACTAGATGTTGTGGCATGTTGCTTCTAGGGAGATGTCCTAACTGTAATAGCCCAGAACCGAATCCTACATTAAAAAGGGGAGAAAGTTCTCGGTAGTTTGTAAGTGGGTTTCAAGTTCAATATGGTGTGACGCGTTTTAAAGCCGCACGCTAAGCTGTCAGGCTAGAGCGGACAATATCACATTGTGAGGCCTATAGTCCACAGGCCCAATGGACATTTTCTAGGTTTGTGTGCTTTGTGCGTCAGACTCAATGGTCTCTTTTCTGGGTTTGTGCGTGACAAGTGGTATCAGAGTGGCTTCCCCTCCAGTAGATGTGGTTCGGAGAGTTAAACCAGTGAAAGTCAGGACTGCAGGCAGAAGCCCAGAGTTGTGTTGTAGTTCGGGGACGAACCAAGCGGAAGCTGGTGGGCTTGTAATAGCCCAGAATCGAATCCTACATCGAAAATGGGAGAAAGCTCCTAGTAGTTTATAAGTGGGTCTCAAGTTCAATATGGTGTGATGCGTTTTAAAGTTGTGCGGCTAAGCTGCCAGGCCAGAGCGGATAATATTACACTGTGAGGCCCATAGCCCATAGGCCCAATTGGACGTATTCTGGGTCTACGTGCTCTGTGCGTCAGGCCCAATGGTCACTTTTCTGGGTCTGTACGTGACAAGTGGTATCAGAGCGGCTCCCCCTCTAGTAGATGTAGTTCAGAGAGTTGAACCAGTTAAAGTTAGGGCTGCAGGTAGAAGCCCAGAGTTGAGTTGTGGTTTGGGGACGAACCAAGCAGAAGCTGGTGGGCTTATAATTGCCCAAAATCGAATCCCACATCGAAAAGGAGAGAAAGTTCCTGGTAGTTTATAAGTGAGTTTTAAGTTCAATGTGGTGTGACGCGTTTTAAAGCCGTGCGGCTAAGTTGCCAGGCCAGAGTGAACAATATCATATTGTGAGGCCTATAGCCCACAAGCCCAACGAATGTTTTTTGGGTCTGTGTGCTCCGTTCGTTAGGCTCAAGGGTTGCTTTTCTGGTTTTGTGCGTGACACTATCAATCCTTGTCCATTTCTCGTTACACTCAAGCTCCAATGTGCATTACTTCTGGCGGCAGTGCATTATTAATCCTCGCTCATTTCTTATTGCAGCAAGGCTCCACTGCAGAGTGTCACTTACACAGAACACCTAATATTAACAACTTGTAATGTCACTTCAAATCCATGAAAAAAGATATGACAAAAAATTCTATAGCACTAGCTACCAACTTGATGTGCCAACCCTCACTTTTTATGTGGGCTTGGGACTAACAGTAAGGGAAAACTCTTATTGGTAAGGTTGGGGAACGCAAAGATAAATAATTGAGGGATTTCTTCTCACATCCATTTTTCTGGGCCAATTTTTCTTGTTTTAAAAGGTTTCTATTATTTTCCTGGTTGAACCTAGTTAGATTTTTATGTTCTATTGAGACGACTGTGTTAGGCTTACCGAATTCGGCGCTGAATGAAAATTTTTGAGGTTACTGAAAATATGATATCATGCACTAGGTCTGTTAGGGCATTGCAATAGATGCAGATCATAGGTTATTGAGGAAACAGTTTTTTCCCACCAAATATGGTACATGTCCGTGGGTCTGATTAAAATTTTCCTTGCAAGTGCTCTTAGTTGGTAGGATTCACGCAATATTGTTTGTCTATACGTTCTGATTGTGGCTGTTGTGAGCTGAACTTGAAAGTGATTTCTTTTGATGCATTGTGGCAAGCTTAATGGTTTTCTCTTTCTTATTCTTTTTTCTTACAGTGGGAGGAGAATCACATCAAGTGGTCAGAGGGATCTTGATCAAGTTGCTGGTCGTATTGCAGTTGCTGCTTGAGCAGCAATTCTTTCTGGTCCATTCATATGTTAGTGGTTGTTCTCAAATGACTTCTCTAGGATTTTTTTTTTTTTTTTTTTTTGAATTGCCCCAAGCTTTCCAGTTGATGCTAATGAGGTTTTGTTTTGTTTTATGAGCTGATGAGTGTGATTCTAGATGACATGGTATACATGTTCTATGCCATTGTCTTATTTTTTAAGTTAGAAGTACTGATCCCTGCGATCTGTTATGCAAAGTATTACACTACACTTAAAAGTCTTAAACGCAACATGCATGTTAACTGCATCTAACTGCAGTGTGTGCTAAGGGTGATTTTGCAGTTCATTGCATGGCTGCCATATCCATTATTTGTGTCTGAATGGCTTGTTGGAGTTGGATTGGAACAGAAAAAAATGTGTAAATGTGGTATCTGAAACGGAGTTGTTGGAGTTTAGGATTAATCCCCTTTTGGAGTAGGTTGCTTTCCTGACTGCACTAAACTTGCTCCTGCCTAATGGGAAGGATTTGAGAAAATTTTTCACTTTCCTTTGAAGATGAATGATAGTCATATCCTTTATTTTGCTCCAGAACAGAAGGGTAACGGATTGCCATACCTAGCATGTTTTTGCGGAGATAACCTGAGGGCTTATGGTTAGAACTGAATATGGGAGCTAGGCGGATTATGCTTTTCATTGGTGGGATGTGGATTCGGTGTTGAAGGAGGATGTCTGAAGTATGTTTTTGGAATTCCAAGCGTGACAATGGTGAATGGATAGACTCTGACGGGCATGCCGTTGAGGCAGCATTTGGATTTTGTGTCTAGTGAGCGATCGACCCTCCCACGAGTTTGTTGTAGCTTGCCTTTCAACTGTCTTGCGAACTCCAAATAAGCTGCTGGTCTAATGCTTGTACTAGTTGCATTCAAACTTTGCATGTGCGTTATGGGTTTAATGCATTTTCTTGGATTTGTCTCGTCTAATTGTTTCCAGCTCAACATTCACAGATCTATGATGGGTATGGTTCATTCGAAAGTCCATTATCCATCTCTTGCGGTCTCATATTTTATACGGGGCTTGGTTTTGATGATAAGCTGTCTGAATTGGATGGCCATGTGGGATTGGAGACCCGGTACTCTATTGATTGCGGAGTTAAGAGTTCTCTGTTGACTTTTGTTCTCGATCTGTCTTGGTAGCATCAAGTCGTGACTATCAAAATTCAAATCATAACATATTACGCATTAATGTCGTCTAAGACCTGCACTGCATCATTCCTTTAATATTCCGTGGTTGAAATATTGGATAAGTGGACCACACAGATGATGAATTTGTTAAATGTTTCTACTGGAGGGTTCCATTCTCTATCATGGCGACATCCATATGCTGTTATCCATAGATCTCGCGGAAACACACTATTAAAAGCAAAGAGCTGTGTTCTCCAAAAAACAAAAAAAAAAAAAAAAAAGTGAAGAGCTGTAATGCTCTGCCGACTAAGTCAATGTTTTAGTGCAAAGGTCGTTACATCCAACCGGAGTATCCAGTAATTGATACTTAGGATTAATAATAACGGAAAAATAATTACGGGTGTCAAAATAATAACAATTGTCTCATATAAGTATATTAAAGGAGGTTAACATATATTCATATTCAGTTTTTCAAAATTTATATACGTGAGTGCTTGTCCTAAATATTTATCAAAAAGTTTTGATTGGTGAAAATTTCAATTTTGTTTACTCATTTTCGCTAGATTACTATCCCTTGATGGTCTATACTCGTGGGTCCACTATTTAAAATAAAAAAACTACAAGCGAGTTTAGACAAACTAAGTAAGGATAAGATATGATTATAAACTGACTAAACTCAATATTAAAAAATTATAGATTACTATGCAAGTCTAAATCGAGTTAAAATTTGTGTGTTTGGAAAGTGATAAAACTTTTGATGAAAAATTTTTAACGTAAAAGTTTTTGAATTGAGAGATAATGATATGATATAATAGGAGTAACGAGATTAAAGTTTCATAAGCTGGAATAATTTGCGCATCAATAGGCTAATATAAATGGAAATGCAAAATCAGTATACTAATTCCACTAGAAGATACTTCAAATTCATTGATTCCAAGACATTATAATGAAGATAATTCTGAAATAATTTATGTAATTTAAATGTGAAAAAAATATAAAACTCGGTTGTAAACATACCTGGGCCCACGTAATGGTGAAAAATTAAAAAAGGACAGGGCATCAAGGACATTGAACTTCAGCGCACCAGGTGCACTAGATTGGTACCCATTGGAAACTGATTTCATGTGCTTAAGTTCACTTAGCTTCATTGCACCGAGGTGGATTTAACCTATTTTATATATTTTTTTTTGGAATTTTTTTTACAAGATTGTTAATATAAATGTATTTAACATGTGTATAAATTTTTAACATTTTTGGACTTTTTAAAATTTTTTTTAAATCAACGGCATTTTCAATGAAATATCTGTTTTTGATAATTTACACCAAAATGTCTTTAAAATACAGAAAAATTTTAAGAAATATTATTGTATTTTCTATTAAAATATTAAAATATATTAAAATACAAATCTTCAAAACTACTACTTTGAATTTTTAAAAAAATTAACAAATAGATCCATTTAATATTTTGGATATTCTTAACAAATAAAATTTTTGTATTTTGAAATATTTTCTTGAATTTTCTATTATAACATTAGAAACCTTTTTTAAGGTTATTAACAATGAAAATTTTCAAAAACTGACAAACATGAAATATATCGATTTAATTGTAGGAGTAAATTTATTTATTGCATTTTAGGTATTTTCTCGAATTTGTTATTATAATATTAGAAATTAAAAATTTGACATTACTTATCATAAAATTATTTGAAATTAAATTTTTTGTATTAAGCACGTCTATTACGTCTGTCGAATTTTTTAAAATACCAGTTTCTATTATTACAATATAAAAAGTAAGAAAATACATTTAAAAATATATTTTATTTTAAGAATGCTCTTGTAAACAATTGCTTGAATTTTGAACAAAAATTTGTTCTTTTACAAACTTTTGTACCTAATAAATATAGTATACATATCATTTATAACTTTTCTATTATAATATCAGAAATTATTAGCATGCCATGCTAATTTTAAGAAATCTCCAAATGTTACACTTGTGAGTATGCGATTTTGAATTACATAAAGTGTTTCGGATTTCTCTTCTGCGTAACTTCTTGGAATTCTATGCGTTGAATTATCTTTTAGCGAAATTAGTATATCGATTTTTATTTTCATTTACGTTAACATATTGATGTGCAAATTGTTTTAAAAAAAAGAAAAATCAAAGCATGGTAGGGTATGGTGAGCAGTCGGTCATGTTCTAAACAAGATAAAAACTCTTGGTAGGCAATTGATGGAGATGTAAGTTCTCTCGTGTACTAAGATCGAGTAATTGCACGCTTGTGGATTATGCGATGTGTCAGAAAATATCCGTGTTCATAGTTGGATATGTCCTCTGTTTGCATATCCAAAACAATGTGTAAAGACTATTCTGCTTTTAATCTTAGAGCCAAGCTTCCTTCACACCCTCCCATAAAGTGTGTTTCAGGGAGGAGGAGCTAGAATCTTACGCTATTTGCCATAAAAAAAAAAGGGTCAAAAGCATGTAAAAATCCCCAAAAATAACTTCATTCCAAACCAATTTGAAAATTTTAAAAGGAGAAGCAAATAATTACACATATTTCAAACCGTAACACGAACATAAAAAAAACTAAAAAACTAAAAATCTAAAGTTAAAAAGGAAAAATCATATTTTCGACTATGCTACAGATGGTAAGATTACCAAAAGCACTTTGTATACAAGTTTATTATATGCTCTTCGTCCTTTCCTCCATAACACCAGTGTCCACCAGAATGCTGCCATTCCAGCTTCATATCCAATTCCAAATCCAACTGCAATTATTTTCCAGTCATACTCACTTTCGGGCTCACTATCTGGATCCTCAATGGTTGATGGTGATCCCCTATCAGTTTCTTCACATGCTTTTGTAAGTGGAGGGCCACATAATCCCGGATTCCCCTGAAATGATTCACTCGTAAATGTCCAAAACTGTTTACCTTGCGGTATGGGCCCGATGAACCGATTACTTGAAAGGTTGAGTACTGCGAGAAATGTTAGCTCTGATAGCTCCTGAGGAATGTATCCAGAAAGACTATTTTGTGAGAGATCTAACGATTCCAACAACATTAAGTTCTTGATCGACCTTGGAATTTGCCCTGTGAAACCATTATGTGACATGTTGAGCACTTGAAGTGATTCGAGGATCCCAATTGATTTTGGAATTTGCCCTTCAAAGTAGTTGCTGGAGAAGTCAACCAATGCAAATATTGCGGGAACCTTCACAAAATTCATTTCCAGATTTTTATTTCTTACTATGATTGGTTCATAGAAGATAGGAACCCCATTGACTACGAGAGATGAGTACTCGACCCTGCGGTTGATGTACTCTAATGTAGATTTACCTTTTCTTTGCATCCCTTTCCATCCCAAAAATATGGTTGATGGCAAACTTCCATTGAACCTGTTAAAGGAGAGATCAACGATCTGCAGCATTGAGGAGAAATTCTTTCTTCCTGGTGGAAGTTCAATGGGGCCATAAAAGTAATTGGATCTTAGTATGAGGATTTGCAAGTGGGCCATCTGCTGTGTCCATGAAGGAAAGGGACCATGTATATGATTGTCTCCAACATGCATTACAAGTAACTCTTTGCAATTGACCAGGGAACTCGGCAATTGACCTTCGAATTGATTTTCACTTAAATCCAATATTGTAAGAGAACAATCTTGTTTGACTGTTTGAAACAATCTGCCACTAAAAGCATTTCTTCGGAGGTTTAGCACGGTAAGAAAATTACTCATTTCTCTGAAACATTGCGGAATAGGGCCACTAAAATTGTTCTCAGACAAATCCAGAACTTCTAGAGATGTTAGGTTGCACACTAACACTGGGATTTTTCCACTAAGACGGTTAGCGGGGACGGAGTAGAATATCAAGGATGATGATAAAGGGACAGGAAGGAGACCTTCCAGAACATTGCAACTTAGGTCAAGACTTTCAAGCCGACTTGAGGAAATTTTGGGAATTGGCGTTTGTATGGTTTGCAGAGCATTATGAGAAAGATTTAGATTCTCCATATTTCCATTCCCAAGCTTCCATATCCACAATGGGATTTCACCTTCTATTTTATTGCCTGAAAGGTCTAAGTACCACAATCCCTCTTTGTTTCTCAGAAAATTTGGAAATCTTTTAAGATTGCAATACCGCAAAGTCAAGAGCCATAACTGAGGGAGCGATATGGAGGTTGAGTCCCTAGTACTATCCTTGACTGATATATTAACATGGGATAGAGCCAGCTCAAAGAGTTTTGTTAGGTTGAAGAATAAATCTAAGTTTAGAGTATCACTAAAGTTATTTGAATAAAGACCAAGAGAAGTAAGGTTCATAAGTTGAAAGATGGACCTAGGAATCATCCCCTGCAACATGTTATTACTCAAATCAATATATTGCAAAGGTGAGGAGGAGGCATTCTGGAACTCATCTAGCTGGCCACTGAATCGGTTGCCTTGAAGCGCCAATGACGTCAATGAGGGGAGTGAAAACAAGGAAGAGGGGATTGTCCCGTTCAGCAAATTTCCTTCCAAGCGAATCTTTCTTAGATTCAAAAGGTCCTCCCAATAAGAAGATGGGATGGTGCCTCTAAAGGCATTGGAAGAAAGATCCAACAACTCCAATCTGGTGAAATTTGCGAGGTGGGATGGCAACGGACCCGACATGTTGCAGTTATACAAGGTCAGTTCAGTCAATGACTTGAAAGAGGAAACATTTGAAGCAAAGTCAGGCTTAACAGACGAGAAATCATTATTGCCGAGGTCGAGTTTAGATAGACAGGGAAGTGTCAAAATCCTAACAAAGTGTCTGCCATCCAATCCACAATTTATAAGGCTTAGAGAAGTCAGTGAAGACGAGTTGGCAATGAATTTTTCCAGGACTGCAGGTGAGATATCATTGTCGCTGAGGTAAAGTTCAGATAAATTGTGCCAGCTCAAATTCTTACCAGAGAATCTGCCATAACAACCTGCAAGGCGCAGTGATGTCAATGAAGACAAATTCCCAATGAAATCCAACTCCTCACACAAGAGATTGTTTCTGCTGAGGTCGAGTTGAGAGAGAAAACGGAGGTGGGAAAAGAATGGATGGAGGGGTCCTGAAAGGCCACAGTAAGACATGCTCAGCTTGCAAAGATTGGGCAGCGAAGAGGAAATGGTTCGACTCCATTCCTGATCGCTAGACATGCCTACGTAATCAAGAATGAGTTCTCTGAGACCAGACATGTTTTGGACGAGTGCTCCAAAGCTTGGCTTCTTTAGTTTCAATGGAGGAGAGACATAACCACTCTAAGAGAGGTCTAGAGAAACCAATCTCGTCAGACTTGACATTTCCACTGGAATCTGACCACGAAAATTGCCATTAGAGAGGTTGAGGTGGGTCAACTGGTGGAGTTGACCAATGGCAGAAGGGATTAGGGGGAGATCGAAATAGTTGAAAGCAAGATTAAGAATGCGGAGGCTGCCCCCAAGGAGAGAAAGAGTTTGGAAATCCATCTGACCTGAGATTTCAAGTTCACTGAGATCGATGGCGATCACATGCCCTGTGGAAGTGTCACATGTGATGCCTTCCCAAGTGCAGCAATCTCTGTTCTCAGGATTCCAAGAAGACAGATTAGCGACAGAGTCGTATGTAAACCGAAAGCCCCGCTTCAAGTGGAGCAAGGCAGAGAAAGGCTGGTGTAAGCAGTTTTCTGTTTCCTGATGTTGTTGGCTTTGGACAGGCAACGACAAATCCTGATGGCTAGAACTGGTAACTTGGGAGCAGGTGACTACAAGAGAAGCTAAAGCTAGTAGGAAGATGGAGAAAGAAATGTTCGAGTACCCCATGACAATTGCAAGGAAGGAAGGTCTTGGGAATTGGGATGGAGCAAGAGAGAATGCGGCCTAACATGTTTATAGGCAGCATTTCATGCTTACTCAGATATTTGGGCAATAACCGACGGCAAAAATTAGAAGTGTATTTTAGAAATAAATGGGAACAAAGTCTTATGACGTCATTAAAATTTTTTATAAAATGACAATAATACTTTTTAAGTCAAGTGATATCTTTATAATTTTTACGAATGTTATAAGTATATTTGCAAAAAAATCAAAATATATGTAAAAATATATAAAATAATGAAATAAAAAATATATTTATAATATTTTAAAAATTACAAATGTATCACTCGACTTAAAGGATATTATTGTTATTTACAAAAAATTATAATGGTTTCATAACGGAATGGACACTTTATGTAAATTTTGCAGGAATATTTATAATATCAGCAAACTTAAGGATAGATAATATTAGTCAAATTTTATAAATATGTTTACAAAAATTCAAAAAAAAAAAAAAAAAAAAGAGTGCAAAGCTAGTGCAGCTTGCACCCAATTTTAAGAAGTGTGAGGTCCATGTCAAAAGTTTCCACACAGTCCAAAAGGAGGGTCGCTAGAATCAAAACGAAACATGCAGCTCTTGGATTGGTCCATATTAAATTGAAATGCTCAAATGAAATCTAACGAAAGATTTTTTATGATTTATTTATTTTGTTATAATCTTTTTACAAAATTGGAATTACCTTTTCATAAAAATAGAAAAATATTTGTAAGGCATAATTTTACGTCAAATCTTCTATTCATTGACGAACTCGTGTGGCATTGAATTTATCAACTGTGAAAATTTTCTTTTCAGTTATTGTAAAAAATTAGTGTTCAATAAGTATAGTTTTGTGCAACTTTTTAAACATACAGCCACTAAACAAATTAAACAATAAATTAATGTAAACATAAAATAAAATTTTATAGAAAACTTTCTGATCTAATAAATCTGGGTGATTTACATATAAAATAATGATTTTGTTAGTTTGGGCTAAGCAAATATCTCGCTTAGCCCACTTCGAAAAACTCATTTACAACATTTTTTTAAATTTTTTTCTTTGTATACTTGTTTAGCTAGGTACAATTAATACATAAACCAAGTTTTACCATTTTTAGATATATATATATATATATTTTAAGATTTTTAAAAATAAAGGTATTTGTATAAATATAGACACATGGATATTTAAAAATCTCAAAAAAATATATACACATATTCAAAAATAGTAAAACTTGATTTATATATTAAATACACTTGGACAAACAAGTATATAAGAAAAAAAGCAAAAAAAATTGGAAATGAATTTTTCGATATAACTAAGCGAGATATTTACTTAGCTTGGGCTAGTAGAATCACTTTTCTTATATGTTTTAATATTTTTTTCTTCATATAAATTATTTTCCTAGATGTATTAAATTTATATACTAAACCCTTGTGACTCTACCGAATATCAAATCTTAAAACTCTTGTCCTAATACCCCCCATATACTCATGTTAATCACTTGGTTGTCTAAGTGATGACACTTTAAAATTTTCGGTAGGCATATTAGCTATTGACATCATAAATCTATACATATTAATTTATATGTTATATGTTTTATGTAAAAAAAAAATTTTAGGAATTTTTTCCAAATATGCCTATAAAGTTTAACTAACATAATTTGCCAAAATTACAAATACGTTTGTAAAGTTTGCATAAATTTGCAAGTGTGCCCATTCTGTTAAATTGCCATTAATTTTTTTTGTAAAATGATCAAAATGTCCTTTAAACCAAGTAATACACTTGCAATATTTCTAATTATTATAGACATTTGTTATTTCATTATTTTATATATTTCCTTTTACAGAAAAATCTAACAATGTCACAACGAAAAGCGTATGCTTGTAAACTTATGCAGATCTAACGGACATATTTCTAATTTGGCAAACTTAGAGAAACTTTTGCAAAAATTCAAAATAAATATATACACATATTCAGAAATGATAAAACTTGATTTATATATTAAATATAATTATATTAACATGTTTATAAAAAATTTTCAAAAAAACAAAAAAATAGTTTTAAACACTCAAAGATCAACTAACTGTGAAGAAAAGATTGAGAAATAAAATAATTATACAGAAAGACATAAACGATTATTAGAAAATATAAATTTATGAAGAGTGAAGAGTTTTATATTAACATGTTAACTACTCGATTATGACAAATTGGATAAAAAAAATTTACGATTTTTTTTTTTTTTTTTTGTGTACCTCACTGTGAAATGAGCGCGAAAGAGGCTGCAGAATCTACTTTATTTTTATAGAGGCTAAAAATGAATCTCTTATTTTGGCTTTTTAATGCACTTATTTCATTAAATTTGGCAATTAGCAACATTCCACTTCTGAAAGGAAGAGCTTCCGATTTTTTTCTAGCCATAAGAAGAGTGTTTGACATAATTAATTAACTACTAAAAAATTAATAAATAAATTAATTAACT
>JAXCLR010000105.1:34671835-34684070 GCA_035584095.1 Annona squamosa | reverse complement strand
CCTTTTATATAGATGTTGAAAATAAAGATTTTAAATTGGTATAAAAATTAATCCATCTTTTACTTTGATTTTACACAATTTTAAAATAAAGAGCATTCACGTTTTGAATTAAGATGAAACTTGGTATCCTGATAATTTTTTTTGGTCAATACCTACTCCCACCAGTTCTATAATAAGTTTAAGAAAACAATCCATTATTAACTTCAGAAAATGGAGTGCCCACCAGTTCTATAATAAGTTTAAGAAAACAATCCACCATTACCTCACTACTGATTCCACCATCCTAGCGCCAGCGGGTTTTCCACTGATGGAGACCAAAGCTATATTGAATGTTTCTCCCAATCTTTCTGTGTGTTATGTTTTAAGGCAAGGAAATAGGGTACCACATGCCCTAGCCAATTTTGTTTCAGCTAATCTTTTGGACTGTTATGATTGGTGGGGGACTCCACCCCAGGTCATTGTAGAAAATATTTGTACAGATAATTTTTTGGCAATGCAAATTGCGGGCCCTCCTATCCCTCCCCCCTATCACTGCTGACAGGGTGGCGGGAGAGGAAGGGATACATTTCATAAAAAAAAAAAACTTCAGAAAATGGAGTGCCTACTGACTTCGATCGTGGTTTTCGGAGAGAACAACAACCCTAAATCCGAATCTCTGAGATTTCAAACTTTGTTAATGGGAATTGGCGATCTTCAATGCGGTTTAGAGAACTTTTGAGACACGTGGGTCTACGCTAAGGACGACAAGTATATCACATGCCGGAGATTTTCCGTCCAGCCATTCCATGCATATCCAAATAGAGTATTTGTTTGGGTTGCTATCCACGTCAAGCTTTTGACTTTCACGTCATTAAGACGTCATTTGTTTCATCATTAAAAAAAATTACTCGCATGGGAGTTGTGCATGAGCCGCATTTTCTTTTAACTGTACAGTGTAAATTGTGAAAATTGCTTATATCTACTCATAAATGCATTAAAATACAATCATATTTTACATAGTTATTTATCCGAGCAAAAACGATGCTTTTCAATCGACACAAAATAATATTTTATATTGAAGTTGAAAATAAAGCTTTTAAATTGATGTATAAATTAAACTATCTTTTAATCTGATTTTGCATATTTTTAAAGTAAAATGCATTCACATCTTTTTCTTTCATTAGTATATATTCACATTTTATCTCAACATTTAATACAATCCAGCCCTAGATAATTTCTACAAACTTTCCTTATAATTTTTCGGAGGAAGTTAACAACTGCATGCTTCCAACAATCAACACAAGGGAATGATCCCATCAACAAAGATAAAAATACTCTAATCTTTGTAAGTATTTTTCATTTATGAAATCATATTTTTATTTTATTTTATTATTTATGATAATCAACTTAACCAAAATTTAATTATATATTTTACTATTCCTAAGTACTTTTTTATTTCATTATTTATATTAATCAGCTCAAACAATATAATTGGGAGAATAATGTGCATGGGAATATTTATATACGCAGTCAACTTGCGTGGGACCCATATATAATTTTTTCAAAATTTTTATTTTACTATTATAAGCCCTAGCTAGATAAATGCACATACATTTTTTTTGTAAAAATTTTCTACTAATGTATATGTATTTTTTTGATTTTTCAAAATAAAAACCATCAATTTCTCATCCGTTGGCACATAAGCAACCTAGTCTATTTTTTATTTTGCAAAACAAAAAATAGATATGGATTAGGCAAATTTTTTTAAAAATTACATTCACTTATCCAAGTAAAGCTCATATAATATAAAGAAATTTTTCAAAAAAAATATAGATGATTTTCATGCAAGCGGCTAATCAAGAGGAGTGATCTTGTTAGCCCGGGCTAAGTAAGTGCCTCACTTAGCCTACCTTAAAAAAACCTATTTACAACAACTTTTTTTTACTGTTTTCTTCATGCACATGTTTATCTAAGTGTATTTAACTTATAGACCAAGTTTTACCATTTTTGAATATGTTTATCAATTTTTTTGAGATTTTTAAACATTTATGTGTATATATATTTAAAATATCCTTATTTTAAAAATATAAAAATATATATATATACATATCTAAAAATGATAAAACTTGATTTATATATTAAATACACTTAGATAAACAAGTATATGAAGAAAAATAAAACAAAGTTGTCTTAAATAGTATTTTTGAGGTCAGTTAAGTGAGATATTTACTTAGCCCGGGCTAACAGGATCATTCCTCGTTAACCGCACAGATTATTCTTCGTATAATTATTGTTAAATTAAAAATTATGGTGGAGTGATCATTTTTAGATTTTGCAACAGTAAATTTGTACTACCTTGGTATTATTTGTGGTCAAACCAAGAGATTGTTTTATGAGCACACCTAAAGCTTAACACTAATCTAGAAGACAATTGGTTTGACTACACTGTCGTAACTTACATGTTGAAGTTAATTAGCGGAACCCAATTGATTTTACCTAGAGAGTGGTGTAAGTCTATGGTTGACTGAACCACTATGCTTGCTTGTGTCATTTGGATTTGTTTACGCTACGTGGTTTGGATTTTGTGATTGGTCGTGATACTATTATACCGATTCTTTAATTCAATTAGCCATTACAAGGGGCCAACACAACTGTAAAATTGGTCTGGCTTTTAGTGGGCACTGCTTTTGAACCTTCTTCCATTTCTATGCTACAGTATATAAGTAGAAACATCATATTCATATTCTTATCGATATCCATTATCAAAGATGCCATCCATTAATGAAATTACATAGCTGGGCATGTTCAAGATTGACAAAAAGAAGATATGCGAGGTATTTTCAATGTAATCCCTTAATAATCATGAGTTAGTACATGATTTATGTATATTTAATCCCTTAATAATCATGAATTAGTACATGATTTATGTATATTTTCAAGGCATATCTTCAGACTTTTAGAATAGGGACAATCCTTTTTATGCCGACAATAGTTGCCATAATTTATGTTATACCCATAACATTTGAAAAATTCATTTTATACTCATAACAGTTTAATCTAAATTACTATCATAATCATCCATTCAAAATAACTGTTAATTGCCTCGTTGAAAAGACAATTTACCCCTCCATAATCTTAATGAAAATGATTCAATTGTAATATGACTCAATTAATGTTGGAAAACTATTTGTTTGCGATATTAAGTGATTCAAATATCATATTAAAATTAAATTGTTTCAATAAGAAAAATTTTGAAGGGACAAAATCATCTTTCAATATAGTAGTTAACTATTGTTTTGATTACATGGCTGTGATAGAAATTTAGGGTGAAATGTTATAGCTTAAGAAAAATTCTCAATATACTCACAACTTTTGGCTAATATCCCTTTATACCCACAACGTATCAAAAATTTCTTGCACAGTTATAACATTTCACCCATAATTCCCTCAATACCACACCATCACAAATGGCTGCCGGGTGGAAAGGAAAATGACAATTTTGTCCTTGAAGGAAAAATTCACCGCATACCCACAACATGTGGCCATTATTTCGTTTACACCTACAACATTTCAAAAAATTCTCACACACCTAAAATATTTTACCCCTAATTCTTCTTATGCCACCACAGTTATAGTCCGTCAAGTTGGATTTGTCATAATTTTCTGAATTGTGAAAATATTCATCTTTTTCCCAAGTGCCACCTCTTCCAGTTGCACCTCAAACACATGTATATACATCCCGGACGACAAGTATATAACACGCCGGAGATTTTCCGCCCAGCCATTCCATGCAAATCAAAATAGAGTATTTGTTTAGATTGGTGCCTACGTCCTTTTTTTCTATCGAACAGTGGTGTCGGCTCCGCAACTATTTGACGGAATCACATAACAAATTTCCATATCACTAAGACATCATTTGTTTCATCATTAACAAAAATTACTCGCATCGGAGCTGTGTATGAGCCGCTTTTTCTTTTTAATACAGTGTAAATTGTGAAAATTGCATATATCTACTCATAAATGGTTTATCGGCACAAAAAGATTCTTTTTATCGACACAAAATAATATTTTATATTGAAGTTGAGTTTATGTATAAATTAAACCATCTTTTACTTGGATTTTGCATATTTTCAAAGTAAGGAGCATTCACATCTTTTTCTTTTATTGGCACATGTTTACATTTTATCCCAACATCTATTACAATCCAGCCCTACATAATTTCTACAAACTGTTCTTACAGTTTTCCCGAGGAAGATAACAACTACATGCTTCTGACAAGATAACAACTACATTCTTCCAACAGTCAACACAAGGGAACGATCTCATCCACAGAGAGGCTGATGCCACCCCCACTCAAACTCACGTTGTCGCTGTGACAGGCAATAGAGTCACCAGCATGCCTGTTTGCACGCTGGCAAGAGCATTCACATCTTGATTAAGATGAAACTGGGTATCCATTAAAATAAATGATTTTAAATCTATTGATTATATAATCATCAATGGTTTTATATCATTCATGAATTTTATGTAGGCTAATACGAGATCCCAATACAAGTCAATAGGAACGGATAAAATTGATATTAATCGAAGTCCCCATTTTTCCACACGCAACGGTACAAGTCAAGAGTGTATCAAATCAATATATCTCAATATGGGACCAGACATGGTGTACCAAGGTTTGCATCGAAATTTTTTCTAGGGAGTCCATTTTGACGACGGAATCAAATAACAATTTCTCATAGTATTAAAACATTATTTATTTCATCATACTTATTAAAACATCATTTATTTCATCATACTTGCATCAGAGTGGTGAGTTAACACTGTTTTCCTTTAAATATATTTGTAAATAAATTATGAAAAATGGTGAGATCTACTCATAAAAACATTAAAATACAGTAATATTTTACATAATCATTTATCCACACAAAAATATGCTCCAGAGTAAAATAATATTTATATAAGAGTGGTGATTCTTTTAGGCCGTGTGCATGAGACCTCCTTATGCGTCCGGCCATGGGATCCTCCAAAAAGCATTTTCTTTTAATTTTTTTTATAAACATATAGAACTAGGTGTATTTAACGTAGAAACCAAGTGTAACCATTTTTGGACGTTTCTAAGTATTTTTTATTTTTAAACACAATGACATTTTCGTAATTTTCTCACTTTGAAATTACAAAAAATGTCACTATGTTTTAAAAAATACTCAAAAGCATCAAAAATGGTAAAACTTGATTTATAAGTTAAATACACCTAGATCTAAATATTTATAAAAAAATCAAGAAAAATAAAAATGGGTTTTTTGGCTGTACGCATGGCTACCCCGATGTGCCCGACTGCACTCGAACACTCCTTTTGTACAGATGTTGAAAATAAAGATTTTAAATTGTTATAAATGAATCCATATTTTGCTCTGATTTTACATATTTTTAAAATAAAGAGCATTTGCATTTTTAATTAAGATGAAACTTGGTATCCTGGCAAAATTTTTGGGGGATACCTATTCTCATCAGTTCTCTAATACATTTCAGAAAAGAATCCATCATTAACCCGAGAAAATGGAGCATCTACTTACCTTAATCGTGATTTCCCAAAGAAAAACAACCCTAAATCCGAATCTTTGAGATTTCGAACTTTGTTAATGCGAATCGGTGATCTTCGATGCAGTTTAGAAAATTTTTAAGAGGATTTAAAGTAGGATCGAATGCTTCGAAGAAGAGGAATTGGAAGAAGTGGAGGCAGAAACGAGAGGAGAAGAAGAGGGGAGAAAGGTGTCACTCCAAAAATGGATCCCTAACTCAGACGGGCCTCTCTTTGAATGGTCATTGTCGAGATGGGCCTAGGCCAAACCCGATCGCAGCTTGTAGCTAGCTTTCCCACCCGTACAATAAATTAAAAAATTCTCCGGAAGCACAGACTCCTTCACTCCCGCAACCTGACTAATTGTACCTACTTTGCGAGATTTAAATAGTTTTAGTGACTCAAATGACGCCTCAATTACATACTTCTAAATCAATACCCAATAAATTATGTCATAACCGAGTGGTGCACTGACAAAAATATGCCAACATATAAACTCGTACTCATGTCTAATATGCTTACGAATGGTGTTTCGTACAATCCAACATGCCAAGATCATAATACATACATATATACACTATACGTCTACTAGATGTCATATATATCTATATATATATATACACACATGTTATACATGACACTAACATCATTAATTCCTAATTGCATATTAATAAATTACCTTACGGTCAGTGAATAGTTGTCATAATAATAAATAAATACAATAAAAGATACCTAGTCCTCGCAATATAGTTGTATTAGTTATGGATTTAGTGAAACCTTGAGAGGTGTTATGTTGGAGTGTGAGGGAGAGGTTATTATTATTATGTGTTCTACGTAATAATAATAAAATTTAAACTTGAAGTATGTATTATTATTTAAAATTTTATAAAAGATATGTATTCTATATTTATTAGGTATACACGTTTGTAAGAGTACAAATTTCTGTTCAAATTCAAGCAATTGTTTACAAGAGCATTCTTAAAATAAAAATATTTTTTAAATGTATTTTCTTACTTTTTATATTGTAATACTAGAAATTGGTTTTTTAAAAATTTGACAAACGTAATCGATGTACTTTAAAATTTTTAATTTAAAATAATTTCATGATAAGTAATGTCGAAATTTTAATTTCTAATATTATAATATAAAATGCAAGAAAATACCTAAAATACAATGAATAAATTTACTCCTGAAATTAAATCGGGATATTTCATATTTGTCAATTTTTGAAAATTTTCATTATTAATAACCTTAAAAAAGATTTCTAATGTTATAATAGAAAATTCAAGAAGTTATTTCAAAATACAAAAATTTTATTTGTTAAGAATATCCAAAAATTAAATGGATCAATTCTATTTGTTAATTTTTTAAAAAATTCAATGAAGTAGCTTTGAAGATTTGTATTGTAATATATTTTAATGTTTTAATAGAAAATACAATAATATTTTTAAAATGTTTCTGTATTTTAAAGAAATTTTTGTTTTATATTATAAAAATATATTTCGTTGTATTTTTTTACTATAATGTTAAAAAATAAAAATGTAAAATTATTTATTGTTGGAATGTCCAAAATTTACTGACACTAAAAAAGTTTATTTAACATGAGGAATATCTTTAAAAATATATTTTAATTTTGAGGTATTTTCTTGCATTTTTGTATTTTAAGATTACAAATTGAATTCTAAAAATATTTATTTTATTAAATTTCAAAGTACAAATGTATAATAGATACAATCGGAATCGATTTAATGTGAAATTTATTTTAAAAATTTTTAATCTTTAAGATTTTTTTTTTCGTGTTAGTGTAATAGCCTAGAACTGAATCGCACGTCGAAAAGGGGAGAAAGTTCCTGGTAGTTTATTAGTGAGTCTCAGGTTTAATAAGATGTGATGCATTTTAAAGCCATGCAGCTAAGCGGCCAGGCCAGAGTGAATAATATCACATTGTAAGGCTGATGGCCCACAAACCAAATAGACGTTTTCTGGGTCTATGTGCTTTGTATGTCGGACCTAATGGTTACTTTTCAGGGTCAAATTTATTTAACATGTGTATCAACTTTTACCATTTTTAGATATTTTTAAATCTTTTTTATTTTTTAAAATCAGTGACATTTTAGTAATTTAAAATTACTGAAAATACCATTATTTTAAAAAAATTAAAAAAATCTAAAAATCGCTAAAAATGTTAAAAGTTTATACACATGTTAAATACATTTAGATTAATAATATTGTAAAATTTTTTTAAAAAAAATATAAAAAACAGGTTAAATCCACCTAGGTGCACTTCGAAGTTGAGTGCACTTGGGTGCATGAAATTAGTTTCGAATTTGAATGGGTACCAATCGAGTGCACTTGGTGCGTTGAAGTTTGAATGCACTTTATGCCCTGTCCTTTTTAAATTTTTCATCAGTATGTGGGTCCAGGTATGTTTACAACGTAGTTTTATAATTTTCGATGCTTTTAAATATTTTGTTTGGCATTTTTAAAACAAAAAATTTAGCATTGCTTATGTGTTTGCACATAAAAATGCCTTATTTTTTTTACTTTAAAAATTTTAAATAAAATTTTTAAAATATAAAAATTATATATATGCAAATACCATATTTGGGCTCACATATGCAATTGAAAAAATTAAAAAAATAAATAAATATGAGGCAGTGCACCGGCTGAACTGGATAATTTCCACATTTAAATTACATAAATTATTTCAGAATTATCTTTATTGTAACTTCTTGGAATCAATGAATTTGAATTATCTTATAGAGGAATTAGTATACTGATTTTGCATTTCCATTTATATTAGCCTATTGATGTGCAAATTTTCAAGATTATGAAGTTAGCATGCTATATTAAAAATAGAGCTTAACTGTATACATCATGATGTATTTTATGCCAAAATACAATATTCATTTATTTTCATAATTAGCAATATTTTTTGATCTTTTCTTCATAAAAACGTTTTTTAGTATATTCAATTTATATACCAAAATTTACCATTTTACCATATTTTTATAGATTTATTTTTAGTTTTTAAAAATCGATTTTTTTAAAAGGTGGAAAATGACTTAAATCCTTTAAAATTGATATTTTTTAAAAACAAAAAATAAATATTCAAAAGTATTCTAAAAAGGAAAAACTCAGTAAAACATGTTTATGAAGAAAAATCGAATAAAAATAAAATAAAATAAAATAAATGAATGTTACAATTTAGCTTAAAATATATCATGGTGTACACAATCGTGCTTCATTAAAGATTAGCACATTTTTTATTATCACATGTTTACAACTCATCCCAAAGTACATATTTCTATTCTGACTTAATTTTTTTAACCTAACAATCAAAGATGACACTTTTAATAAAAATGAGAGACATGCGCTCTCTATAATGAAAGGGGCCCCTGATCCTTTGCTCCCAGGCGCATGCACCTATTTTTTTTTTGAATTTTTTTACATTAGTGTTAATCGATATGTATTTAATATGTGTATAAATCTTTACTATTTTTGGGTATTTTAGATATTTATTTTTTATTTTTGAAAATCAGTGGTAAATATTTGAGATTAACAATATTGTAAATGAATTTTCAAACAAATTAAAAAAATAGGCGTATGCGCCTGGGAGCATGCAGAGCATACAATCGGAGTCCATATTTGAGATTTGGGAAACATAATAAGTATATTTGGAGTTAAAGTCAAACGTATTGAATATATTTGGGAATAACCCGAGTTGGTTCTTAGAAAGGTTGACTACGTACTTGAAGATATATTATATTATATTTCACATATATAAAATTATAAATTAAAATTTTATTTTTTCCTTCTGTTAAACCTGTGTATACGCGGCCCCCAAATTGATATGACCGGACTCGTGCCCATGTAACAGGGTAACTCAGGGTTCTCATTTGACGCAATCATATCTCCTTATGTTAAATAAATAAATAAAAAAAGAAAAAAAAATCCTCTAATGGAAACTGTTTGTTATAAGGCCGCCTATTTTTAGTCATCTCTTTCTACCCTTTAAAATCACACCGCTGATTAATGAGAAGGTTACAACCAGATGTCTAATTCAAATCAATCTTATCCATTTGTAGGTCCCACGTATCAAAATAAAATTATTCTATTTTTATTATGCATATATTAAAGTTTCCACTTAAATGGTTGACCTTCTTATCTATTATTCAAGTCTTCAACATCTAGCCATCTAGGTATATCACGATCATTTATTTCAAAATTGAAAAAATATTTAAGCCTATTTTACCTTAAGTCCATTTAGTATCTAGCTGGGGTATTTCAAGCAACAAGATCACTAATAATTTAATCGCGCAAAATAAGTTATATAATTAATATAATTCCTTAATTTACACTGAATTTGCAACACTATTTGCATGAAAAGTTGCAATTTTCTAAAAATTGCAAAATTATTTTTAATTATTTCACATATTAGAATTCAACTCCTTCATAACTCGTAAATATAAGCATATCTAAATTTATGTAATTATCAGATTTTGATCCACCTGTTGATATTTATTTTAAAAAATTGCCCAGGGTTAGGGATTTCATAGTTCTATACATCTCGTTGAAAACTGGAAGCCTGCATATAAGTGCAGCAAATGTTGAACCAGCAAAATCTGAAAACTCAATTTGTAATGTCATAATAGAAAATTGCAAGAAATACCTTTAAGATACGATAAAAAGAGAAAAAAAACTATCTAATGTGAAGAGTAATGTAAAAAAATTAAAAGTGCTGTGTCTTAAAAGTATTTTCTTACTTTTTCTATTATGATATTAGAAATTGAATTTTTAAAAATCTGGCAGACACGATGGCTCTATTTAATGCAAGAATTTTGATTTTAAAACTTTCCATGATAAATAATTCTGAAAATTTAATTTCTAATACTATAATAGAAAATAAAGAAAATACCTAGAAATAGAAAAAATTATTTTTTAAAATACTGCTAAAATTATATAGTACGTTTTGTATTCGCCAGATTTTTACAACTTTCATAACTAATAACCTTAAAAAATTCCATCTAATGTTATCAAAGAAAAATGCAATAAAATATTTTTAAAATATAAAAAATTTATTTTTAATAATATTCCACTTATTAAATAGATTAATTCTATTTCTAAAATTTTTAAAATTTCAATAACAAATACTTTAAAGATTTGTAGTTTTATATATTTGTTTTAATACAAAAATGCAAGAATATATTTCAGAAATATTTTTTGTAGTTTAATGGTATTTTGCTGCATTTTTATTATAATATTCAAAAAATAAAATTTTAAAGTCATTTATGACAAAATACAGGTCTATCTAATGTGAAGAATATTTTTCTGAATATTTTTTACTTTTAATGTATTTTATTGCATTTTCTATTTCAAGGCTAGAATTTTAAAATATGATTGAAACAAAATAGGTCCATTTAATGTGAGAAATATTTTTTAAAATAAAGACTTTGAATTTCTAAGGAAATTTTAAGATACTAACAATTTTAAATTAGTTAGATTGGTAAATTTCAAAATTGAATAAACCTAAAATAGCCTATTTAATATAAAGGATTCTTAAAAAATAAATTTTCATATTTTAAGTCATTTTCTTAATTTTCTATTTAATATTAGAAGTTAAATTTTTAATTTTTTTTTACTTTAACATATTTATTTATTTTTATTAGAATATTAGACTTTAAAATTTTGAATAAAATTTTTATATTTTAAGTTATTTTATTAATTTTCTATTGTAATATTAGAAATTATTAGCGTGCCATGCTAATTTTAAGAAATCTCCAAATGTTAAACTTGTCAGAATGCGAATTTGAATTACATAAATTGCTTCAAAATTCTTTTCGGTGTAACTTCTTAAAATCCTATGCGTTTGAATTATCTTTTGGTGGAATTAGTATACCGATTTTGTATTTTCATTTACATTAACATGTTGATGTGAAAATTATTTGAGATAATGAAATCAGCACACTATTTTAGAAATGAACATTTTAAAATAGATGTAAATCTTTAAAAAAAAAAAAAAAAGAACATATTCCAGCATGCTAATATAAATATCAGGATGCTTATTTTTCAAAAATCCTAAATGAAAAAGGGCACATGGAATAGGATGATAATATAAATGATACAAGTAATCATGCTAATTTGCACCCTTTCCACAGCGATATTCTAGTTAGGACACTTTTCGAAGACTATACACTTGTCACCAGCATGACTAAATAGAAGTCCATGTACAGGAATTTGACGTAGATGCTTTGGGTGATCCCAAAATCGGAATTAGAATTATACAAATCTTTGTGAGCATTTCTAGGTACACAACAATGAGTCAAAGACATGTAAATTGATAAAACAAGTGAAAGAAAAATCTCCAAAAATAACTGCATTCCATACCACTTTGAAAATTTAAAAAGGACATGCAAATAATTACATATATTGCAAACGTTAACAGGAACAAGCAAAGCTAGAATCTATTAAGGCAAAAAGGAGCAGTTGCACTCTCAACTAGGCTACAGATGGTAAGATTACCAAAAGCACTTTGTATACGAGTTTACTGTATGCTCTTCGTCCTTTCCTCCATAACACCAGTGTCCAGCAGAATGCTCCCATTCCAACTCCATATCCAATTCCAAATCCAACTGCAATTATTTTCCAGTCATACTCACTTTCGGGCTCAAAATC
>JAXCLR010000105.1:34633329-34649609 GCA_035584095.1 Annona squamosa | reverse complement strand
GCATTTGCATTTTATGAAATGCATGAAAATGATTGAAAAATTATGTATAGCTTGCTTACTGAGTATTATTACTCACCATGCTTTTTCAACAACAGGCAAGAAAAGATGATGGAAGCCGCATGTAAAATGACATGCAATTTTGATGAAATATTGTATATGTAAATTCTATGTAAAGACCATGATGATAATTTTGAGATGAATATGAATATTTTTGCTTTATGAAATAGTTTTGGGTTTATGACTATGATATGTAAAATATATTTCATGTTAGATGAATGATGGAAATTTTCCATGTATTGATGAAAAAAAAAAATCCTGCCGTGTGATCAGGGCAACAATCCTGAGTCACGTTTACCAATCAAAACGATCCTGGAGTAAGGCTTCTAGACACCTCGGTTCAGGGCACCACATTTGGCCAGCATGTGTTTGCAGCAAAATCTATTGTTAGTATTGAAAACAAAAGCATCAATTACTAGCTTCCCATTACCGTACCAACTTTTACTAAAATTAAACTAATTTTTGGGAGTTATACCACTTTTAGATAAGGCCAAACACTTTCAAAGCCTGCAAAAGTGCCGACAATATACAAAAGTATATGACCAAACAAGTCCTAAGCAATCTAGTTGGCAACATAAAAAAAGTTGTTTCAATGACAATCACCAGATGCAAATTTAAATTTTAATGCATATGATCAATCCTTTCATATGATAATAACATGTATTCTTATTATGCTAAATTCGTAGATGAATTTGAAAATGTAATATATGATATAATAATATAATGAGATAAGGATGGATGAAATCTTTTATTTCCTAAAGACATTTTTAGCAATCCTAAAAAATAAGGATATACTTTTCTATTTTCAATACAATTTTTCCTAATCCCATTGTACCATTTCTTATTCTCAACACACACAATATTAATTTTCATCACACATCCTCATTCTATTAAAATTGTGAATTATGGCGCCTCGAACCGAGATGCCTAGAAGCCTTATTCTGGGATTGTTTTAATTGGTAAACGTGACTCAGGATTGTTGCCCTGATCACACGACAGAATTATATATATATATATATATATCATCAATACATGGAAAATTTTCATTATTCATCCAACATGAAATATTTTCTCATATCACAGTTATATCCCAAAACGGTTCCTTAAACACTTTCATTGGAATAAAATATTCATTTCCATCTCCAAATTAACATTATTATCTTTACATAAATATTCACATATACAATATTTATATCAAAAGTACATAACACTTGGCATGCTGCCTTCATCGTTATTTCTTGTCTGTTGTTGAAAAAACATGGGTGAGTAATAATACTCAGTAAATAAGTCATATATAATTTTTCAATTATTTTCATGCATTTTATAAAATACAAATGCAATGCATACATAGCATTCATGACATTCCTTTGGATGCGACGCCAACTAGGCGCCCATCCCATACATGCGCTTATCTCAAGGAGGTCGTCGCCGGCCTAGGCTTATATAAGCGACTTGGCAATAGCGAGGGGGACATCCGGTCCATTTATTACCTTAATTAAGGCCTATTCCTCGTGCACATGCTCATTTACATACACATGTCGGCATGATATTTGTAAATCATAAATAATTTCATAAAAAGTAATTAATAAATAATTTAACAAAACGAACTTTAGTTCAAGTAAAGCAGTTATAGATATGATTAATCTTAAATAAATTTCATAAACTAATTTATAATAATTTGTAAGCATTTTGAAAATAATTTGCAAAAGATATAACTTGCTTACCTTCTAAGTGGGTGTCTTCGACCTTCTCTTTTCCTTTTCCTATTCAAGGAAAAAGGATAATTTTATTTCTTCTATTTAAGCTTCTTCTCATGCATGTTTTATAATATTTGGGCATTATTTCTTTATATGAATATTTTTATCCATAGATTCCTCAAAATTTCCATCCTTATATTTAAATATTAATATCAAATTTTCTGCAAAATTATGCTGTTTACTGTAGCAGATTACTGTTCATCCGAGGTTACTGTTCATGGGTTCCAAAAATTGATATTTTTTTCAAAAATAAAAAATACCACGACATAGCTTATACCTAGTATATCATAGGATATTTTATATATTTTAAATTTATCATCATTTACTTGGCTAAAAAAATCACTTTCTCTATATACTAAAAATCAACATAAATTCACTTAAATATAATCCTTAATTTCAAAAATCATGAAATTAATATATCATCATTCCAACATTATATTTATCATAATCATATATCCTAAATCATCGTTTATCATTTTTAGAGCATTATTTTCACATATCATATGCTATCTTCCTGAATACTTTGTTTTTGCTCCAAAATTTTGATGTTTTGACATAACTCTGATTAAGCATTCTATCTATACTTATTTTCTCATGCTAGGCATTATCTAAGCATGGTTTTATCCTATTTAATATCAAAAAGAAATTTGGGTAGAAATTACTTACCTGAAGTGGAGATACGCCTCTTTTTTTCACACATTCTTTCTCTAACTTACTTCTTTCTTTCCTTGGACGTGGGGGATGGTTTGGGAACTTGGAATGGCTCAAATGGAGCTGGGATTTCATGCCCTTGGACTTCCACACTGTTGTCCTATTTATAGGGTTGGATTTTTCAAGAATTTAGAATTTACCCCTAGCTTTGAGGTATTTAATTATAAATTGGTATTTCTTTTTAATTTTTAAAAAATGCTTTGAGCCAAGAGTTGCACACCCTATGCCTGCTCCAGCCACCCTATTCAGCCCTATTTTTTACATTTTTTATTTTTAAAATTAATTAATTTAGGCTAAATCGATCCTAACCATTGGTTAATGATCATGTTGATTTTGAGCCATGGATTATTGGTCAAACTCTCCCACCCTAGCCTGCACTTCCCTGCCATTTGCAGCTGCTTTCATTTATTTTTTTTATTTTTTATTATTTATTTTAAATAAAAGTCAAATGAATAATTAATGAAAAGTTAGATCACTTTTTTTAATCTCCATTTGACGCTCCATCTTGCCCTTTAATTTGTGATTTTTCATCATATCTTAAACCATCCATCATGTTCATCATGAATTTTTAACCATCCATAAAAATTTTCATCAAAATCCGACGCTCAGATTGCAACTTATGAATTTTTCTTTATTTTTCCGCTGAAATCCAAAATTTGATTAAAATATAAAAAAGAATTACTATTTCGTCCTGTAGTAATTAAATCTCTATTTTATCTTTTTGTAATTAGGTTAATCCAAGTGATTAACTCTTAATCACGTGTCTTAATTCCTGGTTATTATTCACGGGGTTAAATTCCTAATTGTATTATTTCAATCTCCAATACATATATCCATCAATATAATTCATGAATTTTCATTTATCATAAAAATAATTACAAAAGAATCTAGGCTTATAATATTGAAATGACGCGTATGTGGTCAGGGTCCCATATGAATAGACTCACATTATAAGAGTATTTGTTCAAAGGACAAGGAAAAATGAAGAATAAGAATGGAATGAATATGATATAGGTAAACAAAATGTTTAGAAGATATGGATAAAAATGAAAAAAATATATAGTAATTGGGTATTGACTTTTGCATTCTTATTCTCTCATTTTCATTATCTTCTAAATAAAGTAACAAACACACCTTGTGTGCATAATTACACAATACTTAATAATAATTCTTCATCAACAAAATAATTTTTATGTAGACTTGTATATGCTAATTATATTTTTATACTTACTTATTAATACTTTTAACTTATTTTATATTATTTTATATTTTAATTTTAAATTTCACCGTGAAATTTATCTATGATAATATTTTTGACGACAAAAAGTTTTTCTTCTTGTTTGTTTGTTTTCGCCTTTTTTTTTGCTTTTTTTCTATTTAAAAACTAACTCTTATGAGGGTAATGGGTTATAGCACTATTTTCACAACCAAGGCTTAGGTTTCATGAATTTGGATAAATGAATGAGGGCATGTTTTGGTTGGTAAATGAATGCGGCAGGATGAGGAATAGTTAGTTGCATTTTCTAAGGCACCATACTTATCTATCAAACAACACTATTTTTTCAACTATATCACTGCATTCTAATCATTTTTTCTATCTACCACTTTATTTAATCTAACTTTATCCCTATCTTTTTATATCATTTATATAATTTTCAAAATATTGTCTTTTTCATTTTTCGCATTATCTCATAGTCTAGTTTTGCATTTTAAATTTTCTAATTTTGCTTATTTACATTATAAACTCCAAACTTTAGGCGTTTATATTTTAAATCCTAACAAATTTTTTTCTTTGCATTTTAAACCCTGGTTGATAACTGTATTTAAAAATATTATTAACTCTCCTAAAATGTCATAAAATACCCTCACATTGTAAAATGGGCTACATGCATGTAAGTCACATTAGTCCATTAGACTAGCAAAAGTTTCTATTATCTTCTCTAAGTTTTCACCATGGCTGCCAAGGAAGAAAGCCCTTCTTGGTTAAGTAGGTAGATTTTTCTATGGATGACATCTCCTTCAAGATTGAGCAATAGAGGGCATGAAAATCCCCATATTCGGCAGTCCCTATATTTTTTCAGATCAGGCCATCTAGGCCAGTGATCTGTTGATCAGATTCATAAAATAAAAAAGAAGCTCTAAGGCTCCTAGTCTGTCATCATCATCATCTCAATACGATGCAATAGCGCAACATAAACGAATGGTTGCAATTCTTTTCTCCGATGCATATAATCCATCAACCACGGTAATGCTTTTGGCCATTCGGGAATTGTAACCCATCTTCAAATCAGCAATCATTGAGATCATCCATGCCGATGAGAATTTTTTGTAGCAGAAAACTTGAAATTTTCGGACGTAATGACATTAAAAAAATTCCAGCAACCATTAGTTTAATTGGCTCACACGGTTTCAATCATCACTTCAAAGGCATGCATCATCCAAAATTTTTTCAGCAGGAAACCATTAGTGAGCAGCATGTGCAATCTCATTTTCCACCACCTCACGGCACGAGTTCACAGCGTAATGCTAGAAACACCTGAAGCGCATGAGCATGTGCGCCATCTTCAACTGGCTTCGCTAGGATCCGATGATGATGATCATAAAAAGGATGACAACCATGTGGGATGGAGGAGATGTAGTTGAACCGAGAAGTGCCTTCGTATAATGATTCGCATGCGCTTCGAAGGTTATATCATCATTCTAAAAAACAAGCATGCGATGGTCCAAATTCACGTGTTATTCAACAACATTATAACTTTGGTTTAAAATGCAAACGAGCAATAGTTTTCAGAATTTAATATGCAAATGGCTAACATTTAAGATTTAAAATGTAAATAGATAAAATTAAAAATTTTAAAACACAAAAACCCGAATCCCACAAAATTTCATCAATCCAAATGTTCCCGGAGATGCTTCTTTGTTGTCTTCCTTGGACATCGACTGTAGCTTTTCTTAAATTTATTTATATGTACACCAAGCCATCTAATATTGCCAATCAACACATATATTATCCTCACAACAAAAAATAAAAAATAAAAATTTCTATAATGCTTCGTTACGAGGGGGAAAATTAATTGTCCTCCACAAGAATACTCAACCAGGAGCGCAGCGCCCATGACGCTGTCGCTACTGCCGTGGAAGCTCGACCGTAGCTTCTTGTGTTTGATAAATAAGATTATCAGATTTCTGATGGTACAAATAATAGTTTTTTTTTTAAAAAAAAGCCGAGCCTTTATACAGAGCTCCTCTGTCCCAGAGACTCTTCTGTCGTCAGATCTATGCTGCCACGTGGAACCCGAAAAGGACAATGAGTTGCACCCACCGTGTACGGCTGGCAGCCTCAAACAGAACTCGACGAACACCAGATCCCATACCATACCACGCAGAGTATTTTTTAAATAATGGTCCACGTTACCTAATAATAACTAATCCCTCCCTCTTCTTTCTCAAAATTTCATTCACTTACGCGTTCGCAGCATTTCATCGTTTATTTCCCCACCAATCAACAAATTTTATTTTTTTACTCGCCTAATCGAAATTCTGATATAAATTTAATTACATTTATGTTATATTGAATGTAAATCTCTATTTTCTTCTTTCACGACAAAATTATGTACTACTTGGGATATAACCATGATAGAAAATTAGTTTATATTTTAAAATTTACAAATTTTATTCTACCATTTTATTTCATGCACATTTGGTTCATTTATTTCATATACTAAATTTTATCGGTTTTGAATTATGGAATTATTAAATTTTTTTTATCGTTTTTATAAGTTGGGAATTTTAAGATATATCAAAATCTTTATTTTTAAAATTTTATAAATATATACAATAATTCTAAAAATTGTAAATAATTGGTACAAAATATACGTGGGCATATAAAAATAAAAATTTAAACATCATTGCTTTCACGTAACCTATTCCGCTTTTAATAATTTTATAATTGATAGAAAATTTACTTTATTTGTTATATTTATCATCATTTATTTCACTAAGACAGGTATATTCAAATAAATCGAATTATGTACTGTCATATTTGTTTAAAAAATATATATATATGTAAATTATGAAAATACTTAGATCTACCATGTATATAATAGAATGTGACAAAATATTATACAATTATTTATTTGCATATTAATAATATTTTAAATAGTTTAAATATTAAAATATAATTTTAAAATTAATATTTAATATCAAATTATTTTATTTTGTTGATTTTTTGATGGGTTTATTTATAATCTTTGTAGTAAAATAAAAGATATTAAATATAATAAATGAAATGTATTTCTTTCCGTTATTAAGATGAAATTACATGGAGAATAATTTCATAAAAGAAAAACTTCCCTAAAAATGTGTTAAATAGTGATCTTGTCATCCTAATGTACTTATTTTAAAGTTTTCTAAAAAGTTGTTTTCATCGAAATCTAATTGCAAGTGTATTTAATTTATATATTAAGTTTTAAGAATTTTAAAGATTTCACTTTCTTATTTTCAAAAATCACTATTTTGGAGAGGTATTTATATTTACCCCAACCGTAGTGATTTTTGAAAATAAAAAATGTGTAAAAATATTGAAAAGTTGTAAAACTTGATATATAATTTATATACATTTGAAAAATAATTCAATGAAAAAATTTAGGAAAGCTTTTAAGAAAAAAAGTGTATGAGGTTGTCGCATACCCAAATATAATACTTCGTTATTTAGGACATTAAAAGAAAATTTCGAAAGAAAAGTTTTTGTAACATTTTTTAAAAATGGAATGGTAATGGGATATAATATGAATAATGACAATTAGTAAAGATAATAAAATTAAAATAAAAAAATATTTTCATGAAAAGAAGCGAAGAAATAGTTAAAAAGTAAATAATTATATATAAAATGTGAAAAAATAATTAAAAATATAATAATTATAGAGAAAAAAGTTATGCAGATGAAAATTTTTTATTTGATTGAATAACAAACATACTAATGGTCAAGTATTAAGCAAGGGTAGGAGATTATTATCTTATAAATGTTGAGTTGAAGCATGAGGAAATGTTTATCCATATGGTTCTTAATTCTCACAATTAAAAATGTATTCGAAAAGTGATAAAAATTTTTAATGAAAATTTTTAGTAGAAAGATTTTTAACGAGAGAAAATAATATCATATAATAAGAATAATAATAAAGAATAAAAATAAAGTTAAAATAAATAGATTAGTTGGAAGAAAAGTTGGGTAGAAATGGTTGAAAAATGTAGTAATTATATACAAATATACGAATAAATAATTAAAAAAGAATAATTGTGAAGAACGGTAAAAAAAATTTTAGATCGACATTTTTTGGTTAAAATTTTTTATTGCGAATAAACCCGCCTTAAGTGTTTTTTTTTTTTTTTTTTTTTTTTTTTTTTTTTTTTTTTTTTCCAATTTTCGAAGTCTAAATGGGAGGCGTCGACAATTACGCCGAGAGGAGGAAAGAAATTAAGGACGGTGGGTTGTTGATCATTGACTCTGGTTGAGCTAACCAGCGCAAGGAGAATGGGGAAAGTGTCGCGAATGGCGATCTACAAAAGGAGGAACCCAAAAGCGGAAGAGTGCTGCTGCTGCTGAAGGAGCCATACGCGGAGAGGAGAAGAGAAAAGAGCTGAGAAGCAAGCCGGGAAAAAGCTTTTCTGTTCCTCCTTTCTTTCCCCAAAGCTCTCCATCTTCTCCTTCTTCAGCTCGAACTGCCGCTGATTCCTGAGGTTAACCGCCTGCTTCTTTCCATCGTTCGCTTCTTCATTTTCATGCCTCTTTCATTCCCATCTCCAGTTTTGGTTGCGATTCGTGTTCGATGGATTGATTAGTATTCCGTCTTCCGGTCGTCTCCGTATGCGGTTGTTAGATCTGGTAATCGTTTTAGGATTTTGTCCACAAGCACGGTTTATAATTTGATTTCTAATCCATTTTTGCTGTTCATCTGGAAATTCGGCGTTTCGCATCTCTGCTCGGATTGGATGTCTAATAGGCCGATTTCGAATAACCGTTTGCGTAGTCATTTTTATATTTCTCCTTAACGTTTTGTGAAAGATGGATATTCGATTTGTTTCAATTAATTTAGTTTTCCCAATGATTAGATTAAAATGTGATTTTTACTGGTCATGTACGTAAACTCTAGGCCGGATTAGTGTAGTTGGGCGTCTCATGCATCATGTGACCGATTTAGAAATTAGTTGGGATTTTTGGATTGAGATTACGAGGATCAGACAGTTCTTTCTGATTGGTGTTGCAAAATGACAAAAGGAATTTGAAAGCAAGTTTTTGTCATGATGGTTCCAAGTCTTTGCTTTTTTGAATTCATTAATTATTTTTTGTTGATGAGATAGTTAGATTTGTCTAATAAAGGAAAATTATGTATGTTCGAATTTGTGATATTAATGGGTAGATCATAATTGTTTGTGCTGAATGTGTGATATATGACATCTGTTCAAATGCAGCTGGTAGGTTTTGCCTGATATATGAGTTATTCATTTCACCAGCATGGTTGGAGCTTATTTTTATTTATTTTTTTATTTCCTTGAATGAAGCCAATATCTTACTTGGTATTGCTGCAGTTCCTTCTGTATTAAATAAGAATGTCTGGAGGCGGAACACAGCAGAGCTTGAGGAAAGCTCTTGGAGCTATCAAGGACTCCACTACAGTTGGATTGGCAAAAGTAAACAGTGATTACAAGGTGATTTGTTGAATACTCATAAAAGATTTGTCTTGCGCATAAGCTTTGGATGCTGATGAAATTCCTGGATTTGAGCGTCAGGAATTGGATGTTGCTATTGTGAAGGCAACGAACCATGTTGAGCGTCCTGCAAAAGACAAACACATACGGGGTATGCTTCTCTCTCGATCTCTCGAATGCAGGAGTTTGGAGCATGCTCATTCTTATTGGAAATGCTCCCTTCGGTGGTATTGTAATGGCTATAGTATCAGATACTCTTTCTCTTTACTTTTGACAGCAGCTACTTTGTGATAAGAAGCCACAATTTATCCAACCAAGCATTAGACTGGTTGGTCACGCACACTGGCCTCGTGGCTAGACGTTGCATGTTCAAGTCCCCTCTGTAGGTAGGAGAGTATAGGTGGAAGCTTGATGTCTCCCATGAGGATAGGTGGGAATTTATTGTCTTCTGTGTGAATGAGCTCGATTGTAATTCCAGAAGTCGCATTATACAAAGTAATTAAAAAAAAAAGAAAAAAAAAAGAAACCACAGTTTAGATGTTGTAGCCTACTCTGGGGACACTTTGGATGTGGCACGTGCCTTCCCTAGGTTAAGGAGCGAAGGTCCTTTTCTCATTCTTTTATTAATTATATTGCTGGATGCCAAGTTTAATGCCATTGGTTAGTTTTATATGCTTAGGAATAGGGTAAATGATCTTTCCAACATAAAGAAAAGCTTGGCTGTATCATGTTGTTCATATTTTATTTGTTTGGTTGTATGTTTTGCTTGTTCATCTTATTGATATCTTCTGTGGTTATGTGAACATATGACTTGATTATCAGGTAAGTTCCATCTGAACTGTTTTGCCGTACCCAAATTCCACTTAAAGAGCAATCTGTGTATTCTATCTACTATTAAAAACTTATCTGCGTATGAAGAATCCCATTGTGTTGGGTCTTCTGCTTACCAAGTGAACTCATACTGCTACAACTTGAGTAACTTGCATATGAAAATCTCATATGGTTTTGTATTGTGTCTTTTCTAGCTATTTTTGACGCTATTTCTGCAACAAGACCACGCGCTGATGTGGCATATTGTATCCATGCTCTTGCTAGACGCCTTGCCAAGACTCATAACTGGGCGGTATGTATCTATTTCTTCTTTTTCCTCTGTCTTATGCCTGGTTGTCATAACTACCGGGGCTTGTTTATAGTTGTTTTAGACAAGTATCATTTGATTGCCCATTTACAACCCATTTAATAAATGGGTTGGCGATTTATTAACGGGTTATATAGCAGATAACTTGAAAGCCTAGACTCTAGTAGACGATGATCTCACAGGGAGAGACAAGAGAATGTTTTCGGCACAGGGGAAATGGAAATAGGGCAGTAACAGGGAAATGGAATTATAATAGTAGTGGAAAAATGAAAATTAGGTGATGGGAGGAAAACTTAAAGAGGAAAAATGACCAATGAGTTTACATTTATATATATAAAACTTTAATGGGTTAAGCGAGTTAAATGGGTTGAACGGGTTATATGCGTTACTAAACAGGTTGATGGGTTATAAACCTTAATCCGTTTATTTAATTAAATGGTTAAACAGGTTAGTGGATCATAACCCATTTATTTAAAAATTCCAACCTAAACCCATTTATAAATGGGTTGGATGAGCAAGTTGACTATGGCCATTGACACCCCTAGCAGCATTTTTCCTAACTCTTGTGTCGGTGTTTAAAATTAGGTGCATGCATATTTAGTTGAGATATGCATGTTTGCCTTTAATATTTCCTTTCCAAAGGATTTTACTTTGTGTGCTTAGCGAGGAATGAAAAATAATGAATTGCTTGGATATTTACCGAATTATCATTCTTGACAACTCTGTTTTTGGAGGTTTTTTAGCCTTTATGCTTATTTCTGTGGATTGTGCTGATTCATTTTTCACTCATAGGTTGCATTGAAAACATTAATTGTTATTCATCGTGCTTTGAGGGAAGTTGATCCAACCTTTCGTGAAGAACTTATCAACTATGGCAGGAGCAGAAGCCATATGCTTAATCTGGCCCATTTTAAGGATGATTCCAGTCCAAATGGTACAAATGACCTGAAAATTCTTCTCATTTTAAATATATTGAAGATCTTTTAATAACGTTTGGTATCTCTTTATCATTCAGCATGGGATTATTCTGCCTGGGTACGCACATATGCTCTATTCTTAGAGGAGCGGCTTGAATGCTTTCGAGTGCTTAAGTATGATGTTGAGACGGATCGCTCAGTAAGCATTCTGAGGGCCTTCTCTCTTCCCCTCTGTATCCTTTCTTTCCTTTTTTGTGCACGCACATGTTCTTTTTTCCCTTTTTGGTGTGCACAAAATTCAGAGGCACTATGTGAATGATCTTTTGTATATTGCGGCCAAGACTGTAATTGATAAAAGAGGCAATGACTAATTTTGGTAGTATGTCAGCCTATATTAATTATTATGTGAGAGGGAAATACCATGCATCCTTACAAACCGAGTTGGTGTACAATTTAAGTCAAAGGTGCAATATATATCATGGAGTTGCTTTTGTTATTTTTCTGAATACAGGCACAAACACATATGGGTTCTTGCATCCGTGAACCAATATGTTTGGCATTTATCTTATGTAGTATTATAGACTTAACAGTACTAATGCGGGGTTTTTGAGAACAATTCTGATCACAAGGTTGAAAGAAATAATTAAGGGTAACCTTTTGTGGGGAATCTATCATCAACATTTAAAATTACATTTAGAAAATTAGTTGGTTGCAGTTGTTATGTTTCAATTGAATGAGTACTCTCGGTTATACGCTTACACTAGTAAAGATACAAATGTGCTTAATTATCTTGCTTGAGTCCTTGTAGGTACTTCCACCTTTTGAAAAATTTGCAGTACCCCTCAATTCTTCTGCAATTTGATATTTTAGCAAGCCGGTTGTGAATATTCATTATATTATTTGCATCATGGTTCACCATTCATGCAAGATTCTATTTATTTTCTAAAACTTAATTTAGTTTATGAATCAAAATGCCAAGCATCACATTTTTCAAAAACATTTTCTGATGCAGAGAACCAGGGAACTGGACACCCCTGAGCTGCTAGAGCAGTTACCTGCATTGCAACAACTTCTTTCTCGACTCATTGCTTGCCAGGTATAGAAGGTTATACAAATTACTTGTTGAGTTAATCAATGGCAGATGCATTTATGTGTTGCTTACTTTTTCAATTTATGACTTGAAACGTTTTTATGCTAAAGTCTTCTCTTGAAACTTGTATGCAGCCACAGGGGGCAGCTGTTTATAATTTTGTGATTCAACTAGCGCTTACAATGGTAGTTGCTGTCACATCACTGCACCATTGCCTAATAGATTATCTTTTAGCGAGATAAACTTTGTTTGTTGTCTCACTATTGTTATTTTTGTTTTTGTTTTTGTTTTTTTTTGGATAGATGTTATTCTTGTTACTAATCTATGTAATGATCATGTTGAACAGGTTGCAGGAGAAAGCATTAAGATTTATAATGCTATAAATGATGGCACTATTAATATGGTTGATAAGGTAAGGTTATTGTTGTGTGCATTCCACCTAATAGTAATGTTGCTGTTGAGGTAAATGATTATCAAGTTCAATGACAGTTTTTTGAGATGCAACGTCACGATGCTATCAAGGCTCTTGAGATATACCGAAAAGCTGGGCAGCAGGTACTCTGCTTTCATAATTTCAATGTATTCATATGGCCTTTACCAATCCATGCTGAATATGTGTGGGAATACTTCTACCCTTTTGGCATGCTTTAAGTTAATTTCCCCTTGCAGGCTGAACGATTGTCTGAGTTCTATGAGATATGTAAAAATCTTGATATTGGACGTGGAGAGAAGTTTATCAAAATCGAACAGGTTTCAACATTTACGATGATTTCTTTTTTTTTTTTTTTTCTTTCTTTTTAAAATATCATTTCCTTAATTTTTCTTTGAATCTGAATCTGCTTAGCTCCTTACGAATGAATCTAATCATTTTATTGTTCACTTGTTATGGTACAGCCTCCAGCATCATTCCTCACAGCCATGGAGGAGTATGTAAAAGATGCTCCACGAGCTTCATCAGTTCATAAAGATCAGGTATAGAGTCCTTTCTAGTCTCTATCAAACTTTTTGATACTTCAACTTGTTATGCGACATTCATGTATGTTTCTAATATCACTGTTCAGCATATGAATCAGTATTGAATCTGCTATTTTGTGATGACCTTGGCGATAGTGGTTTATGGTTATTGATATGACACAAGAATAATCAGAGAAAGAGTTCCATGCTTTTTCTAATAAAAGGTTATTTTGCAGTACTGACTTTGTCTGTTTGTTTGCTGGATGATGCGCTATCGTCCACTGTTGTTCCAATCTGACATTTGCTTCATATTGGCCATCAAAGCGAAACTGGCATGTGCCTTTTTTTTTTTTTTTTTTTCCCTTTTTTGTGTCAAGATATGAAGATTGCATTCATCACATTGGCACTTGTTGGCATGGGCATACTTTTAGATTGAGGGTGTGTTTGTTTTGAAATAAAACTTTTCATCTAAAATATTTCAATGTAAAAACTTTCACTCTCCACAACTATCCAATTTTTTAATTATTTATTCACATCTTCTAATACAAATTACCCTATTTTAATTATTTCTACACAACTATCTGTGAACTAACATATCTATTTTAACTTTATTCTCTTTATTCATCATCATTACCCATATTACAAGTAGTCATTTTCTCTCATTTCAACAACTTCTACACCAGAAACTTGTCATTTAAAAGTTTTATCAATACCCAAACACACCTGATACTATTAATCTGATGCATGTGTGGCGTTTGAAGTTATGATGGCTCACATGCACCACAGTCATATTTGCCTATGCCGTTTGTCCTCTGTGTCCACGCCAAAAATAGCTGTCACATGATTCCCACTTTTAGAAGGATAATTTCATTCTTATTGGTATGCCTTTGTATGAGGTATGGATTTTTATTTTTTTTTCATTTTCCTTCTATTTTTCAATATGAATAATGCCCCAATGTAAACATGTTTCCAACCTGATTTTCCCCACTTTGCATTCTCTTTTTTACTGTGGGATTACAATCCTCCACAAATTGTGTTAATGCTAGCTGGCATCGAAAATGAGTTGTCTTTTTAGATTGACAGTTTGATATAATTAATCGCTTAACGAAAATGAATAGAACTCGCCTGTCTATACCCTTAGGAAAGGGACAATAATTGATCAAAACAAATGTCCTGGTTCAAATACTATCATCCAATCATTATCCCCATTAATTGAGGCCTATGCCATGGTATGCATTTTGTGATTGCATGGTAATTGACCACATGTAAATTATCCCTTTGTGCTTAACTCTGGCTATCACTTGCCTAGTTGTTGTCCTTCAACTGAAGGCTCTGCACATATAATGTCTAATCAGGTTCTTGAAGAGAAAAGTTCTCCTTCCAAAGTGGTATTACCGATTGAGTATAAGAAAGTTCCTGAAGTGCTGGAGGAACCTAAGACACCTTCCCCGCCTCCGGAGCCAGTTAAAGTGCAAGCTCCTGCCCCTGAAACACCCGATCTTTTGGTAATTTTGCAATCAGTCTTTCCCTTGCTCCAAGGCTGAAGTTGGATGTGTTCTCCTAGACAAGTCTTTCAAGGTTAACATTGGTTTTTCAATTTATGGTTGCCAGGGTTTGAATGAACCCAGTCCAGTTGCATCGGAGCTGGATGAGAAAAATGCTATGGCACTTGCCATTGTTCCAGCTGGTAAGTCATTAACACATCAGGTGCTGAAAAATCTAATGAATTGAGGAAATACAATAATATTTGGAGAAATTCATCACATATTGTCTGTTTGCTGTTGTAGATAATTCTTCAAATGGTGTTGCTCCCGTTGCTTCGGATCTTTCAAATGGGACTACAGGCTGGGAGTTGGCACTTGTGACTGCTCCAAGTTCAAATGAGAGTGCTGCAGCTGCAAGTAAACTGGTAACTTCATAACTGTTTGATCCTACTTCTCCCTTGCTTCTTTTTAAGTTTTAAACACGTGTCCATTTGATTTATGAATGCATGCATGTCTAGCATTTGACTGGTGTTTATACTTTGCATGCCGTAGTCCCTATATTATATCTTTTTTGACAAATTGACAAATAAAATGTGTTCTTTTGGAGAACTATAAGAAGTAAGCTGTTTTTATTCCGACTATTGATTATCAGGTATGCCTCTGGAAAAACTGTAAATTTGAATATTTGCTGCCTTCCAAATGGGGAACTATTGTTTTGATGTAAGCACCAAACAATCGCTAGATATCATTTTGTTGTCAAAGCACTTGTACGAGGTTTGCAATTCACTGCATGTTTTTTGATTTCTAACTGAAGTGGATGTGGCTTGATTATTTTACCCTTTAGTAGTTGGAATCTTTCTGCTGTATGAGGTGGTATCTCTCTCCATATGAAAATATGTCTCTCTTTCTTCATGCAAGGTTTCTCACAGTGGTCATATTTAGGTAGTATTTTCCACCTCCAATCCAATTTATGCAGATTTAGTTCTGATTCTTGGTTGTCAGATGTCTAATCATCTTGGCATATGTGATGCAATGATTATTGATGACACTGATAGACTTGTGTTCAATCTCTCAATGACCAGTTAGTGTGCCCTTGGAAGGAATGTATGCAACATTTGACTGTTGGATAGTATATGTAACTCAAGATGCGGGCTTTGATGGATGGGCTGTAGGACTCAAAAGGATAAAACTGGAGCCCACCATATCTGAGATACGATGGTCCCATAATAGGATAGACAATATTTGAAAATTGATTGTTCTATGATGAGGATCCACTGCTTTGGACTATTTGTTTGACAACTATGCCAGTTGGAGTGCATATAAAGCTGACAGCTGTCAAAAGGACAGATCGTCACAAAAGGATGTTGAAGGACAAGGAGTGTTACAAAAGTGTTTCCACCATGTCTGAAAACTGGAGAAAATGCATTTAGGCGAGTACACTAATGATTGAGATTTGGAGTCGCCACC
>JAXCLR010000105.1:34615269-34633229 GCA_035584095.1 Annona squamosa | reverse complement strand
AATGACAAATTATTAAAAACATAATTGCAAAACAAACTATATCAAATCAAAACAAAACAAGAAAGGGTGTCTACAAAAAGGATGAAGCTTGACTGAAAATATCTTTTTGTGACCTAGGATGCGGTCTTCGATAGAGTTGTATGTCATGGAAGCATTCTGAAATTCTGAAAAAAATTGCGTTCTGTTGCAAGAAAATTCCTAGTTGGGTGGGCCCCATGCATATGCAATTATCATTGTTAAGAGATTAATGTTACACAGTGAATTCCTTATTTGCTATTTAGTATCTGCTAATCTGCGGCTCAATAAACTTTTCCTTGCAGGCTGGTGGGATGGACAAACTTACGCTGGATAGCTTATATGATGATGCATTGAGGCGTGCAAACCAGAATGCAAGCTATAACCCTTGGGAACCAATGCCAGCTGCTGGTCCTATGGTCCAGCAAATGCCGCATGACCCATTCTATGCATCTAATGCAGTTGCAGCACCTGCTGCTGTGCAGATGGCTGCAATGGCAGGCCAACAGCAAGCCTTCATGTTGCAGCAGCAACCCGTGATGATGATGGGTCACCAACCACAACAGCCAGCTTCAAATCCATTTGGCAATCCATATGGAGCAGGGGTCAGTCCATATGGCCCAGGCATGCCAGTACAGACATATAGCCCATACACTGGTCTGATTTAGTTTTAGAAGGAGATCTGCACCATTACTTGGAACTTTTCTCGTAGCCATTGTCACAGAGATATGAAGATTTATTACTTAGGAGTGTACCATATTATGTGCAGGGAGGGGGTCTGGAAGATTGATTTTTTGGAGGCAGAAATTGGGCACCAAATAATGAGTTCCAAGATTTCTGTGAAGATTTTGGATTTGGGGGGCTGGCGTTTAGTAAATTCATATTGCATTTGTTGTAGAGGGAATTGCTAGCCCATTTGTTTGTAATAGACCTTTGAATCACAAATATCACACCTGGTGATGCATTGTACTGTTTGGCATTCATGTAAAATTGGCGGTTGTCTTCATCATTCCCTTTTTTCAGTCTTGTTGACTTCACTTGCAAAGATTTCTGTTAGATTGATTTTGGAAGAGGTGCAGTGAGGGAGGGATGCTGCTGGCAGCCAAACATCTTGGAAGATCAATGTAGTTGCAACTATATGGCCCTGTACTGCTTATCGTGCTGATCAATGAGATGGGTTGCATCAGGTCCGTGGAATGATGCGAGTGGTTTATCAGATGAGCAGACTAACAACCGGTGCACCTTGTGTGTGAGGCAAGGAAAGAACGCTGCTGGATGCTATCCTTCTCATCCCTTCTCCAACACACGCAGGACTGCTGTTGCTTTCGGAAGTCCGTTTCTGATGCTGATTTTCGTCCTAACACTGATTTCAATAGGTTCTCTCCCCCTTTATTCTTATTTTTTATTTTTATTTTTAGTAGAATTTCCTAATATACCCATGTTTTTTGTCCGAAATTCTTTTATACTCATGAAGTTTCAGATATTCCTCTCATACTTACGAATTTTGCCTATTATTCTTCTCATGTCTATGTCATTAAACGTCTGTTTGCTACAGTTTGGATTTTTTATTTTTTATTATTTATATTAAAAAAAACTAAAACTGCCCTTGTGTTTGCATATACATGAACTGATATTTATTCTTCTTTTTATTTCTTCAATTGTTACCATGAGAAATTATAGTAGTAGTAGTAGCATTAGAGAGAGTTTTGCTTACCTTAGATGGTTGGACAACAACAACCATTGTAAGGATGGAGGTTCCAAGAGTTGTGATTTTAGATTCTAAGTTTATAGGGACGATAAGACAACAAGGTTGAAAGAGAGTTTTAGAGCTGAAATACTAGTTTATTTATATGCAAATACATGGGCAGTTTTGGTATTTATTTAATATAAATAATAAAAAATAGAAAGTTCCAAACAGTAGCAACTAGTAACGACATGGGTATGAGGGGAATAACGGGTAAAATTTGTGGTTATGAGAGCGATTTGAAAATACGTTGGTATGAAAAGAATTTCGAGGAAAATACGTTGGTATTTTTGGAAATTTCCTTTTTTTTTAATCCAAAGTTCTTTTTTGGGGGGTTTTGGTGTTATTTTTCGATGGCAAATGTAGAAAATGCATAGTAATTTTAAATAAATTAATTGGCGTAAAATAAACGGAATTTCAGATAAACGAAATCCTGAAAAAAAATAAAAAAAAGGAGGTGACGATAGAAAATTTAGGTAGCGAACAAGGCTCACGTTTTTGACGTCCTATTTTGTTTGCTGTGATTTGATGTTTATTTAAACCAACTAATGCGATCACTAATTCTACCATTTTATTTATTTTTTAAAAATAGAATTAATGTGTTTTATGGTTGATACCAACTTCCGTCATTCGAATTTTATTCTATCTTTTTTTTAAATACTCACTTTAATAAAAGTACGAATTTCCAAATGCGTCCATGTTAATGAGGAAAAAGTATTAGTAAAAAATGTTGAAAAAAGAAGTAAAGTAGATGAATGTGGTTTGACATGGAATCGTGATGAGAAATAAAGAAAATAAGGATAAAATATATTAAATTTTTTTAAAAAACTGGTTTGAAATGATTAGAAATATAAATAATAATGAGAAAATGTTCCAACTATATTCGGTCGAAAGGGATGAAGCAGGACGTTCTTTTTTTTTTTTTTTTTTATAAAAAAAAAAGAAACCTTGATAAAACTGGGTCGTTGTAACAAAGTAGCCGTCGTGATTGTCACTGTTTAAGCAATGGCCAGCTGTACCCATAAGATGATTGCACGAACCGTTCCTATTGATTACGTATACCGATCTACATACAAAGATCAATCCAAAGGAAATAATACCATACCATCCAACAATCCAATCAAATCAACCAACATCAAACAAATTCCCACCCAAAAAGCCTTCAGCCGTTGGATCCCTCAAATCTTGTCCCCACCCAAAAAATCGGCAGGGTTCGTCCATCACGAGGTGGGCCACAGACCTGTCTCCGTAGTCCATTCCTAATAACGTCTCCATCACGTTGCAAACACTGAAGAGTAATTCGGCCGTAGACTCGATTCCAGAAAGTCTTGATGTCATTCAAGTGTTTGTACGTTGTAATATTTTAAGAAGTTGGCATCATACTTTTTCTTATACTTTGATGAATTGCAATCTGGTAAACGGGGGGAAATGAAATTTTAAAAAATAAGAGAGAAAAAATGTATGGCTACGATAATAATTAAAAATGAAAGACGATAAATATCCGAAAACCCATTCGATGGTGGTTGCTCGGAATGTTTATCAGCCACGATGATTTGATCCTATTTAAGCCATTCGTATATGCTTTTTTTTTAAAAAAAAAAATTAAATTTGTATGGGACCAAAAATATTCGTCACCCAGTCGGCTTATTTTCATATCTATTTTTGTGTGCCCAAAAATCATGTTGATTAATGATTTCAAAGGCCGTGGAAAAACTAAAATTAAAGGTTTGACCAATAAAAAAAATAAAGGTTTGAGTGATATACGCGGCATTTTGAAGTTAATTCTCAAACCAGAGAGGAATTTTAAGACTAAAATAAAGAATATGGATAATAATAATAAGACAAGTAAACTTACCAGCTGAACGTTATGTCAATTAAAAAAATTCAAGATGTTTCTATCAGACGACTATGAATCAAACATGGATTTGGAACTTGTAAAAAAGCTTAAAAAAACTTTAAAAATTGTTGCAAGTTATCATTTAAGGGTGTGTTTGCTAATGAGTAAAAATTATCAAGTTCAAACTTTTCAATCTAAAATTTTTTATTCCACACAACTATCCTATTTTCTAATCATTTCTTCACATTTTTCTATACAATTATCCCGCTTTTCAATTATTTCTGTACAACTACCCACACAACTAACCTATCTATTTTAACTTTACCTATTTACTCTTCATCATTACCCCTATCATATCACATAATTTGACAACTTCTATTCTGTACAACTTTTCATCAAAAATTTTATCAATTCCCAAACACACCCTAAATGTCAAAGCGCATAAAAATTTTGCATTGAGATGGGTTTTTTAGCTTTAATTTTATTTTTAAAATTTCAACTTTTAACCCTAACACTAATCCTATTTATAAACTTAACTCCTAACTTTATTACTGAAATTTAGATTTGGGTTGAGTTTTAAGTTGATATTCTCTTAACAACATACATTTGTTGTTAATCATATATTTATTCAACTTCAAATTCATCACTAAAGAAAAAGTTTAAGATAATAATTTTCTATTTTAAAGCAAAAAAGTGAAGTGAAAGAGGCTTAAGAATTAAAAAGAAGAAAACCTTATTTAGATTTTATTTTTGTATCAAGTAGATTTTTGAGCTTATTTTGAAGAATAAAAGGTATAATTTCTTCTATTTCGAAATTCAAGTATTGTGCATATTACTTGAGGAGCATGATTTACTAAAGATATTAATGAGTTTAGACTAGTGACCTTAATAATTAAATATTGTAATATTGTAAGATAGCTAAGAAGTTGTGTATCTTTTAATATTAGATGGTGTAATACTATTCTAATATAAAGAGTGGACAAATAATATTTTGCTTCCATTGATGATATAATAAAACAATTTATTTTCATAAGAATTTTTTTAATCATATATATATATATATTTATACATATCAAGTCATTTGATATTACAAATCAGTATATATATAATCTTCACCATATGGAAGAACTAAATAATACCTTTAACACCAGAGGGGCGTATAAACCGTCATCACTAGAGGAACGTAAACTGTTGTTGTGAAATTTCGAACCCATGAACCCATCCTCAACACTTTTGGTGCTAGCATGGTTCACCATTGAGGTAGTGCTTCAATGACATTTTTATGAAGATTTAAGATAGGTGAACAAATTTAAAATATTTTCTTTTATTGAAAATTAATATAAATAACATTACATGAGTGGGTATAAACTTGTGGGATCTATTTACTTTCAGTATTAGCATATAAATATAAAGGGTGTGTTTAGTAATGAATAAAACTTTTGGTAAAAAGTTTTGTAGAGTAAAAGTAGTCAGATGATGTAATATCATAGGAGTAATGATGAATAGTAAAGAGAATAAAATTAAAATAGATAAGTTAATTATATGAATAGTTGTGTAGAAATGATTGAAAAGTAGGATAGTTGTACAGGAAAATGTGAAAAAATGATTAAAAATATGATAGTTGTGGAGAATGAAAAGTTTTAGATTGAATAGTTTTAACTTGACATGTTTTATTAATTGTCAAATACAACCGTAATAAATTATTTGATATGAATATTCAGAAGGTGTAATACTTTTTATATATTATTATATATTAAAGGGAACATTAGAGGAGTGATTTATAAATATATAAAATATAATAAAGATATGTATATCTGTTTGGTTTAAGTTTAACAATAATGAGTTTCAACACCTCATAAAATCAAGTTTCGTGTTGAGTTGAAGTTCAAGTTACACTTAGACTAAGTCTCACCAGGAAAATATTAGCTTAAATATATTTAATTCACAAGTCAAATTGTGTATATCTGTAATCCACAAATAAATAATTCCTAGGATATTTACTTATTTTTACCTAGAAATATTAATTTTTACAATTCGAAATGTATATATATACGTAAATAAAATTTGGTTGATGAATTAAATACCTAGAATGATATTTTTATAAAAAATTAAAAAATAAACTCGTTAGCTAGGATAACAGGAGCTCCTAGATTTGCCGAAAACCCTTAAATCTTTTAACTAACACTAAAAGTGTGTTTAATAAATAATAAAACTTTTAAATGAAAAATTTTAAATGTAAAAGTTGTTAAATTAATAGAAAATGATGTGATATAATAGAGATAATAATGATGTGTGAATAAATGAGTTAATTATAAGGGTAATTATGTAAAACTAGTTAGAAAATAAGATAGTTATATATGAAAATGTAAAAAAATAATTTTAAAGTAAAATAATTATGAAAAGTGAAAAATTTTATATTTAGAAATTTTTTATTTGAACTTTTTTTCTTATTTTGCCAAACACACCCTAAAGTCTATTTCGCAGGGAAGCATGAATGGAATTACACGAAGACAGAAAAATGCAAAATAGAAGGCTGGATTTGGAGAGAGGGGAGAGGGAGTGGGCTTCCCCTTTCCTTACTCTTCCTTTCATCTATACCTTTGTCATCTTCCCATTCCTTTCTGCCCCCGAAAATCTTCCATCGCCATCGCCGTCTGTCCATCTCCATGGCTTCTTGGCTCTCCATTTCTCTCCCAAATCCCTTCAAATCCCTGGAAGAAGAAGAGGAGGAGGAGGAGGAAGAAGATAATGAAAACAAGAAAATTGCCGCAACAAAGGCCGGTGAAGAATCTGAAGAAGGAGAAGAAGACATTGGTAACGGTGTGAGAGAAGACCTGTCGGAGCTGACAAAGACGATCGGCCGCCAACTCTGGGGCGTCGCCTCCTTCCTCGCCCCTCCACCTTCTCCTCCTCCGGCGCCTGCGCGGCCCGTCGCCGAAGAGCCGCAGCCTCCGTCGTCGCCTTCATCGCTAGCGCTCTTAGGCGGCATCCGAAGCGACTTCGCTGAGATCGGCGGCAGCTTCAAGACCGGCCTGTCCCGCTTGACCACAAACAAGACTGTCAATGAGATCTCTCGCTTCGCGTCCTCCCTCCTGCAGCTCGACCCTGACGACGAGGGATCCGTGTCTGCTGTGGGTGTCACAGAGGAGGTACTGGACTTTGCCATTGGCGCGTCGGCCCGCCCTGAACCTTGGCTGGATTTCCCTTTGCCACATGATGATGGTAATTCCTAAATTTTTTGTGTGTAATGGTGAGAAGAATTTCAAGATTTCGATTTTTTAGGGGGTTGGATCTTCCGCACTGCACATAAATGGTATAATCTCCATCTTTGTTAGGGATTTGGAATATTTCCTTGGTGGGATGCAGCATAGAGGGGCAACTTTGTGATTAAATGTTTGACGGCCTTAGACATCTGATTAGTAGGTGCACCAACTTACATTTGACAGTGAAAAGGGAATTTTGGACACGAAGAAACATCTCGCTCGTTTCGAGTTCACAGCCTACTGTTCGGTGTCAGGCTAAAAATTTTCTATTCTGAATGATCGGATTGTTGGGTGTTATATAACTTGCTTCTGTTCAGTTTGCATTTTATGCAATTAGCTCCTGGTCCAATTGCTGCTAATGATTTCTGTATTTTTGATTGTAGCTGTCTTTTTTGTTGTTGTTATTATTATTATTTTATTTTAAACCCGACTGTCCAGCCTGATTTTAGTTAAGGTTATTCTTGGCTAATGAACTAGTAAATGAAGAATTAGTCTCTCTGTTGTCCAATTTAGTAATATGGATGCAATGATGTGAACATCGGTATTGTTTTGAGTATCACACAAGGCAATGCCTTGGCATTGCTGACATTATCCTTGAAAACTGAAAGGCTTATGTGAAAGACATTTACAAGAAATGTAAAGTATAAGAAGTGTAAAAGACAAACACAATGTAGATGATGTCTTTCTTTTAAGCAACAGAATAAAGACAGAGAAGTACTTCAGTTTTTGTATACTTTAGGGAATGGAAATTATAGCCTGTTGTTCTGGAATTCAGTTGTTGCTGTTCTTGTTATAATATCAGGAATAATCATGTCTTCTCCTGGACTTAGTTTATTTGCTTTGTCATTGATGGTGGCAAGACGCCTTAGGTCATCCGTGTTTCATAAGTTGTTCTGTCCAAAATCTGTTTTGCTGTAAATTTTCTACTGATCAAATTTCTCCATATATAGCAGTTCTCAGCTAGCTGCTAGAGCAGCTTTAAACTATTCTTGTTGGTTTAAGGTGAATCCCCACTCTTAGCATTCAGTTATAACAGTATTCTTCCTGTATTTGTATTTAAGAGCTTCATCAAGTAAGCCAAATATCTTGAGGCACTTTCTGAGCAAAAAGAATTCAACCTTTAAAGTGCGTGAGTCTAAACTTGGGATATGTTCTTGCAGATTTTGTTATGTCTGAAGCTCAAATGGAGCATGCATCAACTGTTGAAAGTTTGGTGCCAACTTTATCAGCTCTAAGACAAAGGCTTTGCCCGAGTGACATGACTGAGGGATGTTTCTGGAAGATATATTTTGTTATGTTACATCCGTTACTGAATGAGCAGGATGCACAGATCCTAGTGACACCACAGGCAAGAGTTTTTGTAATCTTGAGTCTATTAAATGGTTGTTTAAATTTCATTTTTTTTAAAAAATCCATTTTCTCATCAGAATACTGATATACCTTATAGGTGTAATCTGTTGCTATTTTAAGGGTTTTATCATGTTGTTATAGAGTTTTTTAATAAATTATTTATTTTGCAAATATCCTAAGTATAAAAACTATATTGTTTACCCTTGCCTTCAGTTGGATAATCCATTCAAATGGGCATGGTACTTATCACAAGTTCTTTGTTACAATGTTTCTTATTGTTTTGTAATTGATTCGGATTGTGTACATTGGTTATATGATGCAACGTGTGGTATGAACTTCGCTATGCTCACGGGTCTAATGCAATGTTTGACTCACTCTCCTACAACATATAGTATGAGCTTAGCTCTGCCTACTGCTCCCATCTAAAGAGTACTGTTTTATACATTCTCTTACTGTTTTACAATGCGACATCTGGTATGAACTTAGCTCTGCCTACTGCTCCAATCTAAAGAGTTTTGTTTGGTAGTCTTGGTTTTGCTGTTGGGGACTTGGGGATATGCTACTATATTTTGTATTGAACCTAATTTTAGAACAAAAGCTTGGAGTTGCAATGTGGTGCTTTTAAGTATGGAGGGTAATAGTCTTGTATGAATGTTAGCTTTTGCTGCTCGCAATGCTTGATGGTAGTAGTTCCATTTTTGGCATGTATTTTGCTTAAAAGAAGAAAAAAGAAAAAGAAAAGTTCATTAATTTTTATGGTATTACTGTGCATTTTATTGTATGGTCGTTGTATTCGTTTTGTAACCTTAAGTGGCTGTCTCATTTATAAACATCTTTCCTGTTTAGCTGATTGAAAATTCCAGTAGTTCAATTTCAGATGCGTCAAACACAATTTAATAATTTTAAGCCTTTTATTCTATTTTTATCAAAGAGTTTTTGTTTTTTGTTTTTTTTTTTGTTTTTTTCTGACTCGAGCTGGTTATCAGGTTCAGCTACTTATATTGTTCATCATCTAATAAGCTTTAGCTAAATTAATGTATCAAAGAAAAGAAGCCCTGGGTCAAGTCCAACACTTAAGGTTTCTGTCATTGATTTTCTTTTGGATTTCCTATGCTGTTTTTTCAATCCTTTGTTTACTAGCTTACTAGTTTATTTTTAATTTAAAAATTTTTAGTTCTCGTTTCAGTTGATGGGTGTGTTAGTTGAATGTGGAATTACCTCGAAATCATGAATCCTTTTATCTTTCAATGATTTTCTGTACAGTGGATCTATGATTTTTTTCCTTACTTTTTATCCTGGCCATTGTTAATTTTTCTTATCATAATTTTTGTTGTTGACTGAACAACTAACTTTTTTTTTTTTGGCTCATTTTTACAGCAATAAAATTCAATAAAGAATCTAACATGTTTTCCATGTATTAATTTATGTGCCTCAATTCGGTTCCCCTTTTTGATGAATTTAGTGAAAGGCTTTTTTGGCATCAAATACTATTGTTATTTTTCTTTCGAGCTTCATTTTCCAGTTATTTACTGTTTTCTTCTTATTTTTATTTGTTTCTTTTCTCTCTTCTCAGGGTCTCACATCTTTAAGCAATGATTCCCCTGCAACTTCACTGTGAAATCACAGTGTGAATGTTCTTGTTTGGATTCTATCATGTACAAGTTAAATATAATTTATTCATCGTTTTAGCATCATTTATTTAATTGGGATTTAAAAATTTTATTGATTGAGGATTGAAGTTCTCTTCCTGACTGTTTAAAGTTGCCAACGTCTACCCTACGTAGAACGAGGTGGAAACTAGAAGTTACCAATATTCTTGGTCACAATGTTTTATCACTGCAAGAAATCTCCCTCTATTTGAAGTCATGAAATTCGAAGTGGATTTAGGAATTATTTTTTAGATAACTCAAGCAGTTGAATGGCTATGCAGGTTTTGGAAGCAAGAGGCGTAACGCGAAAGCAGCTGAAAGATGTGGCAAGTGCAGAGTTACCTATATCTGGAGTTGATTCTTTATCCCTTGAGACAAGCAGCAAAGATTGCAGCATACAGGAAGAGAAAAGTGATGCTGTTGAGAAGTGTAAGATTATTGTAGTGGCACCCCAAGTTAGAGCTCACGAGCCTGAGGCTCCTGATCAGTGGTCAGAGGAAGATGGTGAAAAGGGCACTGTAAAACAGCTTGGAGACGAGGAAGATGTTTCCTTCAGTGATTTAGAGGATGATGATGATGATGATGATGAGGTATGTAGGCAAAATGCGAGGTCAAAGTCCACATATGATGCTTGTGTTTCTTCCTCTGATGGCTCCACCAAATGGGAGCAGCTGAATGAAGATTCTGTGGCCCACGGGGACAAAAGCAAATCTGTCCGGCCAACTTCACAGGAGAAAAGCTCAGAGGGAGAAGATTGGCTTACTGTCGATGATTTTGATTTTGACAAAGTGGAGACTGTATGAGTGCAAACTTTCATGTAAAGTTAATTTATGCACATTTCTGTGATCTGTAATGCTTGGAACTAGCAAAGAAGCCTCTTTGCACATGTTAATAAACCATCCAGGTAAGTTTGCCCTGTCAACTGCCTATTGCTGCTTTGTTAAGACAAGCCACTTGAAAACTGACTGTGCTGTCTGTCAGTCTGTTCTGTTTCACGTTGCTCTATATGTTCTGTTCATATAAATCCTTGTTTGTTTAAATGAAAAAATGGAACTTGTTAGTTTATTTGCTCAATCGGAAAATTACATGACTGATCAGGCTTATGTTGTCCATTATCTACAAAGAAATGGCAGTAACGAGAGGGACAGTTTTTGTTCTTCTGGTGAAGTTGGAAATTTTATCAAAGAGTGTTTCCTTTAGCAGTAAAGTACCTATGGAAGGTGCTGCTGGTTGGTTAAAGAATCTGCATTTTGCGTTCGCTATGCATTTTGATGCCATTTTGTTTGTTTGTCTTCTTTTTTTTCATAATTTTTTTTTAAAAATTTAAAAAGTGGTACTTGCAGAGTCTGTGCCATGGCTTCTCCTAAAGTGAATATACGAATACCATCAATTGGTATCTGAAGAACACATGGTCTGCAGCGATTACTGAAGTGTGTCTAATCACCCTTAGAAATCACATTTTAATCCTTGCCTGACCTACAACTCTGTCAGATGGTTGTTGAATCTAATGTTATATGCGCTGTATTCTTGGTGTAGGGAAGCCGGTTTTTTGTTCTGATTAAGATGATTACTACTGCCCCCATTTCGAGGAGAATCATTTGATGATACAAAAGCATGTGTTTGTATGTCCAAGCTAACAGTAGATGTGGCATTGGAGCATGATGATGTATGTACAACAATGAACATGCCTTTGTTCTTCCTCAGTTGATTTCAGTGAACTTGTGTCCTATCTACCTCAGTTGATTGCAATGAAGTTGTGAGAGAGGTGTTCTATCTGTGACCGAATCATGTGGCTGAATGAGAACTTGGGAAGAAGAGGGGGGGGGGGGGGGGGGTTGATTTTTTCCTCTGAATGGGGGACTTCTCTCTCACCTCGAGTGCTAGTGGTGCAATTTCTTTCCTTACAGTGTTGACAGTCTCCATGTCCACCGCATTGCCAGAGATATCTCGCATATAGAACACATTGGCCACCTCTTCTCCTTGTGTTGCCACATCTGCCCTGGCAACAGTCAGTCCGTGCTCTCGGAGGAGGTGTGTCACATCGGAGAGCAGGCCTAACCGGTCATGGGCATACACTTCCAGCCGAACACCCTGCCAATGAGCAATCAAAGATAGCAGAGGAATACTTGATGTTCACTGCAATTTTGAACAAGTAAGCTCTTATCTACATCCAGATAGGCATGCTAAGCTCTTATCTACATCCAGATAGGCATACTAAGCTCTTATCTACATCCAGATAGGCATACTCACCTCACACACCCTTCTCTCTATTGCTGCCTCTAAGCATTTTGTGACCAGTTGCCTCTCACTTTCTGTCTTCAGAGCACACCCATTCAAGCGTCGGATGTAGTACTCCGGTATCCATTCATTCGCTGGATGTATATATTTCCAACTATGACGCATTTCACTATGTTTCTCAATTCACAGGAGATAATGATGCAGCTTCTGTTGCTGAACTTATGTGAATGGGCCATGGTTTTGGCAATCCCACTAGTTCAATTCGTTCATCAATAGTAAGGCTTAAGCTTAATCTGATCAGCAACTTGATCACACCAAACCATGAGTCCAAAATGCAGTAGGTTTCAAGGTGCTGTGGCTCATTCCTTCCAGGCAAGAGCAGAAGCTAGCAGAGATGCACACCTGAGATGTCAAGGATCCATGGCGGAGAGTTGAGGCATGAAACACCACAAACTGCATGTCTGTTAATGCACAGACCATGTCGAAGATGAGTTTCGGCCGATCTTCACAGTCCACATGCACCACTGGATACCCCTTCTCATTGCACCTGTCGATTGATACGATATTCTTCTTTCTTCCTCCATGATCATTGTATGCTACTCTCCCTTGCATCATTATATGCTTGGTTTCATAGTTGTGGCCGGCTAGCATAAGCTGGTGCAGCTGGTGTTCTTGATGGCTCGCTGTGCAATCATCTCCTTCAAAGTCTGTCTTCACCTGACCACTCCTCCGGACGTCGTCATTGTTAGTGTTGGCATTATCTGCCCGGAGAAGGGTTGAGAGGTGATCTTTGATCCTGGCAAGCCGATGGGGGTCATCGATGCGCTTGGCAGACTCATCAGACACATGAACAATGCATGCAATCCTCTCATTGTGGCTACATGCATGAGCCTCCACCACATTGCACCTGAGGTCAGTGAGGACAGCTGATATTTCCGAGAAGAGGCCAGGCCGGTCAGTGCCACTCATTTCTATGGCTGTGTGCTGGCCCAATGTCTCAGAGCTCGTTGTCTTCTTCACCTCGGTTGAGCTCCTCAGGACCTGCTGCTTCTGCTTAGGCATATGCTTCTGTGGGCTTAAGGCCTGCAAACATGCAAGGGTACTGATTCAATTTTGTTGTTAGTCGTAATTAGAAGAGGCTGAAGTTCAGTGACATTTTCGCACTCATACCTGCTGCATGTAGTTGATCAGCTTTTGGTCTGTGACTTTGTTGCCTCTTTCATCTCTCACATGGAAGACTGCATGCAACCCAAATAATTGCAGTTTTTGAGTCCTGTTTGAGAATAGTGGAGGGAGGAACGTGCATGCATATATACTATAAGACTAACATGGGTGATCATATTCATAGTAGCAATGGTTGTTGTAGCGTTGGAAAATTACCATCCATGAACCATCTGGCGTCTGAACAGACATAGCTCTTGCAAATGACAAGGTTCATGTCTGACAGCACTTGCACGACTTGGAGGAGACCCTGGTTGTTGACACTGTCCACCTGCACAAATCATCTCTCAAGACTTAGGGGTGCAACTTGGCGGGAAAAACCGGTTTGTATTTGGCTTTTGAGAAATTTGAAAATTATTCTCGGTTTCAGCCCGATGGGTAAACGAGGATTGGGTTCAGGTTACATTAACCCAACTCAACCCAATCAAACCCAACTCAATTTTATTGAAACATGATTACAAAATTAAATCACTTTTTAAAATTTTTCCTTTTTTTTTTTTTTATCAAAAATTCCTTGTTGATGTGATGTTCATATCGTGGCCGTGCACCCTACCCTGGGCTGATATTTTGTGGAAGCTTTAACCCTGGCAGTTTCTGTAATTTTGAAACAGGTCCTTTGTGGGATAATGGTGGAAATCGGAGTAGGTCATGCTAGGTGAAGGTTTGCCGAACCTACACCACACATTTTGAAAATCTCGTCTTACCTTATTTTTAACATTTGGTGGTGACAAGGTCGACCCAGCATCATCTCTTTTCAACAGATCTTGGAACAAATTTCGTATTCATATGCGTCCTGGGTCAGATAGAAAATGCGAATAAAGTATAATAATATGTTAAATCTATGGGTTGAGTTCTTCGTCACTTTACTATTAGTGAGAGTAGTGGGGGGAAAATACTTTTGCCTATAGTAAAAAGCATGATGAAACATAGATAGTGTAGTGTTTGTTTGGAAAGTGATAAAATTTTCGATAAAAAGTTTTTGAAAATAAGAAAAAATGATGTAATATGATAAAAATAATGATGACGAGTAAAGAGAATAAAGTTAAAATAGATAAATTAGATATATGGGTAGTTATATAGAAATGATTGCAAAGTAAAATAATTGTATAGAAAGAAATGAATAAATAATTAAAAATAGAGTAGTCGTGGAGAATAAAAATTTTTAATTAAAAAATTTTAGTTTGATAAGTTTTTGGTGTTACCAAACACCTCCTGTAACAAGCTAACAAAAAATTTTAGTAGAGATTCAATTTAAAGCTTGAGTTAATGTTCTAGGTTGAGAATACAAGTTAATTTTGAAAAATTTAATTTTTCAAAATATTTATTTAGTCTAAAGGCTCATTTACATTAAACTTACATGTTAATTATTATAAAATTTAATTTTATAAATAATCATAAAGAACTTGGGAACTTTAAAAATAATGAGAATAAGTTTGAAAAAGATGTTTATAATTTTTAATAAATGAATTTATACAGGGGGAGTTGAGATTTTTAAGATTGGAACATGGTTGACTTATCTGAACTTCATTTTTGAATTAGGGTTAAAACTTTTTATCCCTATATAGGTCATATAAAAATGTTGGTTTGGCTTAGGTAAAAATGGTTTGAGTCACAAATTGACTTACCTCAATTCTCATTCCTATTATCAGTATATTTTTAAGTAATAACCTTATGTATTTTATTTTTCTTCAATTTTAGGTGGGCCTTAGTATATTTAGTTGATATATAAAAATTAATGATTTGGATTCTGTATATTTCTTTTATAATTTTTTTAAAAAATTTAACCATCTCACATTTCACTGCATTTGAAAATCTGAAAAATTAAAAAAGCACAATTCAGGATTATAAATACTCATCACTATGTTTGACCTTAATTCCAAATATATTTACTACATTTCTAAAATCTTAAATTCGCCCATTACATTTGCATATCATCCTGAAAATACTCATTCCATAAAACAAATTGTCAGTTAAATTTTTTTTAAATACCCGAAATATGCCTATTGTAAAATAATAAATGATGAAATAAATGAAAAGAAAAATGAAATTAAGGCCTTTAAATTTTCAATTCACATGCAATTAGGACATTAGAGAGTTATAACGTTCAATTTTTCTAATTGTGTCATAAATTTGAAAGATATGTTAGTAATTTCACATATTCTTTAACAAGGTTAACTCACGGTATGAGTATCTTTAGGATTAAATGTAAATATAATGAGTATATTTGAGATTTTGGAAACATAACTAAATATATTTGGAATTAAGGTTAAATGTGGTAAGTATACGTGGGAATAACCCTAGTGTTAAATACTTTGGCTGTACATGAAAATCCGTGCGCATGCGGCACCATTTTGATCTCTATTTGCTGTTTTTCTTAACATGGCAAATACATATAACTTTTATTTTTATAAGTTTTCACAATTTATATTTTCTATTAAATTATACAATAAAAAAGTTTATACTTTCTATTTACTTGAAAAGACGAAATCAACATACTATTATATATAATTTTGGTTATATTAAAATTTTATTTTATAAAGATGTGTTCTTAGGTAAGGAAGTTCGCATTTTGATAATAAGTTTTCCGAACTTACATATTTTGTATGAAATTATATAGTAAAATAAATTCTTTATATTTCTTCTTCTCATTTACTTGAAAGGATGAACACAACAAGACTAGTATTTTATATATAATTTTAAATTTATTATCTAAAATTTATGCTTTTAGGTTGGCTGATATCTATTTGCTTGTTTATAAGTTCTAAATATTTTCATATATTTTTAGTATATTAAAATTATAGATTAACTAAAAATATGATATAATGTCTCACATATTCTTATTATACTAAATTTATATATTAATTTAGGAGATGATATATTATACAACCATATCTACGTTTATATATCACTCGATAATAGTTCTTCATATAAATTTTTATGTTTTAATTATATTTTTATAATTATATATGTTATCATTTTAACATTACTTTTACTGATTAATTTCTTTAATAAAATTGTTAATTCCCCAATAAAAGATATTATTTTTATTAGTTCGACCATTAAATTGAATTCTACGGATAAGGTAAACACTGCTCTCTCTTACTTTGTTCTAGGATAGGCAAATTAAAGAGGAGCGGTTGGGAGTTGGAATTAAGAACCACAAGAGTGAAGATCGTTACTTATGATGGAGAACCTTTAACTACTAAAAAAATCATTCAAACATTTATGAGTGAATGATTTAATATCCCCCCTGCAGCCATTTTTTAATTTTAAAATTTTAAAAAATCTATGTAATTTTATTTGTTTAACATATCTTATTTTATCACAACACCAAAATTAACTTTCATCGAAACCTTCTATTTTATAAAAAAATCATCTTTTAAAGTGAATATATGACTATTACAAATATTGAACATATAGGGCATGTTTGAATACCACAGAAAATTTTCAAGTAAAACTTTTTAATTTAAAATGTTTCAATCTTCACAACTATTATATCATTTAATTATTTTTTACATTTTCTTATATGATTACCCTACATTTTGGGTGTATTTGGGAATGGATAAAACTTTCGATGAAAAGTTGTAGAGAGTAAAAGTTGTTAAATGATGTGATATGATAGAGGTAATGATGAGGAATAAATAGAATAAAGTTGAAATAAATAGATTAGTTGTGTAGAAATGATTGAAAAGTAAGGTAGTTGTATAGAAAAATGTGAAGAAATGATTAAAAAATAGGATAATTGTGGAGATTGAAAAGTTTTAATTTGACAACTTTTACTTATTACCTAACACACCCTTTAATAATTTATATACGACTACTCATATAATTAACTTGTTTAATTTTAATTTTATTAGCTTTGCTCTTGATCATTACCCTTATTGTTTATATCATTTTCTTTCAATTAGAAAATTTTTACATTAAAAAATTTCTATTAAAAAATTTTATCACTTTCCTGAAAAACAATATAAATAGTTTAGATTTTTTCAAAAATATTTTAAAATTAAAAAGAGCAATGTAGCCTCATTATATAGAATCATTACTCAACATTTTATACGATTTTGTAAAAAATGGTTGTTTAATTGTTTTTGGGGGTCAGTTTTAGTTTTTTTTTTTTTTTTAATGTTTATGTTTCTTTCATGGCATTTGACTGAGGGGAATTTGTTTAACACTAGAACTTTTCAATATAAAACTTTTATTTTACATAATTATCCTATTTTTAATCATTTTTTCATATTTCTATATAATTATCCTATTTTTCAATCATTTTTATATAACTATTCACTTCACTAACTTATTCATTTTAATTTTATTCTTTTTGTTCTTTATCATTATCTTTGTCGTATTATATTATTTTCTTCCATTTCAAAAAAAATTTAATGCAAAAGCTTTTTGCTTAAAAATTTATATCACTTTCCAAACACACCCTACTTAAGTTATAAATTAAGTTATATTCATTCATCAACAAAAAGGAATTAAGGAAATAACATCCTAATTAAGTTATAAATTAAGTTATAGTCATTCATCAACGAAAAGGAATTAAGGAAATAACAAGAAACTTGCTTCTTTTTTTTTGATTGGTATTAATTACATCCATCTCAATACATATTATACCTGAAGATCTGAGACATTCTTACAAATTC